>CM053785.1:217627655-218227655 GCA_028749045.1 Cupressus sempervirens | reverse complement strand
TAATCTTTCTTTATTTCTTGTGACTTCACCATTTCCATCTAACTTATTTCTATAAACCCACTTGGTTCCTATAACATTCTTATTCTCTAGTCTGGGTACAAGTGACTAGGTTTTGTTGTTCTCAATTTTCTCAATCTCTTCTCTCATGGCTTGACTCCAGTCATCATTCTCTAATGCATCCATAACTAATTTAGATTCATGCATGCTCAAAAAACATGTATCACTTCTCAACACATTTATTTTCATAGGTTTTGCCTCTTTATCTCCAATAATTTGTGTAGTAGGGTGAAAGTTAGAAATATATAATATAGAGAGGAGGGGTGAATTAGTATTCTATAAACTTTTGCCCACAATTGAATATTGTTAATTACTTTATAACTTGCATATGAAAGTAAACCAATAATGTTAAACACTAAATATAACCGTGCACATAGATAAATCATAACATCATTATTTGTTAACTAGGGAAACCCTAGCCAAGGGAAAACCCCAGTGAGGATGATACCCACTAGATGATTCACTAAACAATAGGATCTTGTGAAGGATATTGACCCTATTAGTAGTCTATGAAGCACATATAGTGTCTCTAGTTCCTGTTATGAGACTAGGCCTTGTTGGAAGCCTCAACTTTGTTAGAAGTTGCTTTAACCCTATTAGGAGTTGGTAGAACAAATACAATGTATGCAAGATGGGCCCAATGTCCTAACATGCAATTATATAATTCAGTTCTTCACAAAAATAGATATACATAAAATACTTGTTGTCTATTTTACTTCACACTTGTTCTAATCATACATCAGAATTTGCATCACATAAGGCTCACAAATATTTCAAGCTCTCTGTACAATAGTTTTCATCACATAACACTTTCTTGTCTATCATAGATAGCACACTTAACTATGCAAAGTAAGATCTTTACTTATACTTTGCATGATTACAAAACTCTTCTCAATCAATCTTCATGCATTTACATGCTTGACATAATATAAAATAATTTATGGATTAATATCCACATAGTTAACTCATCATAATTTAGTAATTATTTTGTAACCAAAATAATTCCTAAGGCCATACAATCCAATTCTCTTCTATGCTTTGTTTTGTATTGTTAAATACCCACACTAGTATTTTAATCATAACTCACACTATACTATCCATACACATATGCATACTAGCACACATGATCATGACACTTTCATAAAGCTTCCCTCAACTACACATGAGATAACTCTTAACGAGTTATCCGTACACTTAATATATGTTCATTGTGCTGCTACAAACTATTTAACACTTAGACAATTTTCTAACTCTAAATGCATAAATGAAATGTTGAATATATGTTTCCATAAATGATAACCATCAAGATATCTATTTGACCATATTTTCATAAATCTCCCCCTTTGGCATTGATTGCAACATTTGGAAAAATAGGCTAAGTCCCAAAATGATGTCATACATAACAAAAATAAATAAAATTAACTGCACACAATTGCCTTCAAAAAATAACAATTTTATTCATATTTTGATGGATAAATACATTCCTTATCACTCCTTTACATTGGTACATGCATAATTTCTCCCTTACATATACATATATATCTATATAATTTTCCTTCTCTACATAATACTCTTGACATCAATGGAAAAGGCATCAAAATTTGTATATAAAAAATTGGGTATTTAGCTATTGATCAACCTATTAATCTAGAAAAAATCTACATAAACAAACTTTAGTATTTCTATCTCTTTCTTCTAGTTCTCCTTTACTATCTTTAAGATACTCATTAGTGCACAAAGTGCATAGGATGCCACTTTAACTACACTCAAGTCACTATAGGAAAACTTGTCATAAGAAGCCTTAGCTGTGAGACATTCCTCAAGTTGCCTCCACAAAATGCTAAATTTTAATGATAAATTTCTCTAAGACTAGAGAATCTCCTTGTTGCTTTCTCTTTATTAGAGTCCATGTTTCTGATCATATCATGTATCTTCTTCACTTCTAGTCCATAGTCTTCAATACTAGATTTCGAGAGTTGTAACTTGACAAAGACTGTTTCAAGTTTACTTAACTTACCTTTTATCAGACTCTCAAAGTCTAAAAGATACTTGTATGAATGCATACATTATCCATACAATTTTTTCCCTTCATCAATATGCTTTCTAATTCCCTTGATGTTTCCATCAAGTTCCTTCAAATCATTGTGTATATTGGTGCACATTGTGTTAAATAGTGTTGCATTATGTCTTACTTGAGCTTGTGTTGAAGCTACTTCTACTTAAGTTGTGAATTTTTTATCAAAGGTTTCTAAAAACTTCATGGCCTTTACTACAAGTCTAGAATAGCTACATTTGTAGTAATTATCTTCTATATTCTATCCAAGAATTTGGTTAATGTCTTCTCTAAAGACTTTACTAATCTTTTATTTTCAAGAAACTTACTTAATGTGCTCATTAAGCCTTTCTGATCCTCATCATCTGTTGTCAATATTGTTGTTGTGGATGGACTAGTTGTTGATGCTATAATAGATATAGTTATTAGAGCTACATAAGGTATTTCAACCTCATGTTAGAACACTACTTTTCCTGATTCTAACTCCACATGTTTCACATTGGCAAAGAATGTTGATTCCTACATCACAGTCTTATATTTCTTCTTGTGTTCAGAGTCTACATTTGACTTCTTCCTTATCTCTTCCTCTTTCTTCTTTCTGTCCTCTTCCTTTTTCCTTTTCTTTTTCTCCTCTACTTTCTTCTTCTCTTTTACTTCTTCTTTCTTCTTTGCTTCCTCTTCTTTCATTTTCTTCTCTACCTTTTCTCTTTATATCCTTTCATTTCTTATTCCCTCTACCTCTTTCTTCTTTTCTTCTTCATCATCATCAGAGCTAGAGTAAGTAGTAATATTGCCAATAATGGATTGGCCAAATGTTGCAAAAGGATTCTCCTTAGTATCCACAGTTATGTGCATACTATCCAATTGCATGGATTTAGTACCCATAAAAATGTGAGGTGGTGAGGGTACCTGTTGTGTCTCCTCTACTTCTTCCTCTTCCCTAGAGGGTGTATGTACTTGTATACTGGACTCTCAAGTTTGGACTATACACTTACCTTAGGCACCATAGTCATATACTTTACAATTTCCTCAATTTATTTCCCAACATCCTCATAATTGCCTCCCATCGAAAGAATTTATCTTCTTTTGTTCCTCAACTAGGGCTCAATACCCTTCACAATTCTATCTAATTCCTCCTTAGAATCAACATCACATAGTTTGTTTATCATTGTGATCCTTATATTCATATCTTCTTCTGACATTCTCCTTTTCCTTGTTACAAGCCTATTATAAAGATCCGCTAGTATTTTATTATGTATATTCTCAAACCTTTTGTTCCTCAAAATCATGTTCCTTATAATGGCATTTCCTAACTACCTTCTATCCATGTTACTATACAAACCATAATATTTATTCAACTGTATAAAATTTTCATCATTAATAATTTTCATGTTAAGGTTTTCTACCTTTGGTTTCCATGCTTTCTTTCCAGTTGTTGTTCTTCCTTCTTGCACATTCTAGACTATTGGTCTATCTTCTATTTCATCTTCTAATTCCTTAGAATCACTGAGTTGTATTATTTTTCTTCTCTTTATAGGTATGCTCATGGTCTACTTGACCCTTTTCTTGGTTGCTAATGTAGTTTCGTGCTTCATCTTCACCACTCTCTCTAATTTATTTTACACAACAAATGATTCAACCTTTGGCTATCTTCTTGGTTGATCACTCCTTGTTCTAACTAGTTACACTAGTGCAACTACTACATATGATGCAATTGGTGGTTGAGCACATGTTTGTGCTACTGTCACAACCTCTAAAGGTCATGCAACTACAATGGGAGTTTCTTCCAAAACTTCAATCTCTCCACTAGATTTCATCTCCAATGCAATACCTTTAATTTCATTGAACTCTTTCCTTGTCATGCCTGATTCGGTAAGGATGGAATCTATCTCTTTCTCTACCTTTTTCTTGTTTTCCTTCCTATATAGTTTTGAATGAACTATTCTCATCTTTTCTTCATAAGTACCCCATCTAGGGCACTAACTAGAGTATGATCTATGTATACCCTTCTATGAGCTCAACACTCATCTCATATTCCATAGGCTCTATAAATTTAACTTTGGGAATTACTGCTTCCATGCAAGTGTTGCCAATTTCCACTATGAAGCATATTTCTTCCTTGTACTTCTCTAATATGGAGGGAGATATTCAATACCTTTATTTCATCTTAGATAAAAAACTCTTCATCATTCTATCAATGTCATTTTCTCTGACTTTTTTTAGCTTTGACCTATGGCATTGAGTCACCATCTTCATTGCACACTCGCTACTATCCCAACTTATCAATCCAAGAAACTTACTTGCAACATAGAAGAATATATGAGTCAACAAGGAATCAAATATGAAAAAAAACATTCTTAGTTTTCTTAATCTTTGCAATGTTATCCAACAATTTCAATATGATAATATCATACAAATTAACCTTTCTTGCTTGCATAGCCATTACATAAGTTGCATGCAAAAATCTAGTTGGTGTTGAGGTAATCCTTGATCCATGGTTTAACTTGTACCCTAATATCTTAGCTGACAACTTTACTCCTTTATCCTGAATGGAGTCTACCTTCATGTTTCTTCTATCATACTTTGTATTCAGGTTTCTCTCAACCATCTTCTTCACATTTTTATCATTAATAGGATTGTAACCTTCATTTCACAATCCTTTGACCTGGTTAATTATGTCATTATCAATAGATATCTTCTCATCTCCTAAACAAAACATATCATCATATACCTTGCTTAGAATGATTCAAGTCAAATCCTGATTGTTAAACTTTGTATAAAACATATACTTCACCAAATTCAAATTCTCTAGGTGTACATACATAGACTTAAAGGATAAGTCACTGTTACACATCTTTCCCAAATCCTCATGAATCTTTTCATCACTTATGCTCTCAATCTTACAATGGATATAACTTTTGATATCCTTGACATGTATCACATTTTTTGAAACTTGTAAAAATGTGCCCAATGGATCATCCAATAACAAAACAAATAGATATTTCCTAAACTCATATCACAATCTTTCACTTACATCATACACATTTTGATTTGCCATTTGAACTATAATTAAAGGTATTGGCAAAAAATGGATTCAAGCTTCACAAAATACCTTAAAATTATAACTTAAGATTTTGTAACTTTTTGCTTCTCAAACTTCACTTCACACTTCAATTTTTTGTCAAATCACTCTTCAATTCACTCCAGACACTTTGCAAGAACAAATGGTACATGCAATCTTTCTTGTGATCCTTAAATCATTTCAAATCATGCTATGCATTAAATGTACATCTGCCACATATTCAAATAATGTCTGTGTATACTAGTAAGCCTTATTTCTCAATTTTTGCTCACTACAATCATATCAAGACTTGCACACTTGACCATGGCCTTCTCTCTTTTTCCTTAACCTCTTGTTAACTTTGCAACTTCCAACTCTCTTTCTAAAATAATTTCTAGCCAACTGATGCTCTACCACAACTAAAAAATCTTAATTTAGGTAGGATGAGTCACAAACAATCTATGACTTCAATGTCTTATTAGGTGCATCAAAAAATTGTTCCTCCAAAATTGTACAAGACTTTTCTAGATCTTTATTATCACAAATGCTTCTTTGAATTCATCAACATGTTCCTTAATTGCTTCCTTTTATTTATTGTCACTTTCATTAACATTTGTGCTATTATTTTGTTGTTCCTTCTATTATTTAGATTTTTGTTAATGTTTCTTTGGTCCATTCTGCAATATCTTGTTGTGTGTCTAAAGTTATTACATAACTAAAATAGAGGTGTATTTCATCTCTAATTAGTTCCATTCTAATTCTCAAGTACTATGTAATTCCTTGCAATTTGTCTAGGATTACACTTGTAACACTTGAACTAGTTCTTCTCTCCATCATTGGATGTATTTTGTGATCTTCGTCTTTCATTACCTATAGGGTTAGTATTCTTAGGCATTCTACTATTTGCATTATTATCATCAAACTTAGGTTTCTTACAGTCTACTACCTTATGTCCATAACCATGAAAATTTTAAGAATAGAAATTAGTAATGGATTTGAAGGACTTACCTATGCAATATCTTTTCATATGTCCAACCTCATTACATATGAAGCATCTACCTCTAAATTCACATCTTACTTCCTTGGGTAGTTCATCCTAAATAGTTTTATCAACTTGCTCTATTTTCTTAAGTTCATCAGGTTTAGCTAATAAATCAATTAACTCAACTTCCTTTGATACTTCAGTAGATGTCCTTGATTCTAACTTATTCAAATCAAATTCCTTAGGGGATTCAATAAATGGAACTAGTTCTCTTCTCATTTCAACTTTCTTGGTTGATTTCTCTCCAATCAAATATCCAAGTCATATCTTTGCATAAGAAGGTCTTTGATGAAATATTTGTTGATCTATGTTTTCACTACTAGAATAAAGTTTCTCTAACTATTTCTTAGCTTGTGTCAATTTTCCTTTCACAATAATGATGTACTTTTCTAACTCAGCATGTTCAATCTTGTTCAGATGTAACTTGACTTAACTAGGATCTAAGGTTTGCATTCTTAGTTTTTAGTTCAAGCTCATTTTTGCCAACATTTTTCTTAAGACTCAAGTTCAACAATTTTCAGTTCATGTTTCAAGATCTCATTTTCCTTCAAAATATCTCCCACTTCATCATTATCACTAGTTTTCATAATTTATTGCTTGCTAGATTCCAAATCATCAATCTTGTCTTTTAACTTTCCAATGAAAACTTTTGCATCTTCATATCTATCTTTCAAGTTGTCTCTTTCTTCAGTAAGAAGGTCAACCTACTCTGATCTTTTTCAAGGCTTCTCTACAACTGTTCCATAACTTTAGGGATCTTACTTAAGCTATTAAACTTCTTCAAAGTAATTTTTCTCTAATACCAATTGTTAGAAATAGATAATACTTGGGGGGGGGGGGTGTGAATTAGTATTCTATAGACTTTTTTCCCACAATTTAATATCATTAATTAATTTATAACATGCATATGAAAGTTAACCAATAATTCTGAACAATAAATATAACCATGCACATAGATAACTCATAACACCATTATTTGTTAACTACAGAAATCTTGGCTAAGGGAAAACCCTGGTTGGGATAATACCCACTAGATGATTCACTAAATAATAGGATCTTGTTAAGGATATTGACCATGTTAGGAGTCTATGAAGTACATATAGTGTCTTGAGTCCTTATTAGGAGAATAGGCCTTGTTAGAAGCTTGAACCCTATTATAAGTTGCTTTAACCCTATTAGGAGTTGGTAGAACAAATATAATGCATGCAAGAAGAGCCCACTACCCTAATAGAAATTATATAATTTAGTTCTTCACACGAATAGATATACATACAATACTTTTTTTCTAAGTTTTACTTTGCACTTGTTATAATCACACATTAGAATTTGCATCACATAAGACTCACAAATATTTCAATCTCTCTATACAATAGTTCGCATCACATAACACTTGTTGGTCTCTTTAGAAATAGGGATTACTAAGAGGCCCGGGGGGGGGGGGGGAATCAGTAATCTACAAGCTTTAGTTGCCAACTAGATATTATTACTTACTTTAAATCATGTATAACAAAGCAATAAAGTAATGCTGAATAGTAATAGTAACAATGCACAAAGATAACTCATAACACCATATTTTGTTAACTAGGGAAACCTTGGCCAAGGAAAAACCTCAGTGGGGATGATATCCACTAGATAATATATTGATATATAAGTTCCTTGTTAGAAGATGGACCCCATTAGGAGTAAATGAGAAAATTTAGTATAAGAAATCCATGTTAGGAGACTTTCAATACCTATTAGGAGATTCCAACCCTGATAGGAGTTGTGCCAACCCTATTAGGAGTTGTGCCAACCCTGTTAGGAGTTGTGGTATAATGTATGCAAGAAGAGCCCACTACCCAAACATGCAATTTCAACTACAAGAAGAGCTCACTGCTCAAACAAGTAATTTACTATTATCTTTCTTCCTTAATTGATCTCTAATATTTAGCTTGATCTTGGATCACCAAATAGCTCATATAAAACTTCACATATATCACTTTCACAAAAGTTTGCTCATCACAATTCACAATTCACAATTAAACAATCTTACAAGATAACACACTTCTTATTGCAAGAAGTCCTTTGCATAAATACCATGCCTTTACAAAAATTACTACTAGGTTAGCTAACACCACAATTCACTTTTTCAACTTTAGGTAAATATCTAGTATGTTGGTCCTAATTGGACAAATAATTTTTTTGTAAATAAAACAATTCTTTCCTTTAATTTTTTTGTCATGCTTCATCAAAACATGATTATCTTTGTTTTGTATAGTCCTTACTAACTTCTGAGGTTAGTGTCATCACCAACATGTATACTATCTCCATGTAACTTTGCTAGTCATAATATGACATTAGTAAAAAGTTATAAACAAAGCAATACACTGTTGTAAACCAAATTCTATACTTAGACAATTTTCTAATTACCAAACACCAAGTACCTCTATTTATGAGGTTTCTTGTGAATATGTACATCATGTGTTTTCACAAATGACAACAACTACATATCAGTATTAGCCAATTGTCAACAATCTCCCCCTTTGATATTGATGGCAACAAAATAGAAAAAATTGGCTAAGTGAAAAAAACAAACATATAAACATCACATCTATTTCAACTTTTTCAACTTTACATATGCTCCCCCTTACAATATACTTTACTACTTTTATTCACATTATATCTTTCCCCTTCGTATCTCTCCCAATTGTATCTTCTTCTCATTGTATCTCTCCCAACAATCTCCCTTTTTGACATGTATACAATTTTCACATGTATCTCTCCCCCTTTGATATCAATGACAAAGGTCAAAATGTAAAGATTCTGTCCAAAAAAAGTCCAAAATTGCTATCCTTCCTTATGCTGAAATGATCTTTTTACAATCATCAAAATTAGACTTTAAAATATCCATACCTTTGGTCCATGTTTCTTTGGTAGACTCAGCTAAAGTGAGAATTTGATGGAGACACAACCCAAGCACAAAATAGATAGAACAGGAAAGGGAAAAGTTTATTAACTGTGAAAATATGCTAGTACACTTAGTACAGAGAAACAAACTCCAAAACATGCCCTATGGGCTTACAATAGCATAAATCTATAGATAAATTCTTCTCCCAGTAGCTTCTCTCAAACTCCACTCTGAACTACCTTTTACAATGCCAGAAATGTTCTTAAATAGACCCTAGAGGGTTAAGGATTAGGAATACATTCTAGAAAGTGCTAGTTGGCATCCACCAACCAAATAGAAGGCTCCAAAAGTCATATTAGAAATTGGCACAAAATTAGAAGAATCCAAAAATGGTAATCAAACTTTCGAGAAGCATAACTTTTGAACTGTAGCTCTTATTGACGAACTATTTACATTTCTGAAAAGCTCTTGATGCGCTCTATAGCCCTATGGACAGCTTTGCTTGTCCCTCATTTTTTGGCCCTATTCAAGGTCATTTAATGCCCCTAACCTGACTTTGAAGCATTCTTAGGAGGTCTCTAGAAATTGAAAAACTATGATAACTTTCAAACCATGCAGCCTTTTGACCTGATTATTTTTCTAGAATATTCTAAATTACAATTACAATCATCTGACCAATTTACACCTTCTAGTTCACCAAAATGATGGCTCAATTATATAATCCTATTTTTTTGGCATTTACACATACCCCAAGGTGATTAAAAAATCTAACCCAGAGCACTAATAGTGGAACTGTGAGAGTTGGAACCTTTATTTGACCCAAATGGGTATCTAGAAATGAAAACACATGAAACAAAAACTAAATTTAAGTACATTTTTTTGGGTGACACAGGATTTCCCTTATACCTCTAGATGCTCCTGCATTAGACACCCAGGGTAGATTGAAAAGTGACCCTGTCACTTTATGAATGGTATAGGAAATCCCAAATGGGAAACCTTAGCTGCTGATATCCAAGTTGACTCCTCTATCGATCGTCCTTTCCACTTGACTAGATACTCTACATACTGCCTATTTTTAGTACTTCTACCCACACGACTATCCAGAATCTCCTCTATCTCCTCCTTCTTAGAAGTAGGAATTGGACATGGCTCTAACATTAGATCCTCATCTGCACCATCATCATGATACTCTGTTAAGTTTGCAATGTTGAAAATAGGAGAAATGTAAATTCCATCTAGCAACTCTACTTCATATGCATTTCTTGAGTCATGTCTCTTCAAAATTTTGCAGGGGCCAAATTTATTCATCTTCATCTTGTTGTAAGTATCGACTAGAAATCTTTCTTTTCTTAAGTGTATCATGACTAGATCCCCTACTTGGAACTCCTTATGTCTTCTCCTTTGATCAACCCTAGCTTTATACTATTGGTTCATCTGGGTAATGCGTGCCTGGACCTCCTCATGTAGATGCTTGAAATGTTCAGCAAATTCTTTAGCTTCAACACTTGTCCTCTCCCCTTGCTTTGTCTTCCTCAATTTTGGTGCAATCCTTGGGCTACTTCCATATACAATTTAGAATATTGATCTACCAGTACTCCTATTTATAGAGTTATTGTAAGCAAACTCTGCTTGTGGTAAAATCAAATCCCACCCCTTGCGCTTATCCCCAACTAAACATCTTAGCAAATTTCCCAAACTTCTATTTACCACTTTTGTTTGGACATCAATATGTGGGTAATGTGTGGAATTGAATTTAAAGTCTATTCTCAACTTCTTCCACAATGTTCTCTAGAAATACCCCACAAATTTAGTATCTCTGTCAGAAACTATACTCCTTGGGAGACCATGTAGTCTTACCACCTCTCTGAAAAACAAGTTTGCAATATGGACAACATCATGAGTTTTGTGGCATGGATTGAAATGTGCCATTTTGGAGAACCTATCAACCACCACAAATACCAAGTCATTACCCCTTTGTGTCCTCAAAAATCCAAGAACAAAATCCATACTTATGTCCTCCCATGGCTTTGATGGAATAGGAAATGGCTGATAAAGTCCTGTATTGTGACTAAATCCCTTGGCAACTTGACAAATCTAACAACTCTGTACAAACTTCTTCACATCCTGTGAAATCTTAAGCCAAAAATAATGTTCTCTAAGAATGACACTGGTCTTATCTTGACCAAAATGTCCTGCCATCCCCACACTATGTTTCTCCTTAATTAGATTTTCCCTCATGAAACTCCTTGGAATGCATAATTGATTTCCCTTGAACAACATACTATCATGAATCAAATAGTCTAGCCACTTGGTTCTATCTACAGCAATAGGCTCTTTATAAGCTTTCCATGATTCAACAAAATTAGGATCCTCAGGGTACACATTCTTGAGTTCATCAAACCCAACTACTTCAACCTACATTACTGTAAGCAACAACTATCTCCTACTTAGTGCATCTGCAACTCTGTTAGATTTTCCACTTCTATGCTTCAACACAAATGTATAGCTCTGCAAGAACTCTACCCACTTCATATGCCTTTGATTCAATTTACCTTGGATATTTAGGTACTATAATGCCTGGTGATTAGTATATAAAACAAATTCCTTTGGCAATAAATAATGCCTCCATTTCTTTAAGGCCTGAACTATTGCATAGAACTCTTGATCATAAACATAATACTTCTTTTTCGCATCATTCAATTTTTCACTAAAATATGCAATAGGCTTACCTTCTTGGCTTAATACAGCCCCAATAGCACTACCACTAGCATCACAATCCATGTAGAACACATTTTCTAAAATTTGGAAGTGCCAACACAAGTTGTTCTATCACCTTCTTCTTCAGCATTTCAAAACTTCTCGTAGCTGTTGTAGTCCATTTGAACTCTTTTCTATTCCCTCTTATTGTGTCAGTCAGGGGTGCACATATGCCACTAAAATTCTTAATGAATTTCCTGTAAAAACTAACCAAACCATGAAATGATCTTACCTCAGTAGCAGACCTTAGAGTAGGCCATTCCAAGATGGCTTTTACCTTCTTTGGATCTATTTTGAGACCTTCAGGTGATATAACGAACCCCAAGTAGACTAACTCCCTTTTTGCAAAGATACACTTCTTCAGATTAATTAATAGTTTCTCTTCCCTTAATCTTTCAAGGACACTACAAATATGCAATAAATGTTCTTCCAAAGTCTTGCTGAAAATTAAAATATCATCCAAATAGACAATAAAAATTTTTCCCAAGAACTTCTTAAGTACCTCATTCATAAGTTGCATGAAGGTACTTGGGGCGTTCGTCAATCCGAAGGACATGACTAACCACTCATAAAGACCCTCTTTGGTCTTGAAGGCTATTTTTCACTCATCTCCTTCTCATATCTGTATCTGATGATAGCCACTCTTGAGATCTATCTTTGTGAAGTACTAAGCTCCACTCAAGCAGTCCATAAGATCATCCATTCTTGGCAAAGGAAATCAATACTTGATGGTTATCCTATTTATAGCTTGAGAGTTTGTACACATCCTCCACTCTCCATCCTTCTTTGGTGCTAGTACTGTAGGTACTACACGTCGACTCAGGCTCTCCTGAATCAAGCCCTTCCTTAATAGCTCCTGAACCTATCTATTTAGCTCCTCAGTTTTTGTAGGAGTCATCCTATGAGCTGCCTTGTTAGGAAAACTAGCTCCTGGGATTAAATCTATCTGATGACTGATTTACCTTACTAGTGGGAATCCTTTTGGAATATTATCAGAGATGATATCTCCAAACTCACCTAGTAAATCTGAAACTTCAAGTGGTATTTCACTACTACCTTCTTTATCTTTCCTAGGAATCAAAGCATAGCACATACACTAATTTTTCATGCCATCTAAAAACTTCCTTCCATCAACAAGACAAATCCTAGCACTGCTACATACCTTTTTGCCTTCCTTTTTCATGGGCTTCAATTTGTGGCAAACTCCATCCTTTATTAGAGAGTATGTGTTTGCATGACCATCATGTACTACATGCCTATAAAACTGTCATGGTCTACCTAACAATAGATGGCAAACATCCATTGGAATAACATCATAGAGAACTTCATCATGGTAACTCCCAATTTTGAACTTCACTAAACATTGTTCACTTACCAGGACCTTATGATCATCTTTCACCCAAGCAATCTGATAGAGCTGGGGGTGTTTCTCCCTCTTGAGCTTTAGCTTAGAGACCATCTCCTCTGATACCAAGTTATCAGTGCTACCACCATCAATAATCACATCACAACATTTATCCTCACACTTGCACTTGGTACAGAATAAAATTCTCCTTTGTCCTAGTTCAATCTCACCACTTAGTAGGACCCTTTCATTTACTAAAGTCTCTCCTCTTTCTACATCCTCTGAATGTGATGATTGTGCATCCTCATTTGCATGAGCAACCCTAGCTTGACCCTCAGCTCTCCTATCTATCCTTCCTTGTCATTGAGGGCATTCAAAGGCATGATGACCTTCTTCATTGCAATGGAAATAGGTACAATGGAAGCCTCCTCTTCCTTGTCCACATCCTCTACCTCTTCCTCTTTAATTTCCAAATTCTTGATCATAGGAACGATTGAAACCCCCGTTGCTCTGGTTCCTACTAGTACCCACATCTTCATTTTTCTTTTGGGTTTCATTTTGACCTCCAGATGACCTACCACTACCCCTTCCTCCTTGACCATGCCCTCTTTGTTTCCCTTCAAACCTTTTATTTAGCTTCTCTTCAACTTGTAGGGCAAACTAGTATGCCTCTTCAATGCTGGTCATTCTTACCAGACTTAATTCCTCCTGGATGCTAGGTCGCAACATACTAATGTAATGAGCAACTTTCTCCTTATTTCCTTCTTCATGACCTGCTCTAATTAAAAGTTGATAAAACTCCTCTGTATATTCCTAGACTAATTTTCCCACTTTCTTTAATCCATGCATCTTCTTAAACAAATCAAGCTCATAGTCAATAAGAATG
The DNA here is from genome assembly GCA_028749045.1 of Cupressus sempervirens. NCBI lineage: Eukaryota > Viridiplantae > Streptophyta > Pinopsida > Cupressales > Cupressaceae > Cupressus > Cupressus sempervirens. The sequence goes on along the minus strand of CM053785.1, from coordinate 218,213,567 downwards.
AACTGCTTCTTTAGTTTGTCCACCATGCGATCCCACCTTGTGATCTTACCCTTTCCTCTTCTATTTCTTTCCAATTGAACCTCTTGCCACCAAATTTTGGCATGTTCTTTTAGTTTGGCCTTTGCAAACTTAACCCTATCTGGGTCCTTGATATCCTCATACTCAAAGTATTCTTCTAGTTCATTAATCCAGTCGATCAACTCATCTGGTTTTAGATTTTTCTAAAATACACCCACATCAATTATAGGTCTTTTCCCAAACTTATTAATGGCCCTAAAAATCCTCTCCTCTGCCTAATTTAGAACTTCCCTATCAACTTCCCCTTTTGGTCTAATTTCTTCTTCTTCATTGTCGTCCTCACTTTCATCACCTGTAGTAACATTTGTTCCTCTATGAAAGTCCTCTTGCAATGCTTGGACCTGCCTTTGGAGGGCTCTAACCTCCTTAGGATTAATAGCTCTGGCCCTTCTGCCATGCTCTCTTTATGGAGGCATCTTCTTAACTCAAACCCACAACAACACAATCCTGGTGCAAACTGCCTCACAGTTGACTCTCTGTCTACACACTCAAGAAAACCTGCTTTGATACCACTTGATGGAGACACAACCCAAGCATATAATGGACAAAGTAGGAAAGAGAAAATTTTATTAACTATAAAAATATGCTAGTACACTCAGTGCAGAGAATTAGACTCCAAAACATTCCCTATGGGCTTACAATAGCATAAATTTGGAGATAAATTCTTCTCCTAGTACCTTCTCTCAAACTCCACTCTGAACTACCTTTTGCAATGCCAAAAATGTTCTTAAATAGACCCCAAATGGTTAAGGATTAGGAATACATTCTAAAAAGTGCTAGTTGGTATCCACCAACCAAATAGAAGGCTCTAGAAGTCACATTAGAAGTTGGCACAAAATTAGAAGAATCTAGAAATGGTAATCAAACTTTCGGGAGGCATAACTTTTGAACCGTAGCTCCGATTGACGAACTGTTTACATTTTTAAAAAGCTTTTGAAGTGCTCTATATCCCTATGGATGAAATATTCCATTTTTTGGCCCTATTTGAGGTCATTTAATGCCCCTAAACTAACTTTGAAGCATTCTTAGGAGGTCTCTAGAAATTGAAAAATTGTGATAACTTTCAAACTGTGTAGCCTTTTGACCTAATTCTTTTTTTGAAATATTCTAAATTACAATTATAATCATCTAACTAATTTACACCTTCTAGTTCACCAAAATGATGGCTCAATTGCATACTCCTATTTTTTTCGACATTTACATGTATCCCAAGGTGATTAAAAACTCTAACCCAGAGTACTGATAGTGGAACTGTGAGAGTTGGAACCTTTATTTGACCCAAATGGGCATCTAAAAATGAAAACACATGAAATAGAAACTAAATCTAAGAACATTTTTTTGGGTGACGCATGATTTCCCTTATACCTCTGGATGCTCCTGCATCAGAATTGCACATAAAGAATATGATGCAATCTCAATTGCATTAATGTCTAAATACAAAAAGTTTGAATATGTGTCCTTGGCCTTGACACATTCTTCTAGCTTTTTCTCAACAAAAGATAATTTTAGAGTAATGGATTCTTTGAAATTAGAAGTCCTCTTCAAGATTTGTTCTTTCTAAAGTTCTAGTTTCCTGATGTCACTATGAATACTGCCAACTTGACTTTTAAAATCATCTACTTTTCTAAATGGATGCTACATTTGGATGCATAAAGCCTCTAGATCACTCATCTTTAACTCTATCTAACTATCCATGTCTTTAGTTAGCTTCTATGATAAGGTACACTTCAGATACAAATTTTTCCCTTTGTGTTGGCATTTCTAAAGTTCTTTTATACAAGTATAAAGATTAACTAAGTCATTCTTGATATTCTAACAAATGTTGTTAAACAAGTTAGATCATGAGAAATTTGTGTCTTTGCCTCAGCAACAATCAAAAAATTTGTAAACTCTTCATCAAATGATTTTAGCAGTACTTGTGCTCTCTATTTAGGACCTGATTTAGTTTGTTGAACTACCAATGTATTGTGTAGTCTGTTTATCACTTCCATTAATGTTCTCTATAAACTATTCACTTTCATGTTTTTCTCATTCAACTTGGTTAGGGATGAGATCAGATCTATTTGATCATCATCATCAATAAATAAATTGGTGAGAGAGAGCAGAGTAGATGAACTAGATGGTTTAGTCTCATCTTCCCTCTATTTCTTCACTACTTCTTTTGATCTTCTCTCTTCTTCTTCTTTCTTTTCCTTTTCCTCTCTTTCTTTATTATCTTCAAATATTTTCTTTTCATCTTCCTCAGTTTTCTTTTTCCTCTCTTCTTCTGCAATCCTTCTCTTATCTTCCACTTCCTTTCTTTTCTTATCCTTCTCATGTAGTTTCTACTTAACTTCCTCTATTTTCTTCTTTTCTACTTCAAGTAGCCTATTCTCTTCCTCAATTTGTTTCAACTTATCCTCACTATCATCAGTTTCTAGTTCATTTGGTTTGGAACCACCAAATAGATTGGTATCACCAATGTTAAGGGTAACATTTATTTGATCAATCTACATAGTGTCACCACTTATTGACACTTTTGAGGGTCTAGGCACTGGAAGAGATGCTATCTATGACTGTAAGATCATTTTACTAATTGTTGCTATAGTATTTCTTCTCAAATTATCCTTTTCACCAATCATAAATAGGAATGGCCTCAATTTATTCCTCAAGTATGTTGTGAGTTTATTCAACAATCCTTTTATTTCATCTTCATCATCAATCTTGCAAATGGTTCTTAGCATAGACTTCTGAAGTTCAAGGTCTTCTTCCCTTGTAGGAGCCTTCTTCTTAATGAGGCTCTCATAGACTTTTTGGTTAATAATGCTCTCAAGATCCTTCAATTTTTTTGATACAATATATCTCATAGTAGATATATCTATCTGATCTTTCTCAAAATTGTTGTATAAATCATAAAAATTGTTCATCTGAACAAAATTACCTTCAGTTGTAATGGTTGTATTGATGTTTTCTATCTTCGGCTTCCAAGGTTACTGAGTTTCACCTGCTACTTGCTTAGGTGGAGTCACCTTTTCTACTTTCTTGGTTACTTGTTCCTCAGCTTCTTCATCACTAGAGTCAATTGTCAACAATGTTTTCTATCTTTTACCAGGTCTAGTGGCCTATTGTTTGACTCCTTTTGTCTTAATGGATACTACTTCAACCAATCTCTTAGATTTGATTTTTCTATTCACTAGGTTGAACATAAGATATTGTTGCATATGGAATGCTCTATTTCAAAGATGTCTCGGTAACTAACACTAGCAAAGGTTGTATTTTCAATATACCTTGCTTCATTATCTATCTTATAGGCTCAAATTCACTCTCTATCATTCTAGCCTCTGACAGTGCCTTCTTCATTATAGATTTAACCTTTTTGTGCGATGCCTTCTCCAAGGTTACTTGATGAGTTTGTTGTGTTATCTCATCATATGTGCCAAATCTATACTCTACTTTATCTTTGTCTAAATTTAACAACAAATCAATATAACCAACTACAATAACATCATTCAATTCATAGTTCAAGGGATCAAGAGATGTCTCCCAAGGTTCTGTTACTTGAATATATGTATGATTTGTATTAACTAATGTATGATTTTTTCCAAAATTATAGGTGCAATTCTAAATCTCTATTTCATTTCATTCTAAAATTTCCTCATTATTAGATTGCCACTAGCTAATATCTTCTCTATAGGATGCCTTCTACATACCTTTGTAATCTTATTCATTGTGCATTTATCACTACTCATTATGTTTGTGAGTGATAAGTAAGAAAATATCTTAAGTACATAAAATAATATTTGATTTATCAATGATTTTAATCTAAACACACCATTCTTGGTTCTCTTAATCTTTTCCAAGTTCTCTAGGAGTTGCATTCTTAGAATTTCACTCAAATTCACTTGCTCTTTCTCTACACATATCTTATATGTTGCATATACGAATCCTGCTAAAAGTTTATCAATGTTAGAACTTGCATAGATAGAATAAGAAATAATTCTACTAATAAATCTCACATCATCTTGTTTGATGGTGCTGATCACCATAGCCTTTCCATTTTATACTGCTTTAGTATAGCTTTCAACTTTCTTCTTTTCCATCTTCTCACCTATAGGTACACTACCTTGTTTACTCAAACCAATTACCTCATGAATAAGGTTGGTAGAAATGTCAACTATATTATCTTGCATCCATAACTTAACATCATGTTTCCTACTTAGTATAATTTATGTCCATTCATCTATATCTAACTCATAGTAGAAGTGATACTGAAACAAGTCTAATTCCCTTAGATGTTCAAATATGAACTTCACTATCATGTTGTGGTTAAAAACAAATTAAATATCTTTGTTCATGAATTAACTACCAATAAACTCAAACTTTCTATTCAAATAACTTCCTGCATCTTCAAGATAAACTGCATTGTTCAGATGATAGACAATGCTGAGTTAGGGTTTGCATCAGTAGGTTTTATAGAAATATTCCTAAACTTAGGTCTATATTTGTTCTCAACATTGTATAGTAATGACATATCCCTAATCTTATCAATCATGAACTTTTGTCAAACAAATTTGTGGAAAAATGATAAAATATCTCTTTTTGAAATAGGATTTGCTAAGAAATCACTTTGACAAGTTACTTCTAAATGCTCTTCACTTTGGATGTGTTTGCAATGAAGTGAAAATCAATTTTGTACTTCATTTATCCCTTCAACTTGAGCTTGCATTAATTGTGTACTTTAAAAATATGAAAAATTTGTTACTTGTGTTCTATAATCAATGAACTATTCAAGATCATCTATCCAATCTTCAAATGTCACCCAAGATTTACTATAGCCTCCTTTCATCATGACAAACATCCTTAAGACTTTGCATCATGAAATTCTCTACAAAAACATACTTTTCATCTTTTGTTGTAGAATGAACCTTTATTATAATATCGGTAACTCTAAATTCCATCATAACTTGTTCAGATGAGCTCCAAGTTATAAGAAAGCTTAGGTACCATCTAAACATAACTAGATATACCTTTTTCCAACTTTGCTACCTCTAATTTGGTCTCTAAATGAAGTTCTCAAATTATGATGCTGTGAACAAGCTTAATTCAACTTAATTGAATCAAACTCAACAATTACCTTTGATCTTCCCATCTCATCATCATCTAACTTTTCTTTTGAGACATAGTTTCTTTCACAAATGCTTCATTAAGTTCTTCTCAATGTTCACTCATAATTTTTTTTGTTCTTCATTGTCTTTGCTAGTTTTGGAGTTCCTTTCATGGTTCCTTCTATCATTCCTTTTGTTCTTGAAGTTTCTTCACTGTTCCTTAAGTCTTTGAAGTTTTTGTCCATTCTTTAGTACTTTGCTATGTGTCTAAAGTTATTTCATAATTGACATATAGGTGCTCTGCTTCTAGGATTCTGTTGATCATTAGGCGCATGACAATTTTGAACAATGTGTCCTAAGTTGTTACACTTATAATATGACCTATCTTCTTTCTTTATAAGATCTTCCTTCTCTCGATGTTCTTTCATTAGATCTTCTTCTATCTATAGGGTTAGTATTTCTAGACATTCTACTATTTCTTCTATCATTATCATATTTAGGTTTCCTACAATCAATTGTATTATGACCCATACCATGACAATTATGACAATAAAAGTCCTTAACATGATTAAAGGACTTATTAGTACAATCTCTTTTCATATGACCTATTTTATTACATAAAAAGCACTTACCTCTAAATTCATACGTGGTTGCGTTAGGAGTTTCTACTTGCTTTGGTTCATCCAAGATTTCTCCTTATTTAGCTCAACTTCTTTAGGTTTCTTAGAAGATTGACTAGATTCAATCTTATCATAATGTTTATCTTTTTCTTTCAGATCTAATCTAATCTTAGGTTTCTTTATAGACATGTTAAAAAGGTAACCAAAACCAGTCTTATCATAAGTAGGTCTCTGTATTGACATTGAATCATCAAGCTTTTCTTTGCTAGAATAAATCTTCTCAAGCTATTTTTCACACTATTTCAATTCACCTTTCACAATAGTATTGTACTTATGGAGTTCTTTATGGTCTTCTTTCAATGTTTCAAACTTAGATGTTTTCTTTGATAGACTTGCTCTCAAATCTGCATTTTCAGTCTTCAAATTAGATTCAACTTTGCTAGGATCATTTCTCAAAGTCAACTTAAAATATGTAATCTTCAACTCATGCTTAAAAATCTTGTACTCTATCTTCAACTTTGAATAATCATCATCACTAGTTCTAGATTCAGTAGGTTCAGGTTTGATTTGAAATGTTTAATCTTTTCCTTCAATTGACCAATGTATACCTTGGAGTCTTTGTATCTATCCTTTAGCTTATCTCTTTCTTCAGTAAGGAGATCAATTTGTTCAAGAGCGTTTTCAAGTTTTTTCATCAACTATTCCATATCCATAGGGATCTTACTTAAGTTGTTAAGCTTCTTCAAAGTAACTGGGCTCTGATACCAAATGTTAGAAATAAGGATTACTAAGGGGGAGGGGGGTGAATCAATAATCTACAAACTTTATTCGCTAACTAGATATTATTACTTACTTTAAACCATGCATAACAAAGCAATAAAGTAATGCTAAAAAGTAATAGTAACAATGCACAAAGATAACTCATAACACCATATTTTGTTAACTAGGGAAAGCCTAGCCAAGGGACCCAGTGGGGATGATACCCACTAGATATTATACTAATATATAAGTTCCTTGTTAGAGGATGGACCTTGTTAGGAGTCAATGAGAAAATTCAGTATAAGTAGTCCCTATTAGGAGAATTTGAATCCCTATTAGGAGATTCCAACCTTGTTAGGAGTTGTGCCAACCCTATTAGGAGTTGTGGTATAATGTATGCAAGAAGAGCTCACTACCCAAACATGCAATTTCAACTACAAGAAGAGCTCACTCTTAAACAAGTAATTTACTATTATCTTTCTTCCTTGATTAATCTTTGATCTTCATCTTGATCTTGGATCACTAGATAACTCATATAAAACTTTGCATATATCGCTTTCAAAAAAGTTTGCTCATCACAATTCTCAATTCACAATTACACAATCTTACAAGATAGCACACTTCTTATCAAAAGAAGTCCTTTTCATAAATAACATGCCTTTACATAAATTACTAATCATCAACAAATAGGATAATGTACTTGTCACCTTTATATATTTGCACATTGATTACTCCACATAAATCGGGATGAACTAATTCAAGAATTTCTTTTGAAGAGTGGGTCTTGTTTTTAAAGCTTGATTTAGCCATTTTTCCTAACTGAAATTTTTTACAAATTACATTATATTTTTTCTTTAGTTTTAGAAAACTTGTAACTCTCTTCATCTTACTGATGTTGACCAAATTGTCAAAATTAACATGACATAGTTATTTGCTAGACATAGCCACACATCATCAAATGGTACAACTATACAAGTATCATAATTCATATCAAGGTAGAAATGATTACCTCTAGTCTAATGACCATTTCCAATTAGATCTCTATTGGCATCATAGATCTTGGTTTTTCTATTTCAAAATTGAACCTTATAGCCAACACTATTTAGTTGTGTCTTAGCAAATTATAATTAAGTCCTTCTACATAATAAGCATTGTCACATATGATCTTATCTATTAAATTAATTGATCCTTTTCCTTTGATAAGACATGGTGCATCATTCCCAAATCTAGCACTATTACCATCATAATGCACAAGGGAATTGAATTTACTTTTATCTCTAGTCATGTGATTGGAACAAACACTGTAAATTTACATAAGATACAAGTGCAGTTACCTTGTCTTCATCAAAATCATTCTTCATTGCAACATAGACAACTTCATCATCATGATCATAAGATTCTTCATTGGATTCCTTTTTAGCAATCTAACATGATTTCTTCCCTTTTTCTTTGTAGACAATATTGTTCTCATCTCTTTTGCTTCTGAATTTGTCTCCACTTGTATTTCTCTTCTTCTCTGAACATCTACCAGTAATATGACCAACCTCATTATAATTGAAACATATCCTAGGCATCTTACTTTTGTATTTTCCTTTGCCTCTATGAAATCTCCTAGCTAACAATGCTTCAAGTTGTTCTACATCTTCTTCATCTGTATCACTATCACTAGAATTATGTTTTCTCTTTTTATTTTTCATTTTATTAGGCTCTTTTAGTGACAACTTAACATTAAAAGCATATTCAACATTCTTAGATTTGAATTTATCAAAATTAGAGAGTTTAAATATAGTAAGCCTACCTATCAATCCTTCAAGGGTCACATTAGTGCTAGGTATACATCTCATTTCTTGTATGGAAGAAAATCTAATAGCATAGATGGGCAGAAGTATCCTCAATACTTTTGTCAATACAATATCATCATCAATCTTACTATTTTATCCTCTTATAGCATTTACAACTTCTTTTATTCTAAAGCAATACTGAAAAATGTTCTCACCTTCTATTCTCATTTCATCAAACTTACCTCTAATACTTTTAGATTTGGCTTCAAAATATTTGAGTCTCCTCCATAGATGGTATCAAGAGAATCCTACATCTTCTTTGTAGTAGCACAATCCTTGATGTCATCAAACTTAGAATAACTTAGGAAGATGCAATATCCAACATTGCCTAATTGTGTTCTTTTTTTTTTTATAGATCTTTAGAAGTAAGGGCTCCAACAGGGTCAACATATTCAATAGTAACGGTAGTTTGTGTATGATCATCAAGACCTCCTAGATGTATCTTCATCAAAAATTTCCATGCAAGAAAGTTATCCTTCTTAACATTGGGTACCTCTCTCTTAGGAACTTTGATATTTAACTTATAGTACCTTCAAACTATCTCTCACAAGTAGTAAATTCTTTGATACCAATTGTTGGAATAGTTTAGAATAATGGGGGGTGGGGGGGGTGGTTAATCCAAGGTCAAAAAGTCCCAATTAGACTTTTCAATTCTTAAAAAAATTCATACATGTATCTCCTTATCTTGTATCTTGCATGCATCCATAATATCATTCAAAACTTAAACTTGTAGGTTATTGTCCTAGGTCAAAATCACTTTGCAAATATGTAAACATGAAACATAATAAGACCATTCAAACATATGATACAAGGATTTTATGTGGAAACCCAATTTCGGAAGACCACCAATAACATGCTACTAATTATCACTCTTTTGAAGTCATGCCCTCTGAAAGGACAACCCTATTAAAGGTTACATTACACACTGTTAAATTTGTGACCTAGTTAAAGGATTTTAATCACTCTATTAAGAGTGAGCCTTGTTAGAGGACTTTATACCATTCCATTAGAATGTCATCTGATCAAAGGATTTACAAATGACTATTAGGTCAAGCTTAATCTAAAGGATTTACCCTAGGTTTATACAATGATTAGAAAGTAATAGTAAGGCTTTGATCTAATAACAAATCACAACTTACTTGCAAATTAAAAAACTCTATTTCAGTCCTCCATTCTTCTTGGCTTCATTCACTTTAGCTCTGATGGCTTGTTCACCCTTTAAGCATTCATCCGCTTAAGCCTTCTTTCTTTGCATACCAATTGGGTTCTCACACATGCCAATTGTTTCTTCAATCCTTGTATCCCCTTATAAAGAGAATTTAGGTCTTTTTTCACTTAATCACAGTCATCCATTTTAGGGATTAGTCAAATTCATTTAATCTTCCAACTTTACCATTTTACTCCCTCTAGAAACTTCCTTCTCAATCCTTCTTGAATTTGCCTCAAAATGGTTCACCTTGAATGGTCCACATGGTTCACACAATCCAAGAAATCAGCCTTTTTTGTTTAGCTTCATCAAATTCATGATCTAACTCATAATTTTTTCACACATAGTGTTTCCTCTTATGCTTGGCACACACAATGTTTCCTGGCATTGACTATCAGTTCACTCGACACATACAAAAGTTCATTGATCCTCGACATCAACTAAACTTTACTCGACATATACTAAATCTTCACTTTACTCGACACCAATTGATTTTTTTCTCAACTTGCACTAACATTTCTCATCACTAACTATTCACTTGATCAAGCTTAGTAGACACAATTATTCTTTCTTGTTCTTCTAGACTTAGTCAATGTATCCATTCTTTCCAACCTTAAGTAGATAAATAATACACTATATAATCTATTTCTTAACTGATCTTTGTACTCCTTTTACATACCATAACTCAACCTTTCCTCTAAGTTCTCTTATTATCTCATTTTATCAAATCCTCTTCATCAGTCAAACAAATGATAGCAATCAAATCAACTAAGAAATTATCTTAGCAACACATACCAGGTTTATCATCAATGAAAAAGTAATGATTGTAACACATTCTCATACTTGTATCAATTCAACATTTTCTTACTAAAAATCACTTGTGACTTGAAATCAGATTCAATGGTAGCAGGTGTTTAGTTATCAAAAATAGACATTTCAAAAGCAATAAGTCTACCAACTACACCTTCTAAGGTCAAGTTATTACCTAGTGTGCATCTTAGTTCTTGAATTATATAGGCTCTAAACACATAGATAGAGAGTAGAGTCCTTAATAATTTTCTTATCATTCTTTCATCTTCAATTACTCTATTTGTTCCTTAAATAGCATTAACAACCTTTTTAACTCTTGTCTATTATTGTACTATGTTCTCACCTTCAATCATTCTCATGTCATCAAATTTACCTCTCGGTCTTTCTTCTTTAGCTCTTAGTACATTTTCATCTCCTCCATATATGATCTTTAATATATCCCACATCCTCTTTGTAATATTGCAATATTTTAGGTCATCAAACTCAATGTAGGTTAGAGCTAAGGTGATCTCCAACATTGCTTGGTTGTGATCTAACTTTTGATTTGATTCTTCAATAGTCAGAGGAGAAGTTGTTACTGCTACATATTCATTTCTCAAAAAAATAATAGTAGCATCATTGATACTAGAAATGTATAGCTTCATTAGGGTCTGTCATCAAGAAAATTTCTCCTTATTTAGCTTGGGTACATCTCTCTTGTTTTTCATGATCTATAGCTTCAAGTACCTTCAAAATTTCTCTATAACAACTAATCTCTAACACTAATTGTTAGAAATTTTTAGAATAACTAAGAGGGGGGTTGAATTAGTATTGCAAGGTCTATATGTACCACTTAAACAATCAAACATTAAATAGTTCATTATTTTTCTTATCCTTATCTTACTATTGGTTAGTATCTACAATAAAACTATCATTAACTTAACTTGCATAGTGATGCAGAGCCGCACCTTGGAAAACTTAGGAGGAAAACTCACTCCATTGAGCTACTTCAAGGGGCACACACATCAATCAGCCAGGATCGCACTCGAATCAACTTTTATTGAAAACATAAAATATTTCTTATTCTATTTCCCGCTCTGCTACTGCAGCATAACTCAGGAGGAAAACTCACTCCACTAAGCTACTTCAAGGGGCACGCACATCAATCAGCCAAGATCGTACTCGAATCAACTTTTATTGAAAACATAGAACATTTCTTATTCTATTTCCCACTCTGCTACTGCAGCATAACTTAGGAGGAAAAAATGATGTAGTAGGCCACATGTTTTTTTTTCCGTCTTTTATCCAAGAAAAGGATAAGAATCTGGAACTACCTACTACCTATTATTGGAATCTGACAATCATTAAAACTATTCTAATTTAAAGAATCTACACTCGGTCCTAAGTGGCTATATTTGGAGAGCTCATCGAACTGCTACTCTAGGCATGCCACCACATGTAGGACGTTTATTGAAAACATAAAACATTTCTTATTCCATTTCCCGCTCTGCTACTGCAGCATAACTTAGGAGGAAAAAATGATGCAGAGCCACACCTTGGAAAACTCAGGAGGAAAACTCACTCCACTGAGCTACTTCAAGGGGCACACACATCAATCAGCCAAGATCGTACTCGAATCAACTTCAAGATTGGATTACTCAGAATATATAAATTTGCATAAATTAAAATAATTCCAAAGTCCTTCCCCTTCGACTACTCTCTTTTAGATATCGACTTACAAGATGAGAGAGGAGCAATGCAAAAACTAAAACTTTTTTTTTTTCTCCTACCCAAATTCGATAAATCTCTTCCATCTCCAACCGGCTATTTAAAACCGACTCTCCTTTTCTAATAAAAGGATGAGAAACATTTTTTTTCATCTTCTATCCAAGAAAAGGATAAGAATCCAAAAATTGCCTACTACCTATTATTGGAATCTGACAATCATGCAGTAGGCCACATGTTTTTTTTTTCCATCTTTTATCCAAGAAAAGGATAAGAATCTGAAACTAACTACTACCTATTATTGGAATCTGACAATCATTAAAACTATTCTAATTTAAAAAATCTACACCCGGTCCTAATTGGCTATATCTAGAGAGCTCATCGAACTGCTACTCTAGTTATGCTACCACATGTAGGACGTTTATTGAAAACATAAAACATTTCTTATTCTATTTCCTGCTCTGCTACTATAGCATACTCCCCTGTAGAAAGAATCTCAAGTCCACTTTAGATGAGGTGTTGTAGTGATAAACCGTGCTTGTTGCTTTGTTCCTCATCCATCTGAATATCTTTTTTTGCAAGGATGTTCTTCCATATTACTGGATACTGAATATATTGTCTCCTTGGAGTCTTTTTAGAACTATCTACAAAAATGAATGTTAGAAAAGAAAAACCTTTCTTCATCTTTAGTTTAAGCTTATATTCATCTTCCAGTTGCAATCCTGCATTTTTTTGTCTTTGACTCCCTTGGATTTGTCTTTCCTTCATCTTAATCTTTGGTTTGTCTTTGTTTCGTAACATAAAAACTATTTACTTCTGATCATTCATTTCCAGTAACAAGTTTATCCCATGTAAGATTTTTACTACTACATACATTTGTGATTCCACCAAATAGACTTTCAAATTAAATTGCTCTTTGTTGTCCACACAAACATACCACATCTCTATACATAGAGAATATGCAAAAAATTGATCCCGTTCGTAACCCTTAACCAAATTTTTTATAGTCTCTTCTTTTGGAACCAAATTAGATTTCTCAATTTGAGTTTCTTCAACCTTGTCATAAACACAATCAAAATTGGTTACCTTCTCATAAACCCATTCAATCTCAGCTTCTGTTTTCATAACCTCATCAGATATCTCTTCTTTAAAAACTTCATCATTCTGAGTCTCTATACTACCACCATTCTTTTTCTATTCTCCCATGATGGCTGCAAAATCTTCCCATAAATTAGATTCTTCTTTAGAACTTGCTGTTACACATTCTTTAGCTTTATCTTCATGCCATTCCTCTTGACATTTCACTACACTATGTGATTTTAGAGCTTCATCATTTGCCTCCAATCTTTCTTTCATATGAGTACTTTCTAGCATTGTACTCTTCTCTATTTTCAAAGGACACATTATTGTTCCAACCATAACTTTATCACACTGAAATCCCATAGGACTTTCCTCTTTATTCTCTTCACGTTTCCTTCTCAAACTTTGTATTTCCTCTTCTATCTTACTTAGCTCTTCTCTTTGTTTTCTCCTTTCTTCTTTCTCTCTTTTCTTCTTTTCTATCACTTCCACCTTCAAGTTTGAAGACTCCATCTCTGAATTTTCTTCCCCAGTCTGATTTTCAGCCTCCTTTTGTAATTTATCTTGGAGTACAGGAACCAGTGTAAATAGTGGATACATCTTCGCTTTTACCTCTTTCAAGAATTCTTTCTTACCCATCATCATAACTTTGGCTTCTGCGGCTTTTGATTCTTCTTGACTTGGCTCAACTAAAGGTATCAGTTCAATGACCTTTCCATTCTTTGTAATGGTATATGTATTCTTCACTCCATCATGATGTGCCTTGAGATCATATTGCCAGGGTCTACCGAAAAGTAAATGGCATGTGATGGGAACACAACCCAACAACCAGAATAGACACAATAGAAAAAGGAAATTATATTAACCGAGAAAATAAGCTGGTACAAACAGTGCAGAGAAAATAAACTCAAAACATGCCCTGCGGGCTTACAATAGCATAAATCTTGAGAATATTTCTCCTTTTAGCACCTCCTCTCAAGCTCCAATCCGAACTGCCTTTTACAATGCCATAAACCTCCTTAAATAGACCCCGGAGGGTTAAGGACTAGGAGTACATTCTAGAAAGTGCTAGTGGGCATCCACCGACAAAATAGAAGGTTCCGGAAGCTGCGTTAGAAGTCGGTGCAATTCTAGAAGAATCCAAAAACGGTAGCCGAACTTCCGAGAGGCATAACTTTTGAACCGTAACTCCGATTGACGAACCATTTACATTTTCAGAAAGCTCTCGAAGCGCTCTATAGCCCTATGGACAGCTTCGCTCGTCCCCCATTTTTTGACCCTTTTCGAGGCCATTTAATGCCCCAAACTTGACTCTGAAGCATTCTTAGGGGGTCTCCAAAACTCGAAAAATTGCAATAACTTTCAAACCGTGGGGCCTTTTGACCTGATTCTTTTTTTGGAATGCTCTAAATCTTGATTACATTCATTTGGCCAAGTCACACCTTCTAGGTCACCAAAATGATGGTCAAATTGCATGCTCCTATTTTTTCGGGATTTTTAAATGAACTGATAGTTGAAGTATGAGAGTTGGAACCTTTATTTGAGCCAAATGGGTATCCAAAAATGCAAAGACATAAAATAGAAACTAAGTCTAAGTACATTTTTTTTTGGGTGACACAGGATTGCCCTTATACCTCTGGATGCTCCTGCATCAGACACCCAGGGTAGATTGAAAAGTGACCCTGTCACTTTATGGATGGTAGAGGAAATCCCAAATGGGAAACCTCAGCTGCTGAAATCCAAGTTGAGTCTTCGATCGGTCGTCCTTTCCATTTGACCAAATACTCTTCATACTGCCTGTTTCTGGTACTCCTACCCACACGATGATCTAGAATGTCTTCTATCTCCTCCTTCTTAGAAGCAGGAATTGGACATGGCTCTAAAACCAGCTCCTCATCAGCACCATCATCATGATACTCTGTCAAATCTGCAATGTTGAAAATGGGAGAAATGTGAATACCATCTGGCAGCTCCACCTCATATGCATTTCCTGAGTTATGTTTCTTCAAAATTTTGCAGGGGCCAAATTTCTTCATTTTCAGCTTGTTGTAAGTACCAACTGGAAATCTTTCTTTTCGTAAGTGTACCATGACAAGATCCCCTACTTGGAATTCCTTATGTCTTCTCCTTTGATCAGCCCTAGCTTTATACTCTTGATTCATCTTGATAATGTGTGCTTGGACCTCCTCATGTAGATGCTTGATGTGTTCAGCAAAATCCTCAGCTTCAGCACTTGTTCTCTCCCCTTGTTCTATCTTCCTCAATTCTGGTGCAGTCCTTGGGCTATTTCCATATACAATTTGAAATGGTGATTTTCCAGTACTCCTATTTACAGAGTTATTATAAGCAAACTCTGCCTGTGGTAGAATCAAATCCCATCCCTTGGGCTTATCTCCAACTAAACATCTCAGCAAATTGCCCAGACTTCTATTTACCACTTCTGTTTGGCCATCAGTCTGTGGGTGATGCGTGGAACTGAATTTCAAGTCTGTTCTCAACTTCTTCCACAATGTCCTCCAGAAATATCCCACAAATTTAGTATCTCGGTCAGAAACTATACTCCTTGGAAGACCATGTAGTCTTACCACCTCTTTGAAAAACAAGTCTGCAATATGGACAGCATCATGAGTTTTATGGCATGGAATGAAATGTGCCATTTTGGAGAACCTATCAACCACCACGAATACTGAGTCATTACCCCTTTGTGTCCTTGGCAATCCAAGAACAAAATCCATACTTATGTCCTCCCATGGCCTTGATGGAACAGGCAATGGCTGATATAGGCCAGTATTTTGACTAAACCCCTTGGCAACTTGACAAACCTGGCAACTCTGTACAAACTTCTTCACATCCTGTGTAATTTGAGGCCAAAAATAATGTTCTCTAAGAATGGCAATGGTCTTATCCCGACCAAAATGTCCTGCCATCCCTCCACTGTGTTTCTCCTTAATCAGATTTTCCCTCATGGAACTCCTTGGAATGCACAATTGACTTCCTTTGAACAACATGCCATCCTGAATCAAATAGTCTAACCACTTGGTTCTATCTACAGCAACAGGTTCTTTACAAGCTTTCCATGCTTCAGCAAAATCAGGATCCTCAGGGTACAAATTCTTGAGTTCATCAAACCCAACTACTTCAACCTGCATTGTTGTAAGCAACAACTGTCTCCTACTTAATGCATCTGCAACCCTGTTAGATTTTCCACTTCTATGCTTTAACACAAATGTATAACTCTGCAAGAATTCTACCCACTTCATATGCCTCTGATTCAATTTACCTTGGCTATTTAGGTACTGTAATGCCTGATGATCAGTATACAAAACAAATTCCTTTGGCAATAAATAATGCCTCCATTTCTTTAAGGCCTGAACTATCGCATAGAACTCTTGATCATAAACAGAATACTTCTTCTTTGCATCATTCAATTTTTCACTAAAATATGCAATAGGCTTACCTTCTTGGCTTAATACAGCCCCAATAGCGCTACCACTAGCATCACAGTCCACCTGGAATACTTTTCTGAAATCTGGAAGTGCCAACACAGGCTGTTCAGTCACCTTCTTCTTCAGCAATTCAAAACTTCTCGCAGCTGCTGCAGTCCATTTGAACTCTTTTCTATCCCCTCTTATTGTATCAGTTAGGGGTGCACATATGCCACTGAAATTCTTAATAAACTTCCTGTAAAAACTAACCAGACCATGAAATGATCTTACCTCAGTAGCAGACCTTGGAGTAGTCCATTCTAAGATGGCTTTTACCTTTTCTGGATCCATTTTGAGACCTTCAGGTGATATAACAAATCCCAAATAGACTAACTCCCTTTTTGCAAAGACACACTTCTTTAGATTAATTAACAGTTTCTCTTCTCTTAGCCTTTCAAAGACACTACGAATATGCAGTAAATGTTCTTCCAAAGTCTTGCTGAAAATTAAAATATCATCCAAATAGACAATAACAAATTTTCCCAAGAACTTCTTAAGTACCTCATTCATGAGCCGCATGAAGGTGCTTGGGGCATTCGTCAATCCAAAAGGCATGACTAACCACTCATAAAGACCCTCCTTGGTCTTGAAGGCTGTTTTCCACTCATCTCCTTCACGAATCCGTATTTGATGATAGCCACTCTTCAGATCTATCTTTGTGAAGTACTGAGCTCCACTCAAGCAGTCCATAAGATCATCCATCCTTGGTAAAGGAAACCGGTACTTGATGGTTATCCTATTTATAGCTCGAGAATCTGTACACATCCGCCACTCTCCATCCTTCTTTGGTGCAAGTACTGCAGGTACTGCACATGGACTCAGGCTCTCTCGAATCAAGCCCTTCCTCAACAGCTCCTGAACCTGTCTATTTAGCTCCTCTGTTTCAGTAGGAGTCATCCTGTGAGCAGCCTTGTTAGGCAAACTAGCTCCTGGAATCAGATCTATTTGATGACTGATTTGCCTTACTGGTGGCAATCCATCTGGAACATTATCAGAGATAATATCTCCAAATTCTCCTAGTAAATCTGAAACTTCAAATGGTATTTCACTACTACCTTCTTTATCTTTCCTAGGAATCAAAGCATAGCACATGCGCTGATGTTTCATGCCATCTAAAAACTTCCTTCCATCAACAAGACAAATCCTAGCACTGCTACATACCTTTTCACCTTCCTTTTTCATGGGCTTCAATTTGTGGCGAACTCCATCCTTTGTCAAAGAGTATGTGTTTGCATGTCCATCATGTATTGCATGTCTATCAAACTGCCATGGTCTACCCAACAATAGATGGCAAACATCCATCGAAATAACATCACAAAGAACTTCATCATGGTAACTCCCAATTTTGAATTTTACTAAACATTGTTCACTTACCAGGACCTTATGATCATCTTTTACCCAAGAAATCCGATAGGGCTGGGGATGTTTCTCCCTCTTGAGCTTCAGCTTAGAGACCATCTCTTCGGATACCAAGTTATTAGTGCTACCACCATCAATGATCACATCACAACATTTATCCTCACACTTGCATCTGGTACGGAACAAGCTCCTCCGTTGTCCTGGTTCATTTTCACCACTTAGTAGGACTCTTTCATTTACCAAGGTCTCTCCTCTTTCTGCATCCTCTGAATGTGATGATTGTGCATCCTCGTCCACATGAGCAACCCTAGCTTGGCTCTCAGCTCTCCTATCTGTCCTTCCTTGTCGTTGAGGGCATTCAAAGGCACGATGACCTTCTTCATTGCAATGGAAACAGGTACCACGGAAGCCTCCTCTTCCTTGCCCACGTCCTCTACCTCTTCCTCTTTGATTTCCAAAATCTTGATCACGGGAGCGGTTGAAACCCTCATTCCTCTGGTTCCTACTAGTACCCTCATCTTCATTTTTCTTTTGAGTTTCATTGCGGCCTCCAGATGATCTACCGCTTCCCCTTCCTCCTTGACCGCGCCCTCTTTGTCTTCCTTCAAACCTTTTACTCAGCTTCTCTTCAACTCGTAGGGAAAACTGGTATGCTTCTTCAACGCTGGTCATTCTTACCAGACTTAATTCCTCCTGGATGCTAGGTCGTAACCCACTAATATAACGAGCAACCTTCTCCTTATTTGCTTCTGCATGCCCCGCTCTAATCAAGAGTCGGTAAAACTCCTCTGTATATTCTTGGACTGATCTTCCTGCTTGCTTTAACCCATGCATCTTCTTAAATAGATCAAGCTCGTAGTCCACAGGAATGAACTGCTTCTTCAATTTGTCCACCATGCGATCCCATCTTGTGATCTTCTCCTTTCCTCTTCTAAGTCTTTCCAATTGAATCTCTTGCCACCAGATTTTGGCATGGCCTTTTAGTTTGGCTTTTGCAAACTTAACCCTATCTGGGTCCCTTATATCCTCATATTCAAAGTATTCGTCCAGTTCATTGATCCAATCGATCAACTCATCTGGTTTCAAATTTCCCAAAAATATACCCACTTCAATTGTGGGTCTTTTCCCAAACCTAGAAATGGCCCTAAAAAGCCTTTCCTCTACAGGATTCAGAACTTCCCCGTCAACTTCCATTACTTCCTCTTCATTGTCATCCTCACTATTGTCATCTGCGGCAATATTTGCTCCTCTACGGAGCTCCTCTTGCAATGCTTGTACCTGTCTCTGGAGGGCTCTAACCTCCTCAGGATCAACAGCTCTGGCCCTTCCACCACGCTCTCTTCGTGGAGGCATCTTCTATCTCGAACCCACAACCACACAGTCCTGGTGCAAACTGCCTCACAGTCGGCGCTCTGTCTACACACTCAGGAAAACCCGCTCTGATACCACTTGATGGGAACACAACCCAACAACCAGAATAGACACAATAGAAAAAGGAAATTATATTAACCGAGAAAATAAGCTGGTACAAACAGTGCAGAGAAAATAAACTAAAAACATGCCCTGCGGGCTTACAATAGCATAAATCTGGAGAATATTTCTCCTTTTAGCACCTCCTCTCAAGCTCCAATCCGAACTGCCTTTTACAATGCCATAAACCTCCTTAAATAGACCTCGGAGGGTTAAGGACTAGGAGTACATTCTAGAAAGTGCTAGTGGGCATCCACCGACAAAATAGAAGGTTCCGGAAGCTGCGTTAGAAGTCGGTGCAATTCTAGAAGAATCCAGAAACGGTAGCCGAACTTCCGGGAGGCATAACTTTTGAACCGTAACTCCGATTGACGAACCATTTACATTTTCGGAAAGCTCTCAAAGCGCTCTATAGCCCTATGGATAGCTTCGCTCGTCCCCCATTTTTCGACCCTTTTCGAGGCCATTTAATGCCCCAAACTTGACTCTGAAGCATTCTTAGGGGGTCTCCAAAACCCGAAAAATTGCAATAACTTTCAAACCGTGGGGCCTTTTGACCTGATTCTTTTTTTGGAATGCTCTAAATCTTGATTACATTCATCTGGCCAAGTCACACCTTCTAGGTCACCAAAATGATGGTCAAATTGCATGCTCCTATTTTTTCGGGATTTTTTAAATGAACTGATAGTTGAAGTATGAGAGTTGGAACCTTTATTTGAGCCAAATGGGTATCCAAAAATGCAAAGACATAAAATAGAAACTAAGTCTAAGTACATTTTTTTTTGGGTGACACAGGATTGCCCTTATACCTCTGGATGCTCCTGCATCAGCATGCATCCATATTAACAATATCAAACAATAATCTGTCCTTATAGGCTCCAATTTGAAATTCTACCCAAGCTTGCTCTTCCACTATAGTATGTTTTTCTTTATTTAACCAAGATATTTTTTAAGGATACGGGTGTTGTATTCTTGGTAGCTTCAACTTTTCCACCATTTCAAGAGACACAAAATTTTCTGTAGAACCAGAGTCTACTAGTACCTTACAAACTTTTCCCCCAGATTTAGAGGTAGTTCTGAAAATGGACTTCCTTTGTGGTGGTTCTTCTTTGACAGGCATTTTTAACAGTGTTCTTCTCATCATAAGTGCTTCCCCCTTTTCTGGATGACCATAACCGTCTGAATCTTCTTGTGTCAGATGTATTCTTCCTTCGCCATGAGTACTAGAGCTTGCTTTTGCTGGACATTTGTGTGCCATATGACCTTCCTGATTATAGTTGTAGCATCTTATTGGTCCATTTGTCCTTCCTGGTGATCTTCCTCTGAAATTTGGCCTTCTACCTGTGAAACTTTCTCTGAAATTATCAAACTTAGTAACTTCATTATGCATCTTTGTCTGTGGCTGAAAATTTGAACTACTTCCTGGAAATGTACCTCTTCCTCTGAATGGTTGTCTTCCTCTGCCTCTGTTATTATTTTCTTGTCTCCTTTTGATTTTCTCTTCCACCTCCAAAGCCAGCTGATAGCCTTTAGCTACCATGTTAGGACTTAGCAACTGCAACTCTTCTTGTATGTTCATCCTCAAACCATTTAGGTATCTTGCTACCTTGATACTCTCGGGTTCTGCAAATTTTGACCTTAGACTTAACTTCTAAAATTCTTCTGTATAAGTATAGACATCCATATCCCTTTGTCTGAGATTTTGCCTCTTCTGATGCAATTGTACCTCATAGTCTTCACGGAGATACGTCTCTCTTATCATTGACACCATCTTCCATGAATAGATCTTCCTCTTATCTTCCTTTACCCTTTCTTCTTGCATGAAATTCCACCATGTAAGGGCTGCTCCCTTCATTCTGGACTTGGCTAATTTGACTTGCTGTGACTCTGACACTTTCTCACATTCAAAATGATTCTCTAAGGCTTCAATCCATTCCAACACTAATTCAGCGTCCATCTTTCCTGTAAACATAGGTAGATCAATGGGTTTTCCTCCCAAATCCTTTAAAGCTTTAAAAAATGGCCTCTCATTCTCAGTTATTCTATCTTCTTCACTGTCGGGTACGTCTTCTTCTTTTTCCATTCCTTCTTTCATTTCTTTCTTCTCAACTACACTCTACATATATTCCAACTTACTAGCTAGTTCTACCACTATCCCCTTCAACTCTCTATTCTTGTTCTGGAGAAGTTCTTCTTGCTCTTCGACCTTCTTCGCTAACTCTACATTGGTCACCATCTCGCTTGACCCTATTCAAGAATCTTGATCAGGGGCGTTCAACATATAACTTCACAACCTACAACTCTCAAGCTCTGATACCAAAAATGATGTAGAGCCACACCTTGGAAAACTCATGAGGAAAACTCACTCCACTGAGCTACTTCAAGGGGCATGCACATCAATCAGCCAGGATTGTACTCAAATCAACTTCAAGATTGGATTACTCAGAATATATAAATCTGCATAAATTAAAATCATTCCAAAGTCCTTCCCCTTCGACTACTCTCTTTTAGATATCGATTTTCAAGATGAGAGAGGAGCAATGCAAAAACTGAAACTTTTTTTTTTTCTCCTACCCAAATTTGATAAATCTCTTCCATCTCCAACCAGCTATTTTAAACTAACTCTCCTTTTCTAATAAAAGGATGAGAAACATTTTTTTTCATCTTCTATCCAAGAAAAGGATAAGAATCCGAAAATCGCCTACTACCTATTATTGGAATCTGACAATCATGCAGTAGGCCACATGTTTTTTTTTTTTTCTGTCTTTTATCCAAGAAAAGGATAAGAATATGAAACTGCCTACTACCTATTATTGGAATCTGACAATCATTAAAACTATTCTAATTTAAAGAATCTACACCCGGTCCTAAGTGACTATATCTGGAGAGCTCATCGAACTGCTACTCTAGGTATGCCACCACATGTAGGACGTTTATTGAAAACATAAAACATTTCTTATTCTATTTCCCGCTCTGCTACTGCAACACATAGCATAATGAAAACATCATCATATGTAAAAATATTCATAAGAAATTCATCACATTTTCACCCAAGGATTTTACATGGAAACCCAATTTGGGAAAAACCACTAGCAACATGTCACTCTTTTTCACTATTTCAATGTGAGCTATTTTAGAAGCCATACTTGTTAAAAGCTACAATACACAAAGGTAAATGTGACTTGGTTAGAGGATTTAGTCACCCTGTTAGAAGTGGCCTTGTAAGAGGACTTTGATCATTCCATTTAGAATGTCACCTAGATAAAGGATTTATATAGATTTTTAAGTCTTCAAATGATCATTAGTTCAACCTCTATTAAAAGTATTTCAATACACACTATTTACAATGATAAGAAATTAAATAGTAGGTTTTGATATGTGTGATTACAAATCACTTTTTTTGGTTCAAATCTCTATTTAGTCCTTATGTTGGTTCACTGATAAGCCTTCCATTATCATCTCTAATCTTGATCTTCTTGGGCACTCTTCAAGAAATTAGTCTACTCTTCTCATCAACACTTAATCCTTATACTCAATATCATTATCAATAACAACATCATCTTCAAAAGCTTTCACATCTAGCTTAGAATTTACTCACTTATATGATCTCATCAACCTTGCTCTGCATGATCTCCTTCACATAAAAACTTTGCATTCACACTGGTTAGACAGGGCTTTGTTAGGGCATAGGGAAGGCACCAAATGTTCTATCCTATATCACCTTAAATAGGCAATTTGTTCTTTACCATATTCTAAATCCACTATGTACTTAGGGTTTATGATCAAGTTCAACACTATTCAATGTGTTTGTACATCTTCTTAATCATTCTCTAGAAACTTCTCTAAAATCCTTTTGTGAATTCTTTACCTAATCATCACCTTGAATTTAATGATCCATCTCATCAATATTATCTTCAATATGTTTTAGATCTCCCAAGAAATCAACTGAATCAGCTTGATCTTGTGAGTCCTTTGAATTTTATCTCTTACTATCACTCAACAATTACTATATTCTGACACTCAATCAATACTAAAATACTTAATCATTGTATAAGCTCTCTAGCTTGGCATCAACTAACTTGCTCAATCGATACTAATACTTAGTCAAAACTAAATTTTGTTAGCACTAACTATAGCTCAGTCGATACTAGCATTACTCAACACTCATTAGTATTTACTCTTTTTCTTAGCTTAGCTTAGCTTTTTAACATAAATAAGTACTTTTATTTATCAAAGTCTCTCTAATCAAAAGTTCATTGTAACATCCTTTCTATAACTTCAAGCTTTCCTATAGGTGCTATAGTTATCAGTAACTTCTCAAGTCCTCTTCATCAATCAATAGATATGACATTTAGACTAGGTAGCAATATGTCTCATCCATAGATTTGACGTCAATGACAAAATAAAAATTGTTCCAATTGTAAGATTCCAACACCCTCAAGCCACAAGTTATATTGACAAAAAACATTTAATACATAAAATAATTAAATACTTAGGATAGGCCCCAATTTTATAATGCATGACTAACTCAAAGACCACATAAGAATACATGTACTTAGACATAGGTCCATATGACAACTAACTATCCAAATCAAAGATCACACATGCCAACTCCTGTGGATAAAAACTCATAAATACAATCTCTAAAGTCTATCAATAAATTAAAAATGTGCAACCAACAGTCACCAAAATGGCTCTAACTCCAAGAGCATAACTCCAAACTTAATGCACACTTAGAGAAAGGTTTCTTGATATCCAATACAAATCCTCAATTGTGCAAACCATAAGTGCACAAATTTGAGCCCAAAGGCCCTACATACAAGATCACTAGCTTCCCTAGGATGATCATGCATCAACAAATCTCTACTAAAAGGAGGTAGCCACCCTAGGAATATTCTTAGAATAGGGTTGATTTCCCATTCCTTACACCCCAAGAAATATGATTTGAAAATAGGGGTATATTGTCTGACATAAAGTTCCATACTCTAAAGCTCTAGAGATTGTTTTAAATATGATGTGAAGATCATCTAG
Source organism: Cupressus sempervirens (assembly GCA_028749045.1). NCBI lineage: Eukaryota > Viridiplantae > Streptophyta > Pinopsida > Cupressales > Cupressaceae > Cupressus > Cupressus sempervirens. Next base: position 218,189,039 of record CM053785.1, on the reverse strand, counting down.
GGAGAGATATTTGTGGAAAATGAATTAGAACCATTACCTATGGTACTCCTTGTGGAGCCTCCAAATAAGTTTATCTCCAAGGATCTTTGTTTGCCAAATTATCTTTCTTATCCCCAACCTCCTATTTTTAAGAGGTTTACAAATGTTGTCCCATTTGATGTGGGTGAACTTATTTTGTTTGGAAGTTCCTTGCTAGGAAAAGGTTTTGAATTTCTTCTATAGCTCATCTTTTTATTTGGAAGTGAGAGGGAGACAAGACATTTAGTATGCTTGCAAAGCAGTAAGAACTAACTTGATAATGGTTAACTTGACTACACTTGATAGCCCCTTCATTTTCCAACTGTCCATTTTTTAGCCCACTTTTTGTGAGTAATGTTCCCAAATATTTGTGGATCTAGCTCCTTTGTCTATAGGAATTCTTCAATATTTGTAGGAAAATTTTCCTTTCTCAAAGTTCACAGTATTGTTAATCTCATCTTCAAGGTTTGGGCCCATATTGATGAAGATGATTTCCAATATATTTGTATTGATAATTTGACCTAAGGCTAACATATATAAATCTAGGTGGGATTTTATCACTTTAACCTCATTGAATAATCATTGGTCAGGTAAGATATTGCCATCTTCAAACTTTTAATGGGTAATGTTATCACTTATCCATGTTCTTGAGAGGCCTTTGTTAGCCTCCAAAAGGCTTCTAGCACAATGACAAAAAGAATGAGGGATATGTTGTCTCTATGTCTGAGGCCCCTAAAGATGTCAAAGAAGCCCTTTGAGGCTCCATTAAGAAAAATAGAGTGTTTAGGAGAGAAAATACAACTAACTATGAGGTGAATCAATGACCTTGAGAAGCCAAAATCTTTCGAACATTTACATAGGATTCTCCAATTAACTTTATCATAAGCCTTCTAAATGGCTAGATTAACTAACATGCAAGGGGATCTGTTCTTTTGAAATAAGAAAATGAGTTCTTGGATGATGATTATACCATCCATAATTGATCTACTTGGGATAAATCATGATTTTTCATCAGATATGATGAGGGGGAAGATAATTTTGAGATGATAGGCCAGGGCTTTGGTGAGGATTTTTTAAATAGTATTGCAAAGTGTGATAGCTCTATAGTCTCCTAGGTGTATTGCCTTCGAATTTTCTTGAATGAGGGTGAAGATGGTGTGATTGATTTCTGTAAGGAGGTTCTCTAAGTTTCTACTCCCTTCAAGAGATTCCCATAAGTTATCACCTAAAAAGTGTCAACATTTCTAGAAGAAATTAGCATAGAATCCATGAGGCGTGGAGGCCTTATCAGGTTACATTTGGAATAGGGAAGTCTTGATCTATTATTTAGTTAATTTCTTATTTAGCATTTTGTTGTGCTCTCTAGTAATGAGTCTATGTATGAAACCCAAAAGGTTCTTTTGAGCTAAGAGATTAGAGGACCCCCAATTATTGATTGTACTTTTAAAGTAGGAAACAAGCTCATTTGTCAATGATGTCTAGCCCTCTATTAGGTTACCCTATAAATTTCTTATTTTAGTGATAATATTGATAAATCTCCAAGATTTAGATCTATTGTGGGAAAAACTTGATGTTCCTATCACCATCTTTCAACCAAGATTCTCTACACTTCTGTTTCAAGAATTTCTTTTTTCTAGTAGATCGACTAGGTTGCTGAGCGACTAATTTTCTTTAAAATAATCACCATTATCCATCCTATTCCATAGAACCTTCTCATTAAACTCTTTGATATCTAGCTCTAGATTGGATAATTCTTCAAATATATTATTGAAATATAATTTATTCCATACCTTGATTCTTAATTTGAGATGTTTTATTTTGGATGCAAAAATAAATATTCTCGACCCTTGAAATATTTGTTCATTCCACCAAACTTCTAGAAGAGAAAGCAATTCATTATCCTAGAACCACATATTTTTGAACTTAAAGGGGATTCTGCTTGACTTGGGAAAATATCTAATATCCAAATAGATTGGGAAGTGATATGAACTAGAAGTTGGATTCATTCCCATTGATAGGTTGTGATGAAAGGATGACAAATATCCAAAGAAAAAAATCCATCCAATTTTTCTACTATAAGTTTAGAAATTGACCTCCAATTTCTCTATGTGTAGGAGGAATTAGTGGTAGTGATATCTAGTAGACTGTTGGAGGATATCTATCTCTTAAAATATCTTTCTTCTTGATTGAGGCTTGTGATTCCTCTAATATTTTCCTTAAGGAATGTGATGGCATTGAATCACCTCCTATAATATTTCTAGTATGTTGTGTGGAGTTGAAAGATGATAGTCTCTCCCACAGGTCACTCTTACTTGATGCAGAGATTGGTCCATAAATATTTATTAGGATAAAATTTATGTTTGAGATAAAACTTTTGACCTGACCACTCATCCAATGGGATAAATTAACATTTGGGGTGAACTAAATGAATTTTGGATTCTAGATGGAAGAAAGTCCTCTAGATATAAGAATGACTGGATGGCCCCAAAATTTTGAAATTCTTAATTTCCTATCTAAGAGTCCATATTTTTTTCTTATAGTAGGATAATGTAAGATTCAAAGGTTTTGAGGCTTCACTTTAAAATTCATTATTTGATAGGGGCATTATAACCCCTAATGTTCCATGAGGTAATCTTAATGGAATGTGTGGAAGTACTGATAGGTGATCCCCTTAATACCATAAACCCATAATAGAAACAAAAAAATAAAAATAAAAATGGGAGAAAAAAATATGGACTTCTTATTATCACCACAAATGAGGAATTAAAAAATTCACAAGTACAATATACTAACCCACATGGATGGCTTCATTATAGTAATCTGCAAGACTAAGCTACAAACTACCACCTAGAGTTATTCTAGACAATGTTTGAACCTTTCTTAAATAGGCAGTTTTATGCCTCCCAAGAAGGTTCTAGACATAGAAATTTAATACCTAAGACTAACAGATCATAAAAAATAAATATAGATTTAGCCAAATACATCTTTGATAATTATTTTAGAAATTTTGGGTAGCCCAACTTTGGAAGGCCATAACTCATGGACCATTGCTTCGATTGGCTATTATAACCATTTTTCAGAAATGCTAGCTCCTTTTCTATAGGCTCAAAATGGGGCAAGTTCTCTTTCATCAAGTTTCTAGACCTCATCTAGGCACTTTAAGACCTCCAACAATGAGTGTGAAGATTTTTCTCCTAAATTTTCCACCAAAAATCCACAATAACTTCTTCGATACTTAAGCTAGACAATGAGATTTTTATGGTAGTCTTATAACTCTAAAATGAACCTTCATGTAGAAATGAGAACATTCTGAGCTTGTATGAAAAAATTACTAAAAATAGCAAGCTCCCAGAAATACCAACCCCTCTAGCTACTAGTCCTTATTAAAATAGAAAAGACTAAAAAGAACAACATTTTTGGGTGATGCAAGATGGATGCTCCTGCATTAGACAGCCAGGGTAATTTGAGAAGTGACTCTATCACATCTGAGGTGTTCAAAGGAAAATAAAGAGGGTTAACCTCCTTCTTTTCTAGCCATGATGAATCCTCTACTGGCCAATCTTTCCATTTAACCAAGTATTCCTCATAAGTTTTGTTCCTTGTACTTTTTCCAACATGACTGTCCAATATCTCCTCAATCTCCTTTATAGCTGAACTAGCTATTGGAATACTCCACTATGCTTCTGAAACATCATCTCCATCACCTCCTTCATAATACTCTATCAAATCTAAAATATTAAATATTGGTGAAATATTCAATTCAATAGGAAACTCCACTTCATAAGCATTTCTAGAATCATGGCTTTTCACTATCTCGCATGGTCCAAACTTCTTCATCTTTAACTTATTATATGTACCCACTGGAAAATGATCCTTTCTCAAATGACCCATGACTTCATCTCCAATCTAAAATTCCTTATACCTCCTTTTCACATTTTCCTTAGCCTTATACTATTTATTCATATTTATGATGTGTTTCCTCACCTCCTCATGGATTTTCTTCAATTATTTAGCAAATTCTTCTGCTTGAACACTACATATCTCTCCTTTATCTAACTGCCATAATTTTGAAGCATTTTTGGGACTACTCCCATATAAAATCTAGAATGGTGATTATCAGTACTCCTATTGATAGAATTATTATATGAAAATTTTGCCTATGATAAGATCAGATCTCATCCTTTTGGTTTGTCTCCAACCAAGCATCTCACCAAATTTCCCAAACCCCTATTCACCACTTTTGTTTTTTCATTAGTATGTGGATGATCCAATGAACTAAACTTCAAATCTACCTTCAACTTCTTCCACAATGTACACCATAAATACCCAACAAAGTTGGTATCTCAATCTGAAACTATACTCTTTGGTAGACCATGTAGTCTCACCACTTCTCTAAAAAATAACTCTGCCACATGAACAAGATCACTAGTCTTCTTGCAAGGAATAATATGTTCCATCTTCGAAACCCCATCAACCACCACAAAAATAGAATCACATCCTTGTTGTGTCCTTGATAATCCAAGAGCAAAATCCATGCTGACATCCTCCCATGACTTCTCTAGTACAAGTAATGGCTTATACAACCCCATATTTTGCTTCAATCCTTTCACCATCTAATATAATCTACAACTTTGTACAAACTTCTTCACATCTTGCTACAACTATGGCCAGTAATAATTCTTAGCAATGAAAGCTATGGTTTTATCTCTACCAAAATGTCCAACTAATCCTTCTCTATGCTTCTCCTTGATGAGAATCTCTCTCATTGAACTTCTTGGAATGCATAATTGGCTTCCTTTGAACAACATGCCATCCTGGATCATGAAATCCAACCACTTTTTCCTATCAAGTGTAACAAGTTCTCTACAAGCCTTTCATACTTCACCAAAATTAGGATAATCTTGATACAAAGTATTGAGTTCCTTGAACCCAACCACCTCTATTTGCATTTGTGTCAGAAAAAGTTGTCTCCTACTAGGAGCATCTACAACCTTTTTAGACTTCCCACTCCTATGTTTCAAAAAAAATGTATAACACTACAAAAACTCAACCCACTTTAAATACCTTTGGTTCAGTTTTCCTTGACTATTCAAATATTGCAAAGCTCGATGATCAGTATACAAAAAAAACTCCTTAGGAAGAAGATAATGTCTCCATTTCTTTAATTCTTGAACTATAACATAAAATTTCTAATCATAAATAGAATATTTTCTTTTTGCATCATTCAAATTCTCACTAAAATAAGAAACAGATCTACCTTCTTGGCTCAAAATAGCTCTATTCATCATTTTTGCCTTCCTACAAAAATTACCATATTGGAATTCAAACCCAGATAACATTCATAATATTCAAATATTCAATATGGGGCATGAAAATACTTTATACTAAACTTAGGTTATCACTTTTTTTCCTAAGTGTTTGTGCAATTTAATATCTTTATAGGCCCATATTTCACCCACCGTCAAATCTTTTCGTGATCCAAAATCGTCACTTTGTCACTTTGTAGAAGTGCTCATTCTTTATTTCATGCAATAAAGTGACATTATGAAATGTGAACTCATGGGTCCAAGTTTTTTCAGCTGTAATGTGACAAGCTAATGAGTCAAACTATGGTGGTGTATGGTGGGTATTTCATTGCCCAAGTCTTTGACATGGTCAGTTTGGCGGGCTGCATGTTCTTACTTTCTACTTTCTCTGTTAGATGATGTCATATCAATGGTCCTCTCTATGTCATTATGGAAAGCTACAAATATTTTAGTTATATCAAAATAGAGAGCACTTTCCATGTAGATTGTGGGTCCCTTTTCCCTTGGCAGGCCACAAAAGTAAAGACTTATTAGACATGTTGATGTACGGACAAGTTCTACTTAGTTTGGATTTTGGCATGGTTAGTGATTTGGTTGCATGGTTTTATGTTGTTAGATGGAGGAAGATTTATTTCTCTCATTATGTTGCTATAGGAAAATATTGATCTTTAGTTATAGAGACATGGCGAGGATTTGCCACATGTCCTAGTGAGCCCAGTTTGGTAAGTGCAGTTAGGTTAACATCATAGTTAAAATTAACAATATTGTAAGTCATTGTAGTCAAGTTTTAAAGGGTGGCATAGTTAGTTAAATGATATGATCAAACACATGAAGACTCCACAAGGTGGAAAAAAGAAATAATATGGTTGACCCACATGGCGCATTCCAGTTGCATGATTGGGTTGGACTACTAACTTTGCTGACTTGTGACGAAGAATGAAGAAGGATGGGTTTTTCTCATGTGATATGATCTTTTGATCAATTCCAACCACCATAGAGCTATTGTTGTGCTAAAAACAGTGTAGAGGTATTCCTTCCACCACTTGATTGTCTATTTTGAGGGTTCTAGCATTGATTGGCACCATTTTCATCACTTCAGGGTTTTCTCTAGTCAGGATTTCCATGATTTTTATGCCTCTACAAGTGTACCAAATAAAATCTATTATTTATATCACCTTGATTGTTCTCTAAGCACTTAATGGTAGTGGTTATGGAGTAACTTCAATTAAACATATCTTAGTTATGCATGAACTATAAAGGGAGATTTTGTAATTTTTGTAGGTGGTTGATCTTTCTTTGATTCTCTAGTATCATTTCCATGCATACTATTGTAATTTCTCATGCCCTTGAGCCATTGTAATCCTCTACTAGGTCTCTTTTAGCCATTAATACATTGTGCAAGATTTCTTTGCCTATGGTTAATGTTCTTGTCTATATTTTGCAATTTGCATGATCGTATCTACTTTTGGCATTTGAATGATATTAAGTGAATTTTCTTCCTATAGCATTATTTTATTGTTAGATCTACATGTGGTTGTTAGATTAAGAAAACCTAAATTTGTATTATTTAAGGTTATAACTAGTTGATTGTGCATTTATATGTAGAAACAAGATCAAACACTCTATTTTGATGCATCACCTCCTTAGATTAGATCAGGAAGTTTTCTTATATGCATTCCTTCTCCCTTTTCCTCTTCAAGGTTAGTTAGGTGCATCTTGATAGCAAAGGAAGTCATCCTTCTCTAGAGACTCAACCTCATAGTTCAAGTCCCATAGCTTGGAGGTTGTTTCCATGTTTCACAAGGTTGTCCTTAAGTAAAAGCTTTGGAGAAGGGTGCAAACTTTTATGACAACAATTTTTGGCATGCTCGGTGGGATCACTATAATAGGAAGATTTCCAATCTACTAGTCTCAAGAAGAATAAAATTTCATGATTATGCTAAAGAGGTAGTACTAGCATAAGTATTCTAGCCTTCAAGAGGTTCATTATTTAAGTGCTTGGCAACTCCAAGCTTCAAATAAATCTAGTTTTAGACCTAGTATTGTAGTGATTCATGCCCAAAGTTAAAATAGGACATCTTATAGAGGTAAATTTTAGTATCAAGAGCTTTCAATTTCAAATCCTAGAAGAGGAAAGACTAGAGTATCTATATCACTAGTTAGGAGTGTAAGGGAAATACATACCCATGCAAGATCAATCTTCACTGCTCCTCTTGTGAGATCTCAACCTAGAAGCCATCAACTCATATTAATAGACTACTTTCTTATATGGCTAGAGTTCATGCTTTTGCCACTTTTAATGGTGGAGTTCCTCTTTTATTGGCCCAAAGACATGACATACTAGTATTTGCACTTAAAAGTATACTTGAATTTACCAGGGAAAATTCCATCTCTCCCTTAGAATACATTCAAGAGGTTTCAAATGTTTGCAATATCCATGGTATTATAGAAGATGAAGTGGTTGTTAGACTCCTAGCTTCATATTTAAAAGGGAAATCCCTACAATGTTATAGGGGCCTATCACATGGTTCTATTATGGATTGGGATGGGTTAGGAGCCAAACTATGTAAACATTTTGAGGACAAAAGTGACCATTTTGTCACTTTTAGAAAAACTAACCACCATAAAAAGATCCCCCCATGAATGTATGACTGATGTCAACTAAAAATTTCAAAAGACATGGGACAAAATACCTACTTCAGTGAAGCCTAGAGCTTTTTACAGTGATATTACCACTACAATCCAAACTACGGGAGGGGATACTCTACCAGGTGCCTATGAAATTACCATTAGGGTAGAGAATATCTAGATATAGGGAGGAAAGTTAGCTCCAAGGCCTCCTATGCCCTTCTTCCTTGATATGCCAAATCATCAAACAATAATGGCCCCTATTTCCACACCTTCCACATCACAACCCTTTTCTCTAGCCCCTTAAGATTCCACATCTTCAAATGGAATGGATGAGATTAAAGAGATGATGTAGTCTATGATGCAAAACATAGATAAGAGATTACAAGGTTAAGAGAAGAACCTAGAGGATGGTCTCTTAGTGATGTAGAAAGTTGGCAATAAGGTGGTGACTTTGGAAAGGTAGTAGGGTCAAGGTAATAAGGCTCCTCAAATAAAACATTAGACCCCTTCAAATGGTAGGCCTCCAAATCATAATCATGGGAACAATTCTTTTGATCAAAGTAGGCAAAATAGTCATGCTTCTACCTCAAATGCAAATCAAAGTAGGACCATAGTCCCTTAAAATAATATGTCTCAGGATCAAGATTTTTGTCCCTCCTACAACTACCCCTATGCATATTGCATGTGTCAAAAAGATGAATCCTATTTAGGTCTGATCACTCAAGATCTTGTAGTAGGAATATCATATAATGAGAGCCAACCCAAAGATACCCCACATATGGAGAGATGGGGTGATTTCTCCTTCATGAATCATTAGGTGGAAGAATATTGTAATGTAAACTAGGATTCCATTACTCACAAAACTAGGAGCAAAAGAAGAGCTATTAAAGAGGCTACCCCTCCTACTCCCAATCAATCCCGAACATCAACTATAGTACCTCATGTACAAGTAGTGAATGATCAATCCAATACCCATCAACAAAAAAGATAGAATAATAGTAGAGGAGATATGAATGGACTCCAAATGATTCCAACTCAACCCTCTAAATCTATAGCTCCCAAGACTTATACCAGATCACCTAATGCCTCATTCAGTGTGGTAGAGTAGATAAAGAAGACAAATGTGAATATTTTCATGTGGGATGTTGTTGTTGTACCCATGCAAAAGAGGTTATTGTAGCAAGAATTGGAAAGTATTGAACTAAAGGACTAGCCACCTAGTATGGAAAGTGCCACAAGCCTTGTACAACTATCAAGGGAGGTAGAAACAAGTAAAAAGGTTAGACCTCCTCCATTTTATGTTTCTCTAATTATAGGGGATAAACTAGTCCAAAATTTCATGATTGATTCAAGGGCTAGTAGTTCAATGATGCCTAGGTGTGTTGCCGATGCTTTAGAAATGAAATATGAGCCCATTATTATGATGTATTACAGTTGGATGGTACTACTATCAAGATTGTAGGGATCCTTAGGAATGTTGAAATGGCCTTACATGCATGCCCTAGTGGTACTATAACTCAAGATATATTAGTTGCTAAGATCAAGCCACACTTTGCCATTTGCCTCTCAAGAGATTTCACAACCCAAATAGGTGGCTACATATCCTCTAATTGGTCATACATATTTTTTAGAATGATATATGGAACCAAGGCTTTAATAAAAGTAGAGCCTCTAGCCCTCCATCATATTGAACCTACACCCCTAATTTATCAATATGAATTGCACTATCCTAGAGATGGATGAGAATGACATAGTGAATAAGCTTGCCACTTCTCTAGTAGAGATACCTAATTTTCTCTTAGATGAATTGGCTAATGCATAACAATTTGATCCTATATTAGAAACCCTAGAGATGGGCCTTGGTACATATTGCATATCAAAAAAGGATGCTCTTTTCCCCAACCTTATGAAAACCAAAGAAGATACCAATGGCCTATGGAGTATGTACTTTGATGAATCAAGAAATAAAAATGGATTAGGGACAGGTGTGATGTTGATTTCTCTAGCACAAGTAAGGTACTGTTTCTCCTTTAGGCTCCAATTTAGTTGTACCAATAATGTGGCTGAGTATGAGTCATTGATTTAGGATCTCCTACTTGCTCAAAAAAGAGGAATTCAAGTAATTAGGTAAGAAATTAGAATATCACTAAGAATGGTTTTCTCAAGTCTTATAAACATAGAGTATGGGATTTACTTGAAATTTTCAATGCATTTAATATTCATAGCATCCCTAGAAAAGAGAATAGACATGTTGATAGACTTGTAGTAGTAGGTGCATCTTATGATATCCCAAAGAACCTTGAAGGTAAAAAGAAGCAGTAGATTAAAGGGGTAGTTAGGCTTGCTATTCGTAACAACAACAAAAATTGGAAAGCATTTGAATTTGATGTATAAATTGTAAGTTTCTTTCAAAATGAGGTAGAATTCTCAAATAAGAATTAGTCAAGGTTGCATGGCCAATATGCGGATCAGATCATCAATCTTATTTCTAATAAATTTCCTAAAGGTCTCATTACCTTAGAGAGTGTCTTCAAACCTAATGACCAAGCAAGAAACAAAAGCATGAACCTAGCTGCTAACAAAGATGATTATACACCAGTTGTGATTGCTGATGGAAAAACCTTAAACATGGGGAAGGTATTCTCTGTAACTAAGAAAGAGAATTTCATTCATCTATGTCAAGAATTTAAAGATATATTTTCTTGGTCATGTGATAATTTAAAGGGTTTTGACCCAATTTTGTTTCATTATACCATAGATATAATTGATAATATCAAACCTATAAGGCAGAAATAGAGGCTAGTGAATCCTAAGATTGAACCATTAATGAGAAAAGTGCTATCCTAGCTAATTGAGGCTAACATAATTTTCCCTATCAAGCACTCATCATGGGTTGCAAACCTTGTCCCTATTAGGGAGAAGAATGGAGAAATTAGATTATGTGTGGAGTTTAGGGATCTAAACCAAGCTTCCCTTAAAGATCATCACCCTCTCCCTTCTATGGAAAAAAATATTGTCTAAGGTTAGTGGTTCAGAGAGGTTCTCATTTCTTGATGGATTCTCTGGTCACAATCAAGTGCTAGTTAGAGAGGCTGATAGATATAAGACTATAATTACAAAAAAGTGGGACACCTATGCATATAGTAAAATCCCTTTTGGGATAACAAATGTAGGTGCTAAATTTCAAAAGGCGATGTAGATGGCCTTCAAAACCATGATTGAAAGGTTTGTGTTGGTCTACCTTGATGATATCATAGTGTATTCAAAGGATATAGCAGATCATTTTGGTCATCTTAGGCAAGTGTTCATAAGATGTAGAGAGTATGGAGTATCTTTGAATCCAAGGAAGTGTGTCTTTGCTACTAATCAAGGAAAATTGTTAGGACACATTCTATCTGAGGATGATTTGACCATTGATGTAGAAAGAAAAAAGGTAATACTTGTTCTTCCCCTTCCTAGTCATAAGAAAGGTCTATAAAGTTTTCTTGGTAGAATAAATTTTGTGAGGAAACTTATCCCTAATTTAGATACCATGTTGAAACCTCTTATAGCCATTCTTAAGAAGAATATGGTCTTTTCGTGGACCAACCTATCTAAGTCATACTTATCTCCTCACCTTGATCGAGGATATTCCACCTTTTGTGGACGTATGCTTAGTTGTCAACCTTATCTTCTAGCACTTTCTAGCTTGTTATACAAGCTTCCTTGAGGCCTTTATATTCGGTCTCACTCATTGTAAATTCATATCATTCACATAGCAATTTCATTTTCCTATTGTGAAATATTTTCTCTTGCTTTGTTTTGCTTCAAGCTCTTGCTGCTTCAGTTTCTCTTTGGCAAGCTATTTGCATGTAGGTGATCTAGGCACACTATAAAGTTGGATTTCATCAACTTCTACATGGTATCAGAGCCTCTTTGCTACTTCTTGGTTGGAGGATTTTTGAAGCTGCAATTTAGAGACACAAATCCTAGTTTGTTTGTGATTTTTTCTTCAATTGGGAGGAAGAACATTTTTTCAGTATTTGGAGATAAAAATGAAAGAGCATTTGACATAATAGATCTAACATTTTTTACACTTTTTTCTTTATTTTTTGGAGGTGTGATAGCGGTGATTCAAAAAAAAAAAACTACAAAGGTGATTTTCAAATACGATATCTTCCTCATACAGACTCATTTTTTCGAGCAATTTTTTTTTTGTTTTGGGGTAGAATTTTGTGATCTACATAGTGCAAAAAGTTTGACATCTTTGTTCCTCAATTTTTTTGCAACTCAAAAATCTCATTTTTTGCACCTTCAAAGGCTTCATTTAGACTCATATGGACACATATTTCAATGTTATTTTTTTAAAAAAAGTGTATGATTTATTGTCTACTTTTCAAATCTAGAATTAGTTTGGAGTAATATTGAACTCTTATTTTTGGTGTTGAAGTAGAGGTTTTAGTTTCCTCCCTCTCTGCATCTAGAATCTAGGTTCTTTTTTCAATTTTTGTGCCTTCTATAGTTGTTTTCTTTGGTATTTGAGGGATATCTTTATTAGTTGTTGGTGGGGGGTGGGGTTATTTTCTTTTCTATAATTTACTTTAGAATGAGACCCTTTTGCTTCCATCTTCTTCTCTCAATGTTGTATCCATCTGTGACCCGGCTCATGCCACACCACAACTATCACACCTAGAAGGTACAAATGACTAGGCTTCTCATGTCAAGATGCTTATGGTTATGTTTTCTTGAGAACCAACCTACTCTAATGCACACTTTTGAGGTTCTTCAACACAGCAATAAAATGGATGAGGTCATGGGATTGATTGCACTAAACATCTCAGATAGTCTTCTATTTCACTTGAATGGTTTGACCACTTCACAGGCTATTTGGATGAAATTCTAGTTTTTGTTTAGCATAGTGAATGAGTTCTGGGATCTTTAGCTTGATGCAAAGTTGACATCTTTGACACCTACTGACTTCCCCACCATTAAGGACTTCTTGATGAAGTTCAAATCTTTGCGTACACTTTTTCAAGGATGTGAGAAAAATAAGATAGATGATGAGTGTATCTTTTTGATATTGTCAAAGTTGAGGGGATAGTATCAGATATTCTCTTCTACTTTCTACTCCAATATGGATGCCTTGGGTGATAGACATAGGATGCCTTCATTTGAGATATTTTGTGATCAGTTAACTCGTAAACAATCCAAGATCACTCAGATGGATTCACTTTTAGGTTCACAGTCGTAGGCATTGCTTTTAAAGGATACACATGAGTAGAAGATGAAGTAGATATCAGATTCCTCTTCTACTAGTTCATCATCTTTTTCTTCTATGAAGAAGGAAAAAAAGAAGACTGAGAGTCCTACCCATTCCTATTATCGAAAAGGATCTCATGATGAGGCACAATTTTTTTAGAAGAGATTTGATGGCTATGAGAAACAGATTGTCAATTTGTAAGCTCTCCTTTAGAAGAGCATTTTTTCTTCTTCATCCTCTTCTACCTCATAGGGGTCTAATTTTCAAGCTTCTTCCACATCTTTGACATATACACTAGATCTTGGAAAGGGTCATGCATTATAGGAATCCATTGCATCCCCTTCCTAGGTTCCTTGGATACTGGATTCAAGTGCTTCTCACCATATGACATCTTATCATGGTGTCTTCTCTACTCTTAAGGCTTCTCCCATTCCTCATACTTGTATGGGGAATAATAATGCCCTACCAATTTGTGGGAAATGTTTAGTTAGCATTCAGGATAGCACCTTTGATGATGTATTGTATGTTCCATCTCTATCTGCAAACCTTCTCTCAATTTCTCAAATTAATTGCAGTGGATTAGGGAAGATAGTTGAGTTCACTATAGATTTAGTCTTCATTCAGGATCGTGCAACAAGAGGTCTTATTGCTACAGGGGTACTTGATCCTTCCACCTATCTCTACACCTTCTCACACTTTGGTCCACCATCTCCATTGTCAGAGCACACTTCTTCTCTTCTGCAAGAGAATCATGTGGTGTAGTTACGATACTTGAACCTTTTTATTGTTCCAGAGATCCTTGTTTTGACTTCCACACCACATCTAGTTGAGGTCTTTCTCTTCAACAAGATTCTTCTTATGCTCTACCTGATCCTCTAGCTCCATTCATTAAGCCTCTAGGTGCACCTATTGTAGATTCTATAGAGGACATTCATGACAGTGTAATCACACCTACCTTGGGGATTCCCTTTTAGGATCCTCATACTTTCTCCTTTGAGCATCAACTAGGCCTTCTAGTTTTCCCTCTCATTCAAGGTTTACCTTTTTTTGTTCCCTTGTTTACTCTTCATTGGAGTTTCATTGGTTTGATTCTTTCTCTAGGGGCTCCATTATTCTAGGGGGGCTTTGGCATCTTTTTTATCTCTCATGGGGGTAGTAGTTGCACTTATGGTTTTGAGAGAGTCTCTTGAAACATTTCTAGTGGAAGTTATCCTTGGGGGGTCTTGTTGAAGCCTTCCTTCCTTCCTTCATTTTTTTAGCATGTTTGTACTTACCTCTTTTTGGGGGAGGGTTTTTCCCATGAGGTTTTCCTTCTTTCCCCATTTTTAGAGGTTGAATTTACTTGCATTATACATGGGTACCTAACATGGCTTTGTTTCTAAGACCCATTTTGCATTTTATCTTAGTTTTTGTGAGCTTAAGGCATTCCCCTAATTTGCACTTAAGGGGGGGTGTTAGAGTAAATAATTATTTATTGTTTTACTTAATTTTACTCAAGAAAATGCATTTATTTATTAGTTATAGTTGATGAGTTGTTAACGACACGAGAGTTTGTTCCTATCTAAGTCATATTTATCTCCTCACCTTGATCAAGGATATTCCACCTTTTGTGGATGTATGCTTAGTTTTCAACCTTATCTTCTAGCACTTTCCATCTTGTTCTACAAGCTTCCTTGTGACTTTTATATTTGGTCTCACTCATTGTAAATTCATATCATTCACACAAAAATTTCATTTTCCTATTGTGAAATATTTTCTCTGGCTTTGTTTTGCAACAAGCTCTTGCTCTTTTGGTTTCTCTTTAGTAAGCTATTTGTATGCAGGTGATCTTGGTGCACTGTGAAGTTGAATTTCATCAACTTCTATAGTCCTCATGTGGAATGCCAAGATTTAGTATAAGGGAAAACATGGAAAGTTTGACCCTATATGGTTGGGTCTTTATCTAATTGAAGCTTCATGGGGGGAGGATTATTATTTGTTGAAGGATCTATCAGGTAACGTTCTTGAGCTTTCAGTTCATGGATAGTTCTTGAAGAGGTATTTTTTCTAAAATACTTATTTTATCCATGAACAATAGTTTTAGGGTTTTTGTATATCCTTTTGGTCTTTTTATAGTTCCTATGCATAGTTCTTTTCTGGTGTGGTTGCTCTCTCAGAAGTTGTCATTCTTTGTTAAGTATGTGGTCTGTTCTACCAAAGTTTCTAGATTCTTGCATAGACATAGGTAGTCTATCATCCCCACATAGAGCCACTAGTGGTCTAATTTTTCACAAGGCAAAATTTTCCTAGATTTTGGTGTAAAAAATATAATAACTTCTATATCTTGTGTATTAGGGATTGTTTTTTTGTGTATTTTTTAACCCTAGGTGAAACCCTACTAAAATAAAGTCTCATGTCCCAAATAAACATGTTAGGTTTTTTACTTGTATTTTTCAATTTTTTTTGGGCGAGCAAATTTTTTTCAAAATAAAATATCCTTTTAGGAGATTATTTTAAAATTCAAACTTCTTAGTCTCTTCTTCTTGAGTTTTTTCCTACCATTAGATCTTTTCTAGATCTATAATGCTCATCATGTCACATAGTGAAGTTGCAAGTATTTTATCACATGCGACATGGCAACCATTGTGAAATAGAAAGATGGTGATGGGAAACAGAAAATGGGGCATCAATTTTTCATTATTTTAAAAGTTCTTGGTAGTTAGGTTGATGTCATAAGCATCAACATTGAAGAAACAAACTAGGTGGAAGGTGCTCTATTTTCCATCACCAATTTGGGCAAATTTTGGGAGGTCACTATGTCATGACTGAAAAATACAAGAGCCCTACTAATAGCAATATATCACCTTTCTGGGAATTTGAAAAAGTGTGAGACTAAGAAATGGATAGGCACCATAAAGGTTTCATGTTTTAATGAGTTTGTATGCTCATTTTGCATTGTTAGAATCATTGTTTGTAGTAGTAATGGTGGAAATGTGTGTTTTTTCTTGGCACCAAAATTTCTTGAATTCTAAAGGAAGTCACTTTCTTGAAACTAGGGAATTGAAGAATCTTACCAATAGTGATGTAGTGCCTTGCCTAAAAAGATGGAATGCAGAAATAGTTTCAAAAGATGGGTCCCAAAAGCTCCCTAGTCAGAAATATGTCATATCATTTTTGTGACATTTTGGCAACAATTAAAACATGTTTTCCAAGGATTGCTATGTCATTAATAGAAAATTTGTATTTCCTACTAATAGTGACATGACACCTTAATAGAAAAGACAAGACCTGACAGAGCTAAAGTTTATCTAGTTGTGATAAAGGATTAAAATATTATATGGTTTGCTAGCTTGTTAGAATATTGCCAAGTCACATATGACATGGAAACATAGTGAAATGTCCCTTTTTCTGATTTTTTATGATATTTCAAGCCTCTAATCAGATTTTCAAAATCAAACAAACAATAATACAAAGATCCACCAATTTCTCAATAAACCCCAAATCGGGTATGTCCGAAATAGAGCCAAAAACTTCACAACTTCACATATTATTAATAAATATGAAAATGGAAATTTTTAGAAAAAATTTATCAGCATAACATCCTAAAAAATGAAATTTATAGATCTATATAGCATTTACACAACAATTCACAAACGTAGGACAAAAACTATGCTCATCGGGCTCTTGAAATTAACATAAAAATGCCCAGAAACACCACAAAAACACTAATAATCTATCTCAGAAGTTTAACCATGTCCCAATAAATATATTCAGATCTATTTTAACATATTAAAGTCTAAAATACAGCAGCAACCCAAACTGATATGAAATACTCAACCGAAAACATCAAACTCTTACAAAAAACACACTCGAAAACTCACAAATTTGCACTGTTTAGCACAAGGGAAAACTCTACATGAGCTTGCACATGGAATGGCTTCAAAATCCCATCCTTAGCATTACTAAAAACTTGAAAATTCCTGTTCTTGGGTCTCCTTCTCCATAGGTTTGGCAGCCTCTGAAGAACAACAAAGCAATAAGCGAAAATCAAGTTCTGGAATGAGCCCAAAATGCCTCCAAATCTCTTAAAAGAGGGCACAACCATAACTCATGTCCAAGAGAGGTTAATAAAACATATTTTAATAATAATTTTTATTTATTAGTCCATTTTTTTCCAAAGATTAGCCCCCTTTGCGAAAACTTCACTTTTTTTGGGCCTACCTGCGTTAGCAAAGATTATTATTTTTAAATATTTGAAAATGGGCCATGAAAAGTCATCCCCTCCCAAATATTTCTTGTCCTCAAGCAATGAAGATTGGAATGTTCAAGAATACGTGCTCCTTCCCAAGTTGCATCCTCCAGTGGTAATCCTTTCCATTTGACCAAATGCTCTATGATGCTCCTCTTTCTCAATCTTTTCTCTCTTGTATCCAAAATATCTTCTGGTATCAAAACTAATTTCCCTTCATCATCAAGAGGTGGTAATTCTATAGATACTATGGTTTGTTGGCCTAGAACCTTCTTTAGGAAAGATACATGGAAAACATTATGTATTTTACTGTTTGGTGGGAGCTCCAATTCATAAGCTACCTCTCCTACCTTCTTGGTGATCTTATAAGGCCCATAGAACCTTGGCTTGAGTTTCTCTGCCCAACTCCTCTTCAAGGTGCTTTGCTTATATGGCTGCAACTTGAAAAATACTGAATCTCCCACCTCAAAATATCTTTCAGTCCTTTTCCTATCAGCATACAACTTTTGTTGGTTTTGTGCATATTGTAGATTATCCTTGAGGGACCTTATTATGTCTTGGCTTTGCTTGATGAAATCACTTGCTGCAGGTACTCTGCTATTTGAAAGTACTAAATCAACAAAGGAAAGGGCATCACAACCATAAAGAGCATGAAAAGGAGGCATACCAATAGACATGTGATGAGATGTATTGTAACAACACTCCCCTAGGTGCAACCATTTCACCCAAGCATGTTGTTGATTTGAAACATAGTTCCTCAAATATCCCTCTATCCATTTATTAACTATCTTTGTTTGTCCATCTATTTGAGGGTGATAGCTAGTACTGGGAGTAAGTTTAGTTCCTGCCAAATGAAAGAGATCCTTCCAAAAAGAGCTGAGGAATCTACTGTCCCGATCACTGACAATATTTCTAGGCAAGCCATGTAATCTAAAAATCTCCTTGAAGAACAATTCAGCCACTTGTGATGCCTTCAAATCAGATGTGATAGAAAAGAAATGTGCATACTTATTTAGTTTATCTACCACCACATATATACAATCCTTACCTTGAACCTTGGGCAACCCGATGATGAAGTCCATGGAAATACTTTCCCATTTTTGTTCAGGAATGGGAAGTGGCTGTAACAACCCTGCAGGAAAATTTTTCTCACTCTTGCTTTGTTGGCATACCATACATTCCTTAATGTGTTTAAGGACATCCTCCTTCATACCCTTTCATGAAAATTGCTCTCAAATTTGCCTATATGTCTTGAAGTATCCCTGGTGACCAGCCAATGGTGTGTCATGAATGGCCCTCAATATCCTCTCCTTAGTTTTTGATCTTGGCACTAAGAAGATCCTGTTCTTGTAATAAATCAATTCATCAACAACTTTGTACCTGTTATCATAGACTAACTTATCCAAAATCTTGGTGGCAAAGGAATCTTTAGCATATTCTAAAATTATGGAGACTTTCCAATCAGCAGAGATAGATGTTAAGGAACACAGAGTGGGCTTTCTTGAGAGAGCATCAACAACCACATTATTCTTTCCTTTCATGTATTCAATACCAAAATCATAAGCTTGCAATTTGCTTACCCATTTTTGTTGACAATCATTCAAATCGCTTTGGTTCAAGAAGAACCTAAGGCTATTATGATCCGTCTTTACAATGAATCTCCCACATACCAAATATTGTCTAAACTTATGAAGTGCACGCATGATTGCAAACATTTCCTTATCATAGATGGAGTAACCTTTCTCTGATTGATTTAGTTTTCTACTCTCAAATTTTATTGGATGTCCCCTTTGAGTTAGGACAGCCTCTATACCTTCTCCAGAAGCATCACATTCAACAACAAAAGGTAAAGAGAAATCTGGAATTGCAAGCATAGGGCATGAACTCATTACCTTCTTAAGCATATCAAATGTTTTTTGTGCCTCTTTTGTCCAAACAAAAGCTCCTTTCTTTTTCAAATCAGTCAAGGGGGCAAAAAGCTAAGAAAATCCCTTGGCAAATCTCCTATAGTAGCTACACAACCCAAAGAAACCTCTCAACTGTGTAAGATTAGTGGGTGGAGGCCAATCCAAAATTGCCTGAATTTTTTGTTGATCAACCTGTACTCCTTTAAAACTTGTAATATGTCCCAAATATAGGATCTCTGTCAAACCAAACTCACATTTAGATAGCTTAGCATAGAAATATTGCTGCTCCAAGATTCCAAAAATAGTGTCTATGTGCTTTAGATGCTCTTTCCATGTTTTACTGTAAATCAAGATATCATCAAAAAATACCAAAACAAATTTTTGAAGATGTTGGCTGAATACCTTATTCATACAAGATTGGAATGTTCCAGGTGCATTAGTGAGGCCAAATGGCATAACAAAAAATTCAAAGTACCCATAGTGACATCTGAAAGCAGTCTTTTCCACATCTTCACCCCTCATTTGGATTTGATGGTACCCTGATCTTAAGTCAATTTTTGAGAAGTATACAACACCATGTAACTCATCAATGAGTTCATCTATGTGTGGTATGGGATAACTATTTTTTATGGTCTTCTTGTTTAGAGCCTTGTAGTCTATACACATTCTCATTGTTCCATCCTTTTTCTTGACAAGTACCACAGATGATGCAAATGGACTGGAACTAGGCCTTATGAATCCCATGTCTAGGAGTTCCTTAATAGTTTTTTCAATTTCTTCCTTATAACCTCTTGGATGGCAGTATGGGGTTGTTATAACTAGTTTGGCATCCTATTCTAACTCTATAACATGCTCAAAACCTCTATCTGGTGGTAATGCTGAAGGCAAGTCATTGAAAACTATACTATGCTTATCAAGAATATTTTGAATTTCAAAATGGAAATTACCTTGATTCTTTGAAGAGCTTGTTGGATGGATCATGACTCCTGCTGCCTATGCTACTTGTCCTCTTCAAAAAGTCCTCTCCATCCTCTTTGCAAAGACCGCCTTAGGTGCTCCATTTGATAAGCCTCTCAATAAGACTTCTTTCGCATTGGAATGAAATTTAAACTCCATAGTTTGATGGTTCATGTAATAGCCTCCAATAGAGTGCAACCATTGAACACCCAATACAAGATCTGTCTTCCCAATGCCAACAACATAGAAGTCATCACATAACTCATAATCTCCTAAGGCCATCTTGAGTTGTTTCACCACCTGTGTGCAAGGCATAGTGAATCCATCAGTTACAGTAACATTGAATCCTTCAAAATCTTCTTCTTTAAGCCCTCTTTTCATGAAAAATCCCTCATCAATAAAATTGTGAGTTGCCCCACTATCAAGAAGAACTATCAACCTTTGCCTTGCTAGTACCCCTCGAATTCGAAAGGGATGGTATGTTGGGACTCCTGATAATGTTGCTAAAGTGCCATCCTTGCTGATTTTTTTTCTTTCTCTTCTTCTACCTCCTCCTTAGTGTCATGAAATTCCTCATGCTCATCTGAATTAGATTTTGAAGCAACTTCAATATAGTGCACTTGACCTTTTCTCAAACATCTATGTCTTGGAACCCATGGTTCTCTACAAGTAAAACAAAGCTTTTTCCTTCTTAATTCACTCCTAGTCTCTTCATCTACCTTCTTTTTTGCCACATTTATCACATCTTTTGGTGGTAGTGTTGGGAAAGTCTTTTTTTGAAAATTCTCCTTATGTTGCCAAAGATTTGGGGGTTTTTGATTAGTGACTGGTTTCATAGGCATCCAAGTTTCAAGTTGCAAGCTTCTTTTGATAGCTTCTTGTAAGGTTGAGGGTGAGAAAGCCTTAACCAAACCCTTAACAGAATCTTCTAAACCATCAAGAAAAAGATAAACAATCCTCCTTTCACTCATATCAAGCACCATAACAGCCACTTTTTGAAACTCTTCTATATACTTATTAACTGATTTGGTTTGCTTCAACTTTGACAATTCTTTAAAGTACTCTTCATCATCCTTGAGGTCAAATCTATCTATCACTCTTTGACTGAAATCATCAAATGTAGTTACCTGATCATGACCTTGAGTACTCATTCCATGATACCACCAATCATAGGCTGCATCTTCCAAGTGTAGACTTGCAAATTGAATAGCATCACTCTCCTTCATGGGGTTAAGTGTGAAGAAAGTCTGTAATTTTTGTAGCCATGCTCTAGCTGAAATTTTATTTGTTCCATCAAAAGTAGGTGCTGTAAACTTGCTTATTTTATTTTTGAGCTCTCTTCCACTTATGTCATGCTCCCTCCTATTCTCTTTCTTGGGCATCAAAGTGTTCATCATATTCACATATTCTCTAAAAGGAACTGAACTGCGAAAGTCATCATCTAAGCCATTGTAAGTAGCTCTTAATGCAATCAAGTTACCTGTAACCTCTTCCACAGGATTAAGGGCTAGATTTGGTACTGGTGGCTCATCTGTAGGAAAGAAAATAGTTTTTGCTGATTTAGAGGGTGTGGGTTTCAGATTTATTGGCTCCTCTCAAGTGCTCCCATTCTCATTAATAGATGCAACTCCTTGCAGTTTTTCTGTCAATATCTGCAAAGCCTCTCTAGTTTCTGCCAAACTATCCACTGTTTGCTTCTGAGTATTTTGGATGTCTTGAAAAAATTTCTTTTCCATCTCATCCTGATTAGCCATGCTTTTTTATTCCTTGGATTTTTTACTTTTACTTTTAACTGGAGGTTTGATCAAAATTTCTTTATTCCTTTCTCGCTGCAAATATCTCTTTTCTCTTTCACTTGGTTGCATGCAAACTTCTACAAACCCTCAGGCTGGCAAGATCATAGCTCTAATACCACTGAAATGCCCCTTTTTCTTATTTTTTTATGATATTTCAAGCCTCTAATCATATTTTTAAAATAAAACAACCAACAATACAAAGATCCACGAATTTCTCAATAAACCCCAAATCGGGTATGTCTGAAATAGTGCCAAAAACTTCACAACTTCACATATTATTAATAAATCTGAAAATGGAAATTTTTATGAAAATTTAAGCAGAATAACAGCCTACAAAATGACATTTCCATATCTATATAGCATTTACACAACAGATCACAAACGTAAGATGAAAACTATGCTCATTGGGCTCTCGAAATTAACACAAAAATGTTCGAAAATACCACAAAAACACTAATAATCTATCTCAAAAGTTTAACCATGTCCCAATACATATATTCAAATATATTTTAACATCTTAAAGTCTGAAATACAGCAGCAACCCAAATTGATATGAAATACTCAACCGAAAACACCAAATTCTTACAAAAAAACACACCCAAAAACCCACAAATTTGCACTGTTCAGCAAAGGGAAAACTCTGCATGAGCTTGATTATGGAATGGCTTCAAACTCCCATCCTTAGCCTTCCTAGAAACCTAAAAACTCCCATCCTTGGGTCTCCTTCTCTATAGGTTTGGCAGCCTCTGAAGAACAACAAAGCAATAAGCGAAAATAAAGTTCTGGAATGAGCCCAAAATGCCTCCAAATCCCTTAAAAGAGGGCATAACCCTAAATCAAATCCAAGAGGGGTTATCAAAATATATTTTAATAATATTTTTTATTTATTAGTCCATTGATTTCCAAAGATTAGCCCCCTTTGCCAAAACTTCACCTTTTTTGGGCCTGCCTACGTTAGCAAAGATTATTAATTTTAAATATTTGAAAAGGGGACATGACAAATAGTAAAGAAAAGGGTGGATGAAGAATCAAGACTATCAGATCAGAGATAATCAATGACTGTCACTGAGTCGTTATGAGGAGGTACTCATTTTTTAAGGGTAGCAACATAGCAACCAAAGAAAGAAAAGGAGGGACCCATAGTCACATTAAATCACTAATCAAATGCACATCATTAGATTGAAGTGGAATCAATGATGGTCATTATGTCATATAAAGAATCTACTCACTATTTAAGCATGCAAACATTATGAGAAGGCAACACATATCTATAAAGTGCTAGTGGGACCAATCCAAATTTCTAGCATAAAAGAAAAGCTTATATGGAGAAAGCTAATTGGGTTGACTTCTAGCTTGAAAAGTGGAAAATGAGTCATTCTTGTTTTTATTCCTAGATCATTGGATTTTCTTAGATCGATGGCATATTTTCAAAATTAGAAGGTGGTGCCACTTTTTTCTCCTTAAAGTTCATTTATGAAGGTAAAAAACTCCTCCTGTGAACTAGGAAAAAAGTATATTTCCGAAAATCTCATCATTTCCTTCATATTCGAACAAATCTCCAAGCTTTCAAAGAATTTAGAGCTATCGATAATTTTCATTCGTGACTAGTGTTAGAGTAAATAATTGTTTAATATTTTACTTAAGTTTACTTAGGTTAATGCATTAGTTAATAGTTGTAGTTGATGATTTGTTGACAACATGAGAGTTTGTTCCCTTCTAGTGTATTTCACCTTTTTGTGAAAGTATGCTTAGTTGTCAACCTTATCTTCTAGCACTTTCTAGCTTCTTCTACAAGCTTCCTTGAGACCTTTATATTCAGTCTCTCTCTCTCTCTCTCACATTCTAAATTAATTCATTTACATAGCAATTTCATTTTTGCTATTGTGAAATATTTTCTCTTGCATTGTTTGCTTCAAGCTCTTGCCCTTCGGTTTCTCTTTAGTAGGCTATTTGCATGTAGGTCATTTTGGCACATTGTGGAGTTGAATTTCCTCAACTCCCACATGGTATCAGAGCCTCCCTACTACTTCTTGGTTGAAGGATTTTTTGAAGTCGTGACTTGAAAACACAAACCCTGGTTTGTTTGTGCATTTTTGTTCAATCCAGCGGCAGAGCATTTTTTTAGAGCACTTTGGGCCTAAAAAGATGCTACCATTGAGTTTAGAAGGCCCATTATAATTACAATTCATATATAAAAAAATTATTTTGGTGACAAGAGCTCTGGGAGGCAAAAAAAGTTGTTGCAGGTTGTCATATAGACTGTACAGACATGCGATTTCAAAAAAATAAAAAAATAAATTTTAGGTGCACCGCTAGTGCATAACCCAACAGCCATCACCTCACCACTATAGCCTTGCCATTATGTATCCCATGAGTAGCTACAATCGGCCACACCACTGTGGGATCACCATAGCTTGACAACCACTGATGGGTCTCCCACCGTTCATCATGGCCTAGCAACGCCCCCTATTCTAGTCACCTTTGTGGCTCTGCCACCCATTTCCTCTACTTTGCTCTACTTCTACAACACCTAATAGCAGAGCACTCATGTGGATTTTTTTAGTACACATGGTCCAATCTCTAGTTTCCAGATAGCATGGGTGCCACGTTAGCATATGCCATGTGGTCCTTGTCATGTCAACCAGACACATCAGCATTTTGTGACGTGGCTGCCACATAGCACTGACATGTGTTACCCATGTGGCTCTTTTTTGCTATGACAACTTGGAGGCAATCAAATTTAAGCTAGGGATTTTCTGATGTTAGCATGATGTCACCCTGCATCAACACCCTTTCCAGCACTCCAGGTCCCTTTTTGACACACTTGCAATTTTTTTGGCCATAATTTGTGCATATAGAGGTATTTTTTGGATCTGAAAGTAAAGTGCCAGAAAGTTGGTTCTGAGATAGAGATGAAGGTATTTTCAGATTTTTGGTGTACTTTAGTTTCCCCTTTTTGTAGTTGAAGTCCAAAGTTCTATATTTGACTCTAGCAAGCATATCTTTTGCATCCCATCTCCATTTTTTGAAAATATTATATTTTTGAAAAGCTAGTTTTGTCATCTTTTTAGATATACTATCATTTCCTTTAGATTCCACCCCATGATCTTTCTATCATATTTTTGACATTTTTGCTCTATAGTGGATATCTTGGGTGTTCTAGGTTTGAGGATCATTTTCATGGCATGGGATCTTTTTTTTGGGCTATACTATCTTTTGTATCAACTTTTTTCTTTTTCTAATCATTGTAGCTATCATTTGTAAGCATTTTTATGTACATGCACTGAGATAAAGTGCCACTCTTGTATTTCGAGTTCATGAACATTATTTTGAGATAGTTTTACTAGCATTATTTTATAAAGCACTATGGGGGGATAGTTGTTTGCCATTTTTGTGCCATCTTCCTTTTTTCCCCCGTGCAGCATTAGTGTGATAGTGCCTTTATAGATGTTTGTACCTCTTCAACTCTCTCATCATTCTTGGTTCTTTCTGCAAGAGACTTTTGGCCCACTTTTTTAGTTGCCTATCATCTCACCCCATCTACATTAAGGGGTGGGTTATTCTATTGTTCTAATTCTTCTTTGGTTTAATGGTTTGATAGTGTGAGCTATGTATTCAGTGGTTGATCTTATATATTAGGTGATTGCAGTGGTTGGCTACCTACGCATATCAATGAGATGAATCATCTACCATATAGACACACTCAGTTTATGCCTTCTTCTTCCATGGAGGTTCTTTAGATTAGTAGTTTCTTTCTAATGACATAATTTGCAGCTTCTTCATGCTTCAGTGATGCTCTTCATGATCACTCTTTGTTCATGTTTTATGGGACATTCCTCTAGTTGGAGGCTTCTTTAGTCCTTCACTAGATTCTTACCTCTTTTGGGGGAGGTTTTTTCCCATGAGGTTTTCTCTCTTTCCCTATTTTCAAAGGGTGCATTTCTTTGCATTGTACATGGGTACCTAACATGGCCTTGTTGTCGAGACCCATTCTACATTTCATCTTAGTTTTTTTGAGCTTAAGGCATTCCCCTAAGTTGCACTTAAGGGGGAGTGTTAGAGTAAATAATTATTTATTAATTATTTATTCTTTTACTTAATTTTACTTAGGTTAATGCATTAGTTAATAGTTGTAGTTGATGAATTGTTGACAACATGGGAGTTTGTTCCCTTCTAGTGTATTCCACCTTTTTGTGGATGTATGCTTAGTTTTCAACCTTATCTTCGAGCACTTTCTAGCTTGTCATAGAAGCTTCTTTGAGGCCTTTATATTTGGTCTCTCTCATTTTAAATTAATTCAATCACATAACAATTTCATTTTTTCTATTGTGAAATATTTTCTCTTGCATTGTTTGCTTCAAGCTCTTGCTCCTTCGGTTTCTCTTTAGCAAGCTATTTGCATGCAAGTGATCTTGGCACACTATGCAATTGGATTTCCTTAACTCCTACAATGTGAAAGAGTTTCAACTTGTCCACAAAATATTGCAGAATTGTAGAAGGTAGTAGGGAGTCAAGTAACTTTCTATTCTCACCATATACATTAATGTTTTCTAGTCTTTTGCAAAGTCATTCACCATGTCTCCAAAGAAAGTTTTCTTAGGTCAAGAGGATTATTTGGCTAGAAATATTCTTGATGATCTTCTTGAATTATTGCCTGAATCCACAAATGAGACTTTCAAGGTGAAAAAGTTAATCTCCCTAAACCCTAGACTCAAGATTGTTGATGGATTGTATGATGGGGGAAACTAGGTTAGGGATGCTAAAACTTCTCAAATAGGGCTTTTTCTCTTTAAAATATGGTTCTCAAAAAGAAAATTATTTGCCCCTCATGGAAATATCTAAAACTTTGACTTGGGAAAGCTAGTGGTCCCTAGTGTCTTCATGGATGCTAACTTATTAATGCCTATATCCAAAGGCTATGACCCAATAATTAGAGTAGTAAGAAGAATAGATGGTGAATGTCTAATCACAATTAGCCCTAAAGAAATTTGGGAAGTATTTGGTCTAGAGCCACTATAAAATTATCATTCACCTATTGACCTACAAGGTATAGAAAAATATTATTTCTCTAAAAGGGATACAATCAGGCAGGGTGCACTAAGGGCACATATAGGTACAATTGGGAACTTGCTAGTGATTACAATATCCTCTAGGGAACCTTTAAAAAAGGAATACTTCACTTCCCAAGCTATAGAAATATATATGACTCTATGTAGGGTTTTTGGTGAAGACAAATAGAATATTATGCCTATAAGTTTCATGTATATGTTAGCTTAGATTTCTTCTCTTGGTGTTGATGTAATTTTTATTTCACCTCCTACTTAGTATAAGAAATCCATATAAGCCTAGTTGGAATTTCCAAAGGAAAGATTGAAAAAACTTTGTTCATTATTATCTGCTAATGCACATGTTTTTGTTTAAAGGGGCAACATATTTTGGTAAACAAATGGATTTGAATAGAGAACATGACAGAGAGTCTCTACCAGTTCAATTACGGAGTGCAGATATGACTTGGGATGCAAAGAAGGCTAGATTTTTAGGTTTGATAGGTATTTTGCCTCAAAGCTAAGATGCCTCTTACTCAAGGACAATACCAAAATTCCTAAGGCACTAATAGATTTTATCAGGCCCATGGAGAATCCTTCTAGTTTGAAATTATCACACAATTGGGGAGATATTACCATACTTTATTTCTATTATTATTAGAGTTTATGGTTTTCAAGGGACTCCTCATGTTTTTCCCTACTAGGTGCTACTAAAAATAGGAGTAGTTGAGATGTTGTGGCAACTGGGAGGATTGGAGGAAACCTATCTAGTAAAAAGACAAAGAGGCTTGATTTTCCCCACTTGTACTATAGCCCATCATTTTGTGATTACAAAAGGAGGTTGGTTGTTTTTATACAAATTTTTAGATCAGTATAAGATGGCAATATCTCATGCCCATTTTTGTGATACAGAGGGATTTTATGACCAATTTTTTAGAATAAGGGATACATTTGGTTTCATAAAACATGAACCATATTACCCTAAGGATATAATAAGAAATGAGTTCTCTTTGTAGGAGAAAGAGTCCAAGAAGGAGACGTGGAGGGTTTTCTTAAGGGTTTTGGAATGTATTCATTGTTTTGACAAGAATTATAAGTCTTTTGATAATATAGAAATAGAGGCAGATAGAATCAATAAACTTATGATTACCTTTCTTGAAACAATGAAAACCATGAATGAGAAAAAAAAATTCTTTATTAATGCATATCCAGATAACGAGAAAGAGGTTATGAAGAGATTGGAATTCACTTCCAATATGGGAATAAGTCAATTGATTGTCTAGAAAAGGTTAGGTTATAATGTGATCCAGAATAATAAGACCACTTTGGATAAAGGAAAATAAATAATAGGACCCACCAATGTTGTCTTGGAAGAGAGACCTAATGAGCCCTCCCTTAAGAGGAAAATAATAATAAAAGAGCAAGGTCCTCACATTGGGGAGTATTCACCTACCCAATCCCCTTTGTAGATTGGAGAGGAGTAGCTCATTGGGGAGCAAGTTGAACAACCGAGGTCCCAAGGGGAGTATTTATTAGCCAAGCAGAGCTGGATGAGGGAAACCATCAAGAGCCTCTAATGCCAAGCCTTAATTTGATAGTGGAAAATTATAAAGGAAGGGAATTGGACCCTAAAATAGAACACAACAGCCATGAATTTTTGTCAAATAAAAATTTTGTTAATTCAAGAGCTTTTTACCAATTGGCATGGAGATCAAATATAGGTAGATATGAGGAAAGTTGCAATAAGTTGAGGACTAAGCACCCAAACATGGAGGAGGAAGCCATACAAAGCCAAATAAAAGATGAAATGATGCAAGAACTCCAAAACCTGACTCCTAAGGAAGGGAGGCAAATGTGAAAGCGTACTATTTTTTGCTGCTACTCAATTGGGATATATAAAATGCTCTAGTTTTCAATTTTGTTTCAAATAAATTAGACCTATAGGATCAAAACAAGAAAGAAATCAAAGGTGCTACATTTAGTGGAGATCATGTTTCCTTAGTTATTTGGTCCATAAGAAAGGGATCCAAGACTATTTCCTCATAGTCAAATGATAGTAGATTGATGGGCAACATAATTATCAAGAGGGTAGCAGATACAACCAATGTGGAGGCTACATGTTTGAATGTTGATACATCAAAACCAGCTTTGGCCACTATAGAGAGAGATGAGAATGAAAAGTTAGAATTATAGGCTAAATATGAGAGAGCCTTGGAGGCTTACAATAAAGAAGTTCAAAAGAGGATTGAACTTGAAAACAAAGTGATAGGATAGTTTTCTAGGCCAAGTATTACATACCCTCGCCTACTACTGGAGCCTTTTAAATCCACTCCTCTTATTGAAATGATAGATACTCCATAGAGGCCACAATATTATATGGCTAAAGATTTTGAAGAAGAGAAGAGCAAACTATGGGCACTACATGTAGAGTTAAATGTGCAATATGAAGATAAATTGAGGAAGGCTCTTATGTATCTGGTTGATGAAATTGAATGGCCATTATTCTATAATCAATTAGCAAGGGTAATAAACATATGGGAGGAAATAAGAGCAAGTGAAGAGACTTTGAAACCCATTGTTAATAAGTGGAATACGAGGAGGAAAAAGGTTACATTGTTATGTTATTCTATTATAGAATTTTCTAATGACTACATTGAAAAAGCTTTTGATATTACTTATGATCTCCCAAATTTTGATGACAAAAGAGTTGGGTTACAAAGAAGAATTGTTAGTTACTTGGATAAGTACAAAAGTGTAAAATTTGACTCATTCCCATGTGCTTTGGATAAAAAAAATAAACTGAAAAAGTAAAGATGAATGGGTAGGGGAATTAGATGACTTATTTTGTTTAAGAATGAATAAAATCATTAAAAAAATAGGACATGCATGGTGGGAAACCACAATAGAAGAAATGGTGAAGGTCCAGTTATTCTTTGATTCTTTAAAACAATATTTTTTTTAACATTGATAAAGAAGCTAAGTATGTGATTAAGAAGCAAAATGATATCATATAGTTTAACTGGCTAGATGACACACTTTTTGACAAGTGGATTGTAGATATTGCTTCTAAAGACCAGTGGGAAGAAGGTGAAAGTGATGGTGATGAGATGGATCAAGATGAAGTACAAATCATTGATGCACCTTTAGTAGATCAAGAAGAAAAAGGAAGACAAAGACAAGCAACCAATTTGAGATGTAGGTGCAAAAGCCCAAAATGATGACATGGCAAAGGAAGAAGAAAGAATAAATGTTGTTTTATTAGTTCATGATGAAAATAGTGAAAATCCTTGAGCTTAGGTTCATTTGTAAGTACTAGAACAAGAAGCAACATTGGCCAATCTAATAGCTAGATATTCCAAAGAGCTAGAGTAGCATAGGAGCCAATCATAGAATTAGTAACAGAAATGAGACCTACAAAAGAATACTATGATGTATAAGTTTTCTGTTATACAAAATTTTGTCTTTTTGACAATAGAATGTAAATATCTTTTGTCTTAAGGGATAGCTATCATTTTCTCTTATCCAGAAGCTTGTTACATCTCACACTATATAAGTGAGATCCCAAGGCTAGAGAAAGGGCCTGAATTATTGTCTTTTTAAATCTTAACTAGGTCTATTTGGTCCATTTTTCAGGATATACTTTATGATATTTTTCCTTGCAAATTTATGAGAATTGTATCAGTTTGACAATATCTAAATGCTTGGTCTTTAGTTATTCTAAGTTTTATTCAATTATATGCAAACTTTTCAAAAGAAATCAATGCAAAGATGAACTGTCACCACATCTTTTCTAATTGAATCATGTCTCCATTTATGTTATTTGGTTGCCTTGAAATTGTATGAGCAAGTCTTATTCAATTGAATGCAATTAAATCATATTGTATGTCAATTTTCTATTACTTTTAATTCTAAGAATTAAGTAAATGCTTCAATAATATTGACAGGATTACCATGATAATAGGATGGATGTCTGTAAGAATGAGTTTCACTCAAAATTGCCGATAACATTGATTGTAATGCAATTAGTAAGATCTAGGAATTGAGTAGACTCTAGATCCCAATAGATTAGGCATTGATCTAATTATTTTAGTCTACAGAAGGAAAGATCATGAAGCACCATCAAACTTAATTTTAGTATCCATTTTATTTTACTTTTGAAGATTATCAATGCTAGTCAACCCTTGTTTACATTTGATTTTAGGGTCTTAGTTAGCTGCTATTATTGAAAATATTTGTAAACCTGAAAAGAATTGTGACCAAATCAACTATTAAGGGATGTGTGTTGATGTAAAGTGTTGTGGATTGGGTGAAAATTTGTATGCAATAGTATAATAAGAAAAATATTTCATCCCTTAGGTGTACTCACCTTGGTTTTGCAGAGCCCAAAGAGTAGAAAATCAATCCTAGTTTTGTTGAAGTTGGTTCTAGATAAGAACCACATGTAAATTGTTAATGGTAAGTAGCTAATCCTGAGATTTTGTGAGTTTCATTATCATGGTATTAAGTGTTTGGTTGCTTAATAGTTGAAAAACATCAACATGTCCTTCCCTATATTGTTGTAGAGGCTTATCCATGTCATCATCAATATTTCTTTGCACCCATGAACATGCACTAATTGTCCTTTTCAAGCGAAAGTCCTTTGCAATAACAAATAAAAGTGTTAAATTTTAAAAAATGAGTCTTTAAAGATTTTAAAGAACATTGAAGCAATATTTACCTTGTCCAACCACATAATCTTTCTTAATAGCTTGGACCTCAACATGCTCATCAAGAACAACCTCTGCATCCCATACGACTGCAATACAAGATGTACTTTTAATCCCAACACATATTATAGTTAAATTTGTATTACTATAGAAAACTCAATTTAAAATTTTTAATTGTATTAATAATTCAGAAATAAAAAATCAAATGGAAAATATATACCTTGAGTACTAGGATTTGTTAGAAATAAATAATAGTAGGGACAAGGTCAATTAGTATTCTATAAACTTTTTCCCACGACTAAATATTGTTAATTAATTTATAACTCACATATGAAAGTAAACCAACAATTTTGAAAAGTAAATATAACCATGCACATAGATAACACATAACACCATTATTTGTTAACTAGAGAAACCCTAGCCAAGGGAAAACCCCAGTGGGGATGATACCCATTAGATGATTCACTAAAAAATGGGATCATGTTAAGGATATTGACCATGTTAGGAGTCTATGAAGTACACATAGTGTCTTGAGTCCTTGTTAGAAACCTCAACCCTATTAGGAGTTGGTAGAACAAATACAATGTATGCAAGAAGAGCCTATTGCCTTAACATGCAATTATACAATTCAGTTCCTTCACAAGAATAGATATATATACAATACTTGCTTACTACTTTAACTCACACTTTCTCTAATCATACGTCAGATCTTGCATCATATAACCCTCACATATCATTTAAGCTCTTTGTGTGATACTTTTCATTACTTCCACAATCCCACTATAACTGTGAAAGATAAGATCTTTACTTATACCTAGCACATTCATAATTACTTGCTTAGTTAGCTTCCATGTCTTCACACACTTGACATAATATAATTTTTTTTTTGAATTATTATCCACATACTCAAATCAACATGACTTAATAGTTATTTTGTAACCAAACTAATTTATTAAGCTTTATATCTTAATTTATTGATATGCTATGTTCTACTCTATTAAATACCCGCACTAGTATTTAAATCATAACTCATGTTGTACTATCCATATGCATCCATGCACTAAAGCACATCACCATTATACTATCATGAAGCTTTCCTCAACTATGTGTAAGATAACTCTTAATGAGTCATCTGTACTCATAACATCTATTCACTGCACTATTGTAAACTATCTAACAAAGACAATTTTCTAACTCTAAATGCATAAATGAAATGTTGAATGTATGTTTCCATAAATGAAAACCATCAAGACATCTATCTAACCATATTTACAACAATCCCCCCCATTGGAATTGATGGAAATAGTTGGAAAGATTGGCTAAGTCCCAAAATGATGTCATACATAACAAAAGCAAAATAAAAGTAACTACAAAATTGCCTTCAAAACATAACAATTTTATTCATGTTTTGATGGATCATTACATCCCTTATCACTCCTTTACATTGATACATTTGTAAATTTCCCCTTAAATATGAAAAGTTACTCCCCCTTTGTGTATACTCCTTACAAAAATACATTATACAATTTTCTTTACATAATATTCTCCCTCTTTGATATCAATGGCAAAGGTCCCCAAATCCATAGAAAATTTTTAGGTGTTCTGATGTAGGAGCATCAAGATGGAATTTTAGTGGAGCTATGATTTTTATGGTTAGGTATGTGTTGGAGACACATTGGGGAACTTTTTCTCATGGTTTCATAGGGATTTGATGGATTGAGTTGAAGTTTGAGCAATTTTTACCTTACTACTGGAACTATATTTTTTCTAGTTTCTAAGATCCTATTGCAAGATCCATAACTAATTATCCTTAATGAATTATAGGCTAAGAACTTTAGAGATTTAAGAGGGCCTAGATTACTTCCTTTTATCAAGAGTGTAAGTTCTAATTCATTATAGGTTGAGAGGTATGTCAATTCTCCTATAGTATCAATTTATGGTAGACTACGTTACAGGTTTCTATACGTTATTTTCTTGATGGATGCACACTTTTCCTTGAGAAATCAGATTTTGAAAATTTAAGGCTTTGTAGAGGACCTAAATTAATACCTATGGTTCAAAGTGTTGGTTCTAATTCAATCAGAGCTAGGAGATAACACAATTTTACTTAGATGTCAATTTCTAGACTTTAATTGTTGTTGCAGACCAACTGGTGGCATTTAATTTATGTATTTATATTTAATTTATGTTTTGGGCTGACTTGTGGCTTAGACTAGTATAATTAGGGCTTGTGGTGGAGTCTTTAGTTACATATTCATGGAATGATTCATGTGGAAGTAGCTGATAGGCAAGTTTTCTTGAGTCTATGGACAGAGCACTGAATGT
This sequence comes from Cupressus sempervirens, assembly GCA_028749045.1. NCBI lineage: Eukaryota > Viridiplantae > Streptophyta > Pinopsida > Cupressales > Cupressaceae > Cupressus > Cupressus sempervirens. The sequence goes on along the minus strand of CM053785.1, from coordinate 218,154,881 downwards.
AAGCCAATTTACAGTAGGATTATGATGGAGTTGTGAATGTGTTGATAGAGCACTGAATGTGAGGTAGTCTACACTTGAATCTTGGATCAAGTTTGAGAAGAGCTAGTAGCTATAACTTGGAAAAAACGGAGATTGTTTGGAGGGCTTGTGAACACAAGTTTAGATTTCCTTGGTGGTTTCTTCTAGATTGTTTTTATGTTAGAGATTTGGACTAGCTAGGTTTGGATTAGATCTTGAGGGATCTTGTAGAACTATTAATTTATTTGTATTTGGCCATAACTAGGAAGGCCTTATAGCCTAACACATTACATGTAATTAGTTATATTTTATGAATATATTATTGCTTGTTGCTAGTGTGTTTCTACTACATTATTCTTTTTCGAGGGCTAGGACAACTTCTTTGGGGTTTATCCTACCTTGCACTATATTATGTGGTATTAGAGTGAAGGTTTTTCTTGAGCATGTTGATAGATCAAAAAAGTTGTGGCAGTTTGCACTAGGACTTGGTTTGGAGAAGTAGATCTAAGTTGATCTTGATCTAGTGGTGTAAGTTTTTTTCTTGAGTCCTAGATCTCTTGGTTATGAGGTGGCAGATTGTGGTTCTGACATACAATTGTAGAGGGCTTGTAGATGGATCGATGGATGTGAAGATGGAAGGATGATCTTTTTGAGGCATGATTATAGGGAATTTGTGGATTGTAGATTTGTGGTCCTAGACTTGTGATGTGCTTCTTGATTATCCATGCAAGGTGGCAGGTTGCAATTTGACTTGCAAAAAGTTCAAGGTGGTCACAAGGAGCGAAGGAAGGATTTGTTACAGAAGATTTTATGAAGATTTTAGGATATGGATGCAAGAGGATTGAACCCTGAGATGATTGCAAATCTTTGTGATGTGGTGGAGAGGAATTATTCTAATATGTCTGCTTAGTTTGAAGCTAGTTTGGTTGATCAAACTAAGAAGGTGTTTGCTTAGTTTGAAACTAGTTTAGCTGATCAAGATAAGGATAGGATGAGGAAGGCATTTTGTAGATGTTTGTGGAGTTGGAGTCTACCAATCTAGAAGAGAGTTGTTTGGCTGGTTAAGGGACTTGTTCATGACAGAAGATGGCATAGCAAGGTCAAGGTGGAAGAGGTTGGTTTGTTGATCAGTTTGTAGAGTCTAATACAAAACCTATAGAGTAGCTAGAGGTTATTGCCAAAGATATTCCTATCCTTATTGATGATGAGAAAGAGGTTGATTTTCATGATTAGTTGACAAAGTCTGACATGGAAATTGTAGAGCACTTGGTCATGGATGATATGGTTGTTGTTGGTGGTGAGTTGTATGTTGCAGACCATCTTGTTGTGAGCAATGAGATTGATGGTGTTGTGAGTTTGGCATGTGTGATGGAGGTCTACATATTGTTGCTGATGTGGAGTTTGTTTCTACTAATGTGGAGTTTGTTACTGCTAGTGTGGATTTACTAGTTCCTAATGTGGATGAGGGATTGTTGTTGAAGCTTTATGTTTAGTTTGTTCTTAGGTTTGAGCATACTAATTGGGTTATTGATATGTATTTGATTATACTGTTTTAGTGGATGAAGCATAGATGGTTGATTTTCATATATTTTCTATTGAATTTGATGAAGTGGAAGCCTTTGGTAAAGATGAAGTTGGTTGTAGATCTTTCTTTGGGCATCAATGTATGGGACATACTTTTCTATTTACTTGGGGGGTCTGATGCAGGAGTATCAAGATGGGATTTTGGTAGAGAAATAATTTTTATTGTTAGGTATTTTTTGAAGAGATATCAGGGAACCTTTCCTCATGATTTCATAGAGATTGGATGGTTTGAGTTGAAGTTTGAGTAGTTTTTACCTTGCTAATAGAACTATGTATTTTCTGGTTTCTAGGTGCCTATTATAGGATGTGTAACTAATTATCCATAATTAATTAGAGGTTTTCCACTTAAATAATTGAATAGGTCCTAGATTAATTTCTTGTGCCAAGAGTGCAATTTCTATTTCATTATAGGTTGGGAGATATGGAAATTCTTCTACAGTATTGATTTCTAGCAGACTACACGATAGGTTTTTGTACTTGACTTTCTGGATGGATGGCCACTTTTCCTTTACAAATCAGCCTTTGTACATTTAAGGAGTTGTATAGGACATAAATTAATACCTATGATTTGAAGTTCATGTTCTAATTAAATTAGAGCTAGGATATATTGTGACTTTACTTGGATATCAATTTTTGGACATTTAATTGCTATTGCAGGCCAACTTGTGGCATTTAATTTATATATTTATATTTAATTTGTGTTTTAGGACAACTTGTGGCTTAGATTGGTATAATTAGGGAGTGTGGTGAATTATTTAGTCATTCATTCATGAAATGATTTGTGTGGGAGCAACTGATGGGAAAATTTTCTCGAGTTTGTGGATAGAGCACTGAATGTGAGGTAGTTTACATTAGGATTATGATGAAGTTGTAAATGTGTGTACAAAACACCAAATGTGAGGTAGTCTACACTTAGATATTGGATAAATTTTGAGAAGAGCTAGTATATAGAGCTTGGAAAACAAGGAGATTTCTTGGAGGGCTTGCGAGCACAAGTTTAGATTTCCTTGGTGATTTCTTTTAGATTGTTGTTATGTTATAGATCTAGACTAGCTAGGTTTGGATTGGATTGTAACTCGATAAACATATAGAAATTGTTGTAATATATAAATGTAGAGTGTGAATTACTTTATTAGATCTTAAAATATTATTAGTAATTAACTTGTAAGCATAAGAGAAATAACAAAAACACATGAGAAACCAAGATTTAACGTGGAAACCCAATTTGGAAAAAACCACCAATATAACTAGTTACTATTTTTCACTCTTCTAAAGTGATCCTTGTTAGGAGCCAACCCTATTAAAGGTTACAAAACACAATGTTAGGTATGACACTGTTAAAGGATTTAATCACCCTATTAGGAGTGGCCTTGTAAAACGTCTTGAAACGATTCAATGGAATTGCCACCTTGTTAGAGGATTTACAAATGGCCATTAAACCAACTCTGTTAAGAGATTTTAGATCACTATTACAATGGTTAGAAAGTAACAATGAAATGACCTAAATGTGATGCAACTAAATTTTTGGTTACAAATCTCTATTCTAGTTCATACTTGATCCTTCTTGATAAAATAACACTTTTCTACTCCACAAGGATACCTACTTATCCTTCAAGTTTTCTTCCTCTCTTCTTATCTCTTTCTCAATTCAATACACTTTCATATCACACTTTGAAATCAAAACTTGACCTTTTATTTATAACTTCTAGATTGTCAAGTCAGCTCAAATACAAATTATAATAACCAATATTCATCATTATAGTTATCTAGAATCAATAGATAAAGTAATTAAGCTTCACATGCCAAAATAAGAAAATCCTTTGTTAGCCAACCCAACTTGGTAGAAGCTAACTTTGAAGTGATTTCCTATGTTAACCAATAGGAGCTTGGTTAAAACTATGAACTTGCAAAAATCCTTTGGCAACTGAGTAAACTCGGTCAACACTAAGCCCATCTAGCTTTTCCTTTGTTAACTGAGTGAGCTCAATTAACACTCTTTTCTACCAAAATTCCTTCAACGCCTAAGTGAGCTTGGCAGACACTATCTTTTGTTCAAAATAAACTTAGGAATGCTTGGTAGATAAGGAAAACTATCTTCACTAACCAAGTGAGCTCATTATGCACTAACTATCAATTGATATGACATTTTTGTAACATCAAAGACAACACACAATAGGTCAATTGTATCCAACAATCTCCCTCTTTGGCATTGATGGCAACACAACATGTCATAGCACAGAAATATTTTGAGAGCAAGAATTCGTCTATTAGAAAGTTTCTCCCTCTTTGATTTTACATAGAAAACTTCTTCTTCATTGTAGTGTCCTCCCTCTATGAAGGAACTACTTAACTTCTCCTTCTTGGAATGACAAAATTTTAGAAAGATATGACAATACACTTCTCCCTCTTTGACAACACATGCCAAAGAGAAATCTTATTAGTATCAATGTACCTTGAGTACAAATTCATTTGTAATATGTCCTTGTCAATACTGCATCAACTGAATGATTTTTGATGCATCACTTAACTTTATTTAGTGAACTTTAGGTAGGGGAATGACCCATAGCTTACCTCTTAGATAAAAAAATGTATCCTTAGGTAATTGCTTGGTGAATATATCTGCAATTTTTTCTTTTTTATATACATATTCCAATATGATTTCTTTGTCCAATACTAATTCTCTTACAAAGTGATACTTTATAGCAATATGCTTTGTTTTGGAATACATCACTAGATTCTTTGATATGTTGATTGCACTAGTGTTATCACAATACATGACTATTGGCTCTTTGATTTCAACCTTCATTCCTTCTAACAATTATTTGAACCAAACAATGCTAGAGAAATTTACAATTGCTACCACATACTCTATTTCTATTGTGGATTGAGATGTACAATTTTGTTTCTTGCTTATCCAAGATACCAACCTTTTTCCAAGAAAGAATGCTCCACCACAAGTGTTTTTTCTATCATCAAGATTTCTTGCCCAATCAGCATTAATAAACACTTTTAAGTGAAGATTACCTCCAAGTTTGTACCATAAGCCATAGTCTTCAGTGCCTTTTAGGTATCTCAAGGTTCTCTTTATTGTCATCATGTGATTTTCTTTAAGTTTTGCTGAGAATCTTGCCACTATCCCAACTACTAAGGCAATATTAAGCCTTGTATGCACTACATACTGTAATTTTCCAATCATTGATTTGTATAAGGTCTGATCTACTTCATTTGAGTCATCATGTTTTGTAAGCTTAAGTATAGTACACATAGGGGTACCAACTAGTTTTGAATCTTCCATTCCAAAACTTCTAAAATATCTCTTTGACATACTTAGATTGAGTGATATAAATACTATTTTTCTTCTGCCATATCTACAATCCAACAATGCATTTTATCTCACCAAACATGGACATCTCAAATTATTTATTCATTTTTTCTAAAAATGCTTTGCACAAGTTATCATTTCCTATAAATAGAGTATCATTGACAAATATCTTTGCCAATATAATCTTGTTATCTAGTCCTTACTTGATGTAAAGACTACTATTGTCATTTGTCTTTTGAAAACCAGTATGTATCAAATAGCTATGTAGTCTTTCATACTAGGCTCTATGAGGTTGTTTGAGACCATATAGTGCTTTGTGTAATTTACAGATCATGTCCCTTTTGTCTAGATCAAGAAAACCTTCTAGCTATTCAATGTAGACTTTCTCATCAAGAATTCCATTTAAGAATGTAGATTTAGCATTTATCTGATATACTTTGAATCCTTTGTGAGCTACATATGCAAGTAGGGTCCTAACACCTTCTAATCTTGCAATAGGGGTAAAAGTCTCACCATAATCAATACCCTCTTCTTGAGAATAGCCTTTACATACTAATTTTTCTTTGTTTCTTGAAACTTTTCCATCTTCATTCAACTTATTTTTGAATACCCATTTTGTACCAATCATATTTTAATCTTTGGGCCTAGGTACAAGAGTCCAAGTTTTATTCTTTTCTATTTGTTCTATTTCTTCATTCATAGCTTCAATATAACTTTCATTTTACAGTGCATCCTTAACACTTCTAGGTTCAAAAATTAGCAAGTAAACATGTACCTTTCAATTTGCTTCTTGTCATTGTTCCTTTTGATTTACCTCCAATGATCTGATCAGCTGCATGATGTCTACTAATATTTTTAGCCAATATAGGTTCTTTAGCTTTTGAATTAATTGCACTATCTTCATTTTGAATCTCAACTTTAGGCTTGGGTCCTTCTATCTATTGCTCAGGTTCTTCAAAATTGGTATGCACTAGCTCGGTAGCCTCTGAATGTGACTTGGGTCCCTGTGACTTGGTTTGCACATCATGCAACTTAGTAACTATTGGAGTTTTGGAGAGCTTGGGAGATGAAGTGTCCTTTTTGTCAAACATGTTTGGCAATGTATCAGGCTTATAGTAGACAAATCTTTTGTAATCTTCTGGTTCCTTTTTGCTTTCTTCCTCAGTCTTTTCTACATACTCATCAATTCTCACATGTGCACTTTCTATGATCTTGTGAGTAGAAAAATTCAAAAAATTTAAATGCTTTGCTTCCACAAGAATATCCTAGGAATATACCTTCATCACCTTTTACATCAAATTTGTCTTTTCTAGATTCTTTCAAGATATAACATTTTTTGTGAAATACTTTTAGGTAACTTACATTGGGTTTGTAGCCATAACATAGTTCATAGGGAGTTTTGTCTAGATCCTTCTTCAAATAAACTTGATTCAAAGTATGAATAGTGTTGATAGCTTCCTTCTAGTATTTGATAGCAACATTCTTCTCAATCATTAGAGTTCTTGCACAATCCATGATGGATCTATTTCTTCTTTCAACTATTCCATTCTACTCAAGAGTACTAGGGGTTGATACATGTCTTTTGATTCCTCTTTCAATGCAAATGAATTCACCACCTCTATCTAATCTTAAGCATTTCAATCTCTTTCTAGTTTCTTTTTATACTCTAGCCAAATATCATTTAAATTTCTCAAAATATTATGATTTTTATTTTAGATACATAATAGTCATTATTCTAGAATAATCATCAACAAAAAGAATGAAATTTTTTTCTCCACTATAACTTTCTATTCTAGTGGGTCCACATAAATCAATATGCACAATTTCCAAGACATCTTTTGATCGATAGTTTTTTCTCTTGAAACTAATCTTTTTCATTTTACCAATTTGAGAGTTTTTACACAATCCAACATTAGGTTTCTTTAGACTAGGAAGACCTCTTACTTTTCTGAGTTTTTTTATCTTGATCATATTATTAAAGTTTACATGATATAGTCTTCTGTGCCATAGCCAACTTTCTTCTACATGAGCAATAAAGCATGAGCAATCACCAAGATCAAGATAAAACAAGTTACCTTTTGTTTGTTTTCCTGATCCAATCTAATTTCCTCTATTATCCAGCAATCTTGCCTTATCATTCATGAAATCTACCTTGAATCCAATGTTGTTTAGCTATGCTATACTCAGCAAATTATGTTTTAGTCCTTCAACCCAATAGGAATTGTCATATAAAAGTTCATTGGTTAATGAGATATCGCCTCTTCCTTTTATGCAACAAGGTTCATTGTTTCCAAACCTTACACTACCTCCATCATAGTGTTCAAAATGTTCAAACTTTTTTTTGTCTCCAACCATATGGTGTGAACATCCACTATCTATGATCCATTTATCATTTTTACTAACATGAGAGACAAGTGCCATCTTATCTCCTTCATCATTAGATTCATCCTTTATAGAAATATACACTATTGCATCTTCACTGTTATCAAAATCTTTAGCTATAAAACAAGTTTTCTTACCTTTGGATTTCTTCTTGCCTTTGTAGTTGTGGCTTTTCTTCTCTTCCTTGTTTTCTTTGTTTGGACACCTGGCAGCAATATGACCAATTTCTTCACAAGAAAAATAGATTAAAGTGATTTTACCTTTGTAATTTCCTTTGCTCCTAGAATACTTCTTTGTAGGTAGAGCTTCAACAATTTCAAAATCATTGTTAGAAATTTCTTCATATTCTTCCTCACTTCTTGACTGATTTTCTTTTATTTTCTTTCCTTTTTCTTTGAGTGAGAGTTTAGCTTCAAATGCAGTCTCAATATTCTTGGAAGCAAGAACATAGTTGTCAAAATTGTCCAGTTCAAAAGTTATCAATCTTCCTACTAGGGCATCCAATCTTATCTTGCTATTTGGATCACATCTCCTTTCTTGAATAGAAGATACTCTAATTACATAGATGGGAAGAAAGGTTTTGAGAATTTTACTTACATCAGTTTCCTCTTTGATCTCTCCTCTAGATTATTTAATTGCACTTGCACTGACCTTGATTCTTTCCACATATTTTGCAACATTTTCATCTTCTCTCATCCTCATTTGATCAAATTTTCCTCTAAGGCTTTCTACTTTGTCTCTTCCTACATTGTCATCTCCTCCATAGATTTCTTTCAATTTGGTCCACATATCAAAAGTAGTTTTGCAGTCTTTGACCTCATCAACTTTAGCATAATTAAGAGCAGATGCAATGTCAATCATCATGATGTTATGGTTCTTCATCTTGGCAATATCTTCAACTGATAATGTTGTAGTGGGAGTTCTATATTCTTCATCAAGATACTTGCATCCTGAATCACTAATGGTAGCCAAATGAAATCTCATAAGTCCTTGCCATGTTACAAAGTTGTCTCTATTCAGCTTTGGAATCTCTCTTTTGTAAGGCATCCCGATCTTTAGTTTAGGTCCTTGAAACCTTCTCTACAAGTACCAAAAGATCTAATACCAATTGTTGGAAATATAAGAGTAGTAACTATGAGTGAGGGTGAATCAGTTACTACTAAAATAAATCCCAAATCCCTTAGATGTCATCTACAAAATTCAGACTGATAAAATTGATTATTGTTGATACTTGGTAAACATGTACAAATTATTAAAACTTGGTAAATATAAAAAACTGTTGTAACTATATAAATTACTTTAGCAGATCTTAAAATATTATTAGTAATTAACTTGCAAGCATAAGAGAAATAACATGAACACATGAGACACCAAGATTTAATGTGGAAATCCATTTTGGGAAAAACCACCAACGTAACTAGTAACTATTTTTTACTCTTCTAAAGTGAGCCCTATTAAAGGATTTAATCACCCTATTAGGAGTGGCCTTGTAAAAGGTCTTGAAACAATTCAATTGAATTTCCACCTTGTTAGAGGATTTACAAATGGCTATTAAACCAACTCTGTTAAGAGATTTTAGATCACTGCTACATTGGTTAGAAAGTAACAATGAAATGACTTGAATGTGATGCAATTGAATTTCTGGTTATAGATCTCTATTCTAGTTCATATTTGATCCTTCCTAATCGAATAAAAATTTTATGCTCCACAAGGATACTTGCTTATCCTTCAAGTTCACTTCCTCTCTTCTTATCTCTTTCTCAATTCAATATAGTTTCATATCACAATTTTAAATCATAACTTGACCTTTTATTTATATCTTCCATATATTCAAGTTGGCTCAAATACAAATTAGAATAACCAATATTCATCATCATAGTTAGCTAGAAGCAATAGATAGAGTAATTAAGCTTCACATTCCAAAATAAGAAAATCCTTCATTATCTGACCCAACTTGGTAGAAACTAACTCTAAAGTGATTTCCTGTGTTAACCAACATGAGCTCAGTTAACATTGTGAACTTGCAAAAATCCTTTGGCAACTGAGTGAACTCAATCAACACTAATTCTATCCAACTTTTCCTTTGTTAATCGAGTGAGCTCAGTTAACACTATTTTATGCCAAAATTCCTTCGATGCTTGAGTGAGCTCGGTAGACACTATCTTCTGTTTAGAGTAAACTTAAAAAAAATTTATAGACAAGGAAAAGTATCTTCACTAACCAAGTCAGCTCAATATGCACTAATTGCCAACTGATATGACATTTGTGTAACATCAAAGACAATACACAATTTGTCAATTATATTCAACAATTACTTGCTTTGTATTTGGCCATAACAGGGAAGGCCTTACAGCTTGGCACATTGCATGTAATCAATTATATTTTATGTATATATTATTGTAATTTGGTATCAGATCTTTCATTATTGCTTGTTGTTGTTGTGTTTTCACTATGTGGTTCTTTGCTAGGGGCTAGGATATCTCCTTTAGGGATCTCTCCTGCCTTGCACTGCATCATGTTCTACTATTGATCATCCTATCAATCTAGAAAAACAATCTATATAATCAACTTTTATCCTTTCTCTCTTTTTGTTCCATTTTTCCTTGATTGTATTTGAGGTACTGTTAGTGTGCAAAGTGCATAGGATGCCACTTTAATTGCAGTTAAATTAGTATAGGAAAACTTTTCATAGGAAGCCTTAGCAGTATGACATTCCTCAAGTTGCCTCTACAAAATATTGATCTTAGATGACAAAGTTTCTTTAATATTAGAGAATCTTCTTGCTACTTTCTCTTTTTTAGATTCCATGTCTCTAATTACACCATGTATTTTCTCCACTTTTGCTCCATAGTCTTCAATTTTGGGTTTTGAAAGTTGTAGCTTAATAATGAGCATTTCAAGATCACTTGTCTTACCTTTTATCTGACTCTCAAAGTTTGCAAGGTACTTGTATGACTATGCACATTGTCCATACGATCTTGTTCCTCATCAATATACTTTCTTAGTTCCTTGATGACTCCATCAAGTAGCTTCATATCATTGTGCACATTGGTACAAAGTGCATTGAATAGTGTTGCATCATTTGTAACTTTAGCTTACACTGAAGCCACTTCTGATAGGGTTGTGAATTCCTTATCAAAGATTTTCACCAACTCTATGGCCTTCGACTATAAGTATGGAATAGCTATAGTTGTAGTAATTGTCCTTTCTATCCTATCCAAGACTTCAATTAATCTCTTCTCCAAAGATTTTACAAATTTATTCTTCTCAAATAACTTACTCAAAGTGCTCATTAGGCCTTTCTTATCTTCATTATTGGATGGAATAGGTACTGATGTTGATGTTCTAGATATTTTTACTACTGAAGCTACAATATGAATAAGTGTAACTTCCTTTTTCTTCTCTTCCTCTTCTTTCTTCTTTTACTAAGGTTTCTTCTTTGAATCCTCTTCAACTTTCCTTCTCTTTTCATCCTCTTCTTTCTTCTTCTATTCTTCTTTTTCTTTCTTCTTCTCCTCTTCTTCTTTCCTTCTCTTCTCCTCTATCTCTATCCTTTTCTTCTCCTCTTTTTCTTTCCTTTTTCGCTTTTCTTCTTCCTCTTTTCTTCTCTCTTCGTCTTGTTTCTTATTTTCTTCTTTCTTGTCATCATCAAATTTGTTGTATGCAATGATATTGCCAACAATAAAATGGTCCAATTTTGCAAAAGAATTTTCTTTGGTATCTACTTTTATGTGTGTACTATCCACTTGCATGGATTTAGTACCCATAATTATATGTGGTGGTAAAAGTGCCTGTTGTGTCTCCTCTACTTCTTCCTTTTCACTAGAAGGTGTATCTACCTATACATACACTAGACTTGTTAGAAACAATAGTCCACCAAGATAACTAAGAAGGTGGGGGGTGGTGTAGGGTGGGGGTGCTGAATCAGTTATACAATAATTAAAACTTTTATCTTCTTTAAACAAACTTAACCATTCAACCAAAATAAACAACAACCATAATAAGATGCACATAAACAATTACACTAGATAAGTTAACTAGGGAAATTCTTGATCAGAGGGAAAACCTTGGTAGGAATGATGCCCACAAGATGACATACTAATATAAATATTCCTTTTTAGAGGATGGAACCCTATTAGGAGTCTATTACAACATTTAGTACATAAATTCCCTGTTAGGGGAATTTGAATCCCTTTTAGGAGATTCCAACCCGATTAGGAGTTGTGCCAACCTTATTTGGAGTTGTAGTATAATGTATGCAAGAAGAGCCCATTACCCAAACATGCAATTTCAAATATAAGAATATCTCACTTCTCAAACATGAAATTTACTATTATTTTCTTCTTTCCTTTGTTTTTTCAACCAAACCAAACACTATTAGACCTTATAGACTAGGTCATGAACCTTGGATCCAAATACTAAACCTCGGCAATGAAGTTTCCTTCACTTCTACTCTAATATACTCAACTTTAGATTTTTCTCTCTTTGTTGCTTACAAATAACTTCTCCATGTCATCCAAACATTTTTTATGATGTATGTCCTTCCTTTATACTAAGTCCATAATATAATTACCTAAGTTGGCTATTAGACCTCAGTTAATTATTATAGAACATGTTACACTTAGCAATAACATTAATCTTCCACCTTGCAACTTGAATAAATTTCCATACATGCAATATCATGACAAGAAATCTTACTCATGTCATCACCAACATGTCTTCTACACATCCTCAACCTTGATTCTCAGAATACCAATTCTACTAAGAGATATAACAAGTTTACCAGAACATGCCTATGTAAATTCTATCTTAGAATAGATATCACCAAAACTTACATAACTTCTTTCAAACTTATAATTTCTTTATCTAACATTAACTACATATACTAAATACTTAGACATATCTCCCATAACTTTGGATAGTTAGAATACTCAACAAGCCATTTGTACCAACTTGATCTTTCCATAGTTCTTTTATTAGATACCACAAAGAACTGTTATGTTGACATCAATGACAAAATTGGTCATGAATATAACATATCATCATAGTAACATTTATATAATACTCCCTCATAGGAATATCATCAGCATTCATGCTTCCAAAAATCTTTCAACAATCTCCCCCTTTGGCATTGATGGCAACATAGATGAAAAACATCTAGTTCCAAGAATACCAACAAAAGACTATTCATCTTTCTTTTCAAATCCTCTTCATCAATCATTCTCCCCCATTGATATACCTCAATGTAATTTTCCATCAAATTGACATTCCATAATATACATATGATGTAGTACTTCTCCCCAACATGTTTTCCTCATGAATTTAGTCATGCCAAACTTCTTCCCCATTGAAATCAATGGAAAAGGTTTTAGCAACCAATTTCATTGCATCAAACTCTGCAACAACTAATTCTTACTAGCTCAAGTGTCTAAAGATGTTGTTCATAAAAAAAAATCCAACAAGAGTCCTAAATGATGCTGTCCATCATAGATACCCCTCCATACAAGAAGCATTAACATTTAGTCCAAACAAATAATGGTGCTCTATTACACTAGACCGATGCACACTTTCATCTTCTACTCTGATGTAGGAGGGGGCATAACCCCTAGCATACCTCTCAAACACTCAAAAGTCTCTTTAGGAAGAGGCTTAGTGAAAATATCTACAATTTTCTCTTTAGTGCTTACATACTCTAGTCTAATTTCCTTATCTATAATTTTCTCTCTCAACTTGTGATACTTAATTAAAATATGCTTAACTTTTGAATGCAATACTAGGTTTTTAACATAGTGACTGTGCTTGTGTTGTCATAATGTATGAAAATAGGTGCACTAATTTCTATCCTTATATCCTTTAGCATCTACTTCATCTAACCAACTTGATTGCAATTGTTTGCTACTGCAATATATTCTACTTTCACTATACTTTGCGATGTACAATCCTACTTATTTCTCAGCCAAGAAACCAATCTTCCTCCAAGAAAGAAGGCTCCACGACTGGTGATCTTTCTATCATCCATACCACCTACCTAATCAACCTCAATATAAGAACTTAAAATAAAATTATTAGATCTATCATACCACAATCTAAACTTAGAAGTTCCTTTTAGATATCTAAATATCCTTTTGACTATTGCATAATGTGCTTCTCTGGGATTAGCTTAGAATATTGCAAAAATTCTAATTGCATTTTCTATATTTGGCCTTTTGTGAGTCAGATATTGCAAACCTCTAATCATGGATCTGTACTTCTTCTACTCAATAGTAGGTGTCTCATCCTTTGTGGATAACTTTTGTCTAGTTACTATAGGTGTTCCAATGGGTTTACATGTTTCCAAACCAAACCTTTGTAGTAAATCCTTCAAGTACTTGGTCTGTGAAATATAGATTCCTTCTTTATTATGTGAAATTTGCAATACTAGAAAATATTTCATTTCTCCTATCATACTTATCTCAAATTATTTCTTCATCTCTTCTACAAAATACTCACTTTCCTCATCATTTCCTCCAAGTATGATATCATTAACAAATATTTACCAAAATCATCAAACCATCATCAATTTCTTTCTAGTATAGATTATTGTTTACCATACCTTTGCTATATCCAAGCTTTGTTAAATGCCTATCCAACCTTGCATACTAGGTTCTCCGTGCTTTCTTCCAGCCATACAATGTTTTCTTTAGTCTGCATACTATGTCCTTGTCATCTGTCAAAGGACAACCTTTAGGTTGTTCAATGTATACCTCTTATTCAAGTTATCCATTCAGAAATGCTGACTTGACATCCATCTAATATAATTTGAATTTATTATGTGCTGCATAGGATAAGAATAGTTACTACTTCTATTCTAGCCATTGGAGCATAGGTCTCATCATAGTCTATTCCTTCTTGCTATGAGTAACCTTTACATACCAATCTTGCCTTGTTCCTTACAAATTTTCCTTGTTCATTCATTTTTTTCTTGAATTTAGTTCCTATCATATTCATGTGTGCTAGTTTGGGGATTGATTCCCATGTCTCATTCTTTACTATCTGATCCAATAATCATCTTTGCATGCTTCTACATTCTTAGGTTCAACTTGAGATATCAAACATAGTTCTTCATTGACTCTACTTTGTGTTATCAAACCTTTATCTCTACTTTCAATGATCTACTTAGATGGGTGATTCTTTATCATATTCTTTCTTAAAGTAGGAGTTACTATCTCAACTCTTGGCTCTACTAAAGGTTTCAAGTTTTGTTTTTTCCTTGGCTCTCCTTCATTATGAAAATCATTGTTAGTCTCAAGAAATACATCATCATTTGAGTTGTAATCAACTATTCTCTCTTGTATCCTTAATTTCTCATCAATTCTCACATTTTCACTTTCCATAATAGTCTCCAAAGTTGTCTCCTCTTTATTAACCAATCTAGGCTCATTATCATAGTCATTCAATACTCTTTATATACTTGCTTTAAATTCTTCAACTTGATCAGAAAGAAAACTCTTTCTAGTTTTACTTAATCTCTTAAGACATCTAGATGATGAATGACCAAACTTTTTACATGTCCAACATAAAAAAAATTTCATACCTTTTGGTTTTCTCTTTGTAAGTAGATCAATACCTTCATCTATATTTAAGTCTTCTTTAGATTTGGATCTATCTTTTCTTGGGATTCTGTTCTTTTGTATACAACAGAAGGATTCTAGATCTAAAAACTCAATACTCTACTCTTTACACAAATCTGATAACTCACCAAGAATTTCAACCATTGGGGTGTCAAAATTTATTATATTAGATGTAGGACTATCTTTCCTGAATATGCTTTCCATGGATCTCCTAAAGTTGTTAAACTTTCTCTTCAAGGACCTGATGCTTTCATACCAATTTTTAGAAATAATAGTCCACCAAGATAACTAAGAGGGAAGCAGGGGGGGGTGAATTAGTTATCCAACAATTAAAACATTTATTTTCTCTAAACAAAATTAACCATTCAACCAAAGTAAAAAAAAAACCATAATAAGATGCACATAGGCAATTACACCAGATATGTTAACTAGGGAAACCCTTGATTAGAGGGAAAATAAGATGATGTACTAATTAAATATTCCTTGTTAGATGATGGACCCTATTAGGGCCTATTACAACATTTAGTACATAGAGTACCTATTAGGAGACTTTGAATCCCTATTAGGAGATTCCAACCCTATTAGGAGTTGTGCCAACTCTACCAAGAGGTGTAGTATAATGTATGCAAGAAGAGTCCACTACCCAAACATGCAATTTCAACTACAAGAAGATCTCACTACTCAAACATGAAATTTACTATTATGTTCTTCTTTCCTTTATTTTATCAACCAAACCAAACATTGTTAGACCTTGTAGACCAGGTCATGAACCTCAGTAATGAATTTTCCTTCACTTCTACACTGCTCTTCTCAAATTCCATTCCACTCTCTCTGCTACTTACAAATAACTTCTCCATGTCATCCATAGATATTTTATCATAAAGGAAAATGTCCTTCCTTTATACCAATTCCATAAAAAAAATTCCCTGAGTTGGCTATTAGACCTTCTCAATTAATTATTATAGGACCACATTCACAACACATTGCACTTAGTGATAACATTAACCTTTTCCCTTAAAACTTTAATAACTTACCATACATGCAATATCATGATGAGAGATCTTAGTTATGTCATCACCAACATGTCTTCTACACATGCTCAACCTTGATTCTTGGAACAAAAATTCTGCTAGGAGATATAAAATTTTTACTAGAACATGCCTCTATAAACTCTATCACCCATAACTTTGAATAGTTAGAATACTCAACTAGCCATCTATACCAACCTGATCTTTCCACTATTCTTCTATCAAATACCATAGAAAATTGCTATGTTCACATCAATGAAAAACTTAGTCATGAATGTAACATATCTACAACTCTCCCCCATAGGAATATCATCAATATTCATGCTTCCAACAATCTTCCAATAGGACTATCAGCTTTGATCTGCGCACTCATCTTAGGTACCAAGGTCATGTATTTTATATTGCTTCCTATATTTCTTGTGTAACTTCTTTATAATTTCCTCCCATTAGAAGAATTACTCTTCTTTTGTTCCTCAAAAATGGCTCAATACCTGTCATAACCCATTTTTTCCTCTATTGAATAAATCACTACTATTATTGCCATGTTTATTATGCTCTCAAAAATAAAACTAAAATGAAAATATTTGAGTTAGTGGGGAATCATTAACAAACATGAAATAGTGCTAAACCATGCACAATAACTAATTTTTCATTACTTGCATATCATGCCCATTTTTCTTGAATCTAAGGAGGGAGTGAAATGGTTAAGGTAGTTGTGTTCCTTCTTTCTTGTTCTTCTCAAGATCTTATGAGATAGAAAGCTAGGCATTGCTTGGATTTCTCTATGACCAAAAAATATTCTCTAAAATGGGCTCTAGAAAATCTTGCTAAAAGGGGGACCATGCTATGGTCATTCATGTTCATAATAGCAAGCCCGTCGAGATAGGCTAGCCTTAGCTTTCGGAGAAATCTAGTTCACCTCTTGTTCCTTTGACTAAGCTCAAACAACTAAGTTTGTCAAAGCAATATGATATTGATCTCAATTTTTAGACTCTAGACATACTAGGCACTGTTGCAAGACAAAAGGAGGTTTTTTTTATCATCTTCAATAGTTGATTTGGTAATATTATTAAATGCTGTGATTTTTTTTACAGTATCATTAAAAGTAGATTGTGGTCCACTTTTGTCTATGTTTTCAATATTAGATTGTTGATACTTAATGGTACTTCTAAATCTCACTTTATGATCACTTTCTACTAGATCTTGTGGTTTTCTTGCATCTTGTTGTATTTTATCTACATTACTCACATCAATAATTGGGACTTCATGTCCAAGACCTACCATATCCTCTACCCTAACTTGAATTTCTTCAAGCGTTTATGCTTTTCTTATGGTGAAGGGATAGAAAATTTAGTTGACCTCACCCCCTTCCTCTACCCATTGCTGGTATATCAAAAAAGTTTGAAGCCCAAGTAGTTGGCCTTCCAAAACCATTTCTAGAAAATGAACCCCCTCTGTCTCCCATATTTGCATATGAACTTCTAACTAAATTCCTACCAAGCCCAAAAATTGGCCTTTGGATCCAATTAGTATTTTCAAATGAACCAAGACAATTTATTGGAGGTACCATACCAAGTCCATGGGGTTGTATATGCATCATATCTTTGGGGCTACCACCAAAATAATCCATTCCAACAAAGGGGTGAGGAGGAGCATCCATAGTAAAAAGTATAACCATACCTGATCTTTCATAGCAACTTATTTGTATTGTGAATTGAATTATCCTAGGTGTACACATATTTGACCCTTGGTGTCATAATAGGTTAATGCTCATTTCCAACATGGAAACTTGAGAGACAAAGAGGAAATTATTTGTTGACTTACTAACCTATGCATTGAGTGAGAAACTTTATTGTATAAGAACAATAGTTGTTTGAGATTATTCTTTTATTACAACAAATTCTACTAGAATGAGTCAACCAAAAACCTCAATATTTTATTGTTGAACAACAATAGATGATTCTTTTAAACTTGAAGTTTTTTGGAAATAAGAGAATATGCTCATTGTTATAGTCTTCATATTGAGTCATTCTTATGTGTAGTTGAATGGCCATGCAAAGTAGGTCTTGTCTACCACACCACTAGTTAAGAACTTCTTTAATTAGATGCTTAAACCTGGTTAACATTAAATTATCTTCAAGATGTTAAAATCGGTACTAGACTTAAAGGTGTAAATTTAAATGTATGCATTGAGCTATATGATAATTCTTTTCTCCCTCAACGTTAAGAATTATTGAAGCCTAGTGAAATTGGAAACTAACGTTATTGAATTTTGATCATACTCTTGGTGGTTTTGGTTAAGTAGGTAAGCTTTATGTTTACTTGAGTTGGCTGTGAAATATAGTTTTGGCACTTAGGAGTTCCCTTGGAAAATAATATTACCTGACCATCCTTTTGTATATGATTTGGGGGTTAGTTTTATTCAATATTTATTTTACCATGACTTTATAAACTTTGTTTAGGAATTGGTAACTCATGGAAGGATGTTGACCTATAAATTATCATATTACATAGATTTGGTCATTTCATGATGGATAAGAGTCATTTCTTTTAGAAAAGGCATTATTGCATTCCCATTGCTTCCTACATTATATATAGAATCTATAAGTTGTGGAAGAGAATACGATCTCATGATGAATGGAAAGTAATGGTGTCATTCATGTTATTTAATAAACATCTTGTGTATTTATATTTTATGAGAGGAATTCAAGATAGGATAACATTATAGGAATATAATTGATGCAGAAAGAGTTTTATTGTTAGCTATGTGATTGGCTTAATACATTCATTTTTATAACATGTGACAATAGAGAATTGATGGTAGTACTTGTATTTCCTTTTGGAAGTTGGATTAAATTTATTGGTAGAGATGAGCTAAGATGTTGTAATTAATTGATCCATGATTAATGGACTTTATGGTTTTATCCATGTACATGGATGGGTATATGGAGCTCAATGATGGATAAACCTTATTATGTTTTACTTATTATAAATGATAGAGATGGGACTGTGGAACTAAAGTGATAACTAAGAAATTGTTGTTTTGTTATCTTATTGACTGATTAATATTCTTGACATTATTTGTGTAGCACAATTCTATTACTCGTCTAAGTTTTACTTGTTTAGACTATCTTGTTGTTGGGTTGGGTATCTTTCATGTCAGGAAAGATTTCGGGGAAGCATAACAACTTCATGGTAGGGTGGTAAAGCACTCCACAATATTCTCACCCTTGTGTTCTTAGACAGGCTTTGGAGCTCATTTCAATTTGGTCATCTTGGTTAGATCATTTAGTATCTAGTATTTGGTATAGGTAATTTGGTAATGAATTTATGGTTTCTTTTAAATTTGAGCATATATGTATATGTATCATTTTGTTTAAAGTTAATGATAGTTAATCAACTAGTTTTGATTCATCAATATTCAAAAGACTTGACTCTCATTGAATTTTCTACAATTTATGGAGATGGCTAATGTGGCATTGGTTTTGTAGGGGCAGACCTTACATATGGTATCAGAGCTCTTGGTTCCAAACTTAGGTCTTGAGTTCACTATGCTAGGCATACAACTGTAATTCAACTTGTTTCCTTTATGTTGTATGAATTGATGAGATGGGTTGCATGTTGTGTCTCTTAGTTATGATTATTTTTGACATAGAAGGATATGAAGTTCCTTATGCATGTCATGATTTTGAGTTAAAATTGCATTCCTTAAAAGATTGTCAAAATGGAAAGTTTATGGAATGATCGGTAAATTGCATACCTCATATGTTTATGATTATATTTACTTTAAACCATGTGATGGTATAATGTGCATATTAGAGTATTAAAATTGAACTATTGAGATAGTCAAAGGATGGTTGACTTTTTCTCTAGGCTCTAAGAGCCTACCAAATGAAGATTTGGCTTGTAATAGCAATGAAAAATGTCTTCTTATTATGTAAATGACACGTGATGGATATGTGGTGCAAGAATTCATTTCTATTTTATGCTAGATTCATGAGGTTCATTGAGTAACATAGTATGACAAGTAGAAATAACATGGATTTCATTTGCAAAAGTGTTACATGTTTCATTATGCATTTAGAAATGTGTGATTATCAAGATAAATTGCATCTAATGCATGTGAAGTTTGGTTATCTTCTTAGCGACCCTTGGACACAAGGTGTTGTTAAACACGTAGTCCCTCTTGGTGACTAGTGAGAGTCATTGTGCTTTAAGTGAATTGGGTTTTCATTTTATTATGTTTGATTTCATGAACTTGGATGTGATGAAGGACTATCTTGAAATTTTATGTTCTTTATGACCATCAAGCCACCAATTTCTTATGTGACCTATTTGATGTGACTCTTGTTCACTTTTATTCTAATTTTCTATCTCCTTTTTGGACTTTTACTTGAGAATTATGAATCTTGTTTTCAAGATTTCTTTGATTTTGAGGTGGATATGGTGTGTGCATATTTTTTGTGATGCTAGTCCTGTGATTTGGAAGTGATGTCATCTATGATGTTCATTGTGAAGCATTAATAGGATGTATAAGGGAGTAGATGGTGAAGAACATGTCACTCTTATATTATGTGAAGAACAATCATATATGTGATAAATCAATTTTAAAAGTAATAAAACAACCTTGATATGATGAATTTACCCTACGAAAGGAATAATAATAAGTTTTCTCTTTAATTAAATCAAAATTTGTTGAAAATCTTGTTGTAGAGTAGTGTTGAGATATGTACTTTCCTTCATGGTAGGGTGTAATGTAGCAATTATGAGAAAGATAGACAGATACTTCACATTTAGTTTCTTCTATTTGCTAGTTTTGTAGAATGGATACATGTTGTTCTTGTTTATTCTATTGGTAAATATGGCTTTATAAGTGCTTTGCCAAGCCATTTGATTTCCTAGATAATGCATATGTGTGTATGTGGCTATGCTTATTTGGTTTTACTACATATGTGTAGATGGGAAGTTTTATTTTTATTCCCTACTATATTCTATGATTAGGCTACTAGGAACATGGTTGCATGTAGTGTGTTTCATGGCCACACTAGATCCATCCAATCCATCTTGTTCCAAGAAGCTAGGCTTCTCATGTCAGGGTCAGGTGATTCTTCATATTAGGATATCTTGGGGGAAATTTCACTCTATGGTTGGTGAGGTTAAAGCACCTCAAACTATATTTTATGTGATGATTTAATGTCATGAAGGTCATACACCACAACATGTGCTTATATGTTGGTTAAGCACACTATGGTGACAAGATGGGCTTGAGGGCCTAAGGTTAGTAAATTGATAAAAATTTGATTTACTGATCTTGTAGGTGATTGATGAGCATAACTAGATGATTTACTTAACGGTGTTTACCATATGGTAGAGAACATTTCAATTGTATGATGTGCTTATTGTTCCATTTCCTATGTGTAGGTCAATATTTTCTATGATACCCATTGAGGTATGATGCTTTAAATTGTACTTCATGTATTTATTAAATCATGAATTTTATGGATGTATGATTTGTAGGTCAACATCATTGGATAATGTCATGTGTTACATTCTTGAATGAATAATTATTTGATAACTTGTGAACATTATGAATGAAATAGTTGTTGACTATTCAAACTAGGGTTTTCTTGATTATTTTTTGTATCCTTGCAATTGATAATGTGGCAATTGTTTAGTAGGACATGGTCCTTACATAAAATATATTTTGGCATGTAGGTCAACTAATTTAGTATATTCATGTATGGAATATTCATGTAATGTTATGTTGTACTCGACAATATGGTCAATAATTGATTTAAGAAATGTAATTCTTATTATACCTAACTAGAAAAAAGTTGAATAATTAATTGGAAGACATTGCTTCTACTGGTCCATTAAACCTTTGTGTAGTCCATTTCTAACTAACCTAACTTGACTTTTAGCCTATGTGTCAAGTGTATGAATATGTGGTCTCCCTATGAGAATTCAAAAGGGTATGTATAGATCCCTCTTTTATCTATTTTTGATAATATTTTACATTAGTATTATGTATATGTGATGATCCACCATGCATGTGACCTCTACTTTATAGAAATTTTTTGACTCATTTTATTTAGTCAACCCACTCAATGAATGATGATTCACAATTGGTCATCTTGAGCTATCAGTTTGAATCCTTGCTGATATGTTGTTCGACATGCGATTAATCATATTGTATTTGACTTAGATTTTGGATCAATGTTTCTTTGATACATATGATTACGTGGCATTTAAATAATCCATTTACTTATCATATTGATTAGATTTAAGTCATTGATTCTTAGCTATATGACACATTATGATATAAATAAATTTGGATGTCAACTATGCAAGTATTTAGATGCATAATGATGATTAAATATTAATGATTACATTAAGGATGTTTTATGTGCATGTCATTATATTTCATGATGATTCAAATGTGGATGAGTTAGATGTAATAGGATTGCATTACTCAATTATTTTTCATGGATAATTACTCACTTAGTGAGCACATGGTACACATGGTATGAATGGCTGATTATTTATGTTAATCATGATCAAGATGTGATTAAAAGACGAGTTAAGAAATCATAAAGTTGACCAAAATTTTTGACTCCTAATATTTGAGTTGATCTCCTTGAGAAACTGATATTATGGGTAAGCTAATGGTATTGTTAGTGCATGAGTATGGTAGGATGTGGATAAGAAGTACCTACTAGTGAGGAAAAATCCACAGGTGATGCCAAGGTATGGTAAGTGCATAGGTATGTCTGTGATATCATGTGATTTTAAGGCACTATGTTCCTAATTTTGACACTTCTTGAGATAAGAAAGTATTTGATTTTGTACTTCATTGGAAAGTCGATTTGGTTTATGATACATGATGGGCTAACATTTGGTGTTGTTCCTATAATGTAATAGAGGGAACAACACATTATAAGGAAGGGGGAATATTGTCGGAGAGAGGTAACTTGATGGAATACACACACACACACATGGAAAATGTTGTTAACATTAGTAATTATACTTGTGCTTATATAAAATTTGTGTTTGTTACTTTAAATCTATGCTTATATTGTCTTTAAAAGATTATTTCCATGAGACTATACGTAGATTTTATCAGAATACATTCAAATTGACTTTAGTACAATAACTGAAATCTATATTTTTCTATAGAATCGAATGCAAATGCATGTGTTATTGTGTAAATGGAAGTTAGATTTTGATCTTGTAGATTTGTTTCTTTGTCTATATAATTGGGCATGATTTTGAATTCTTATATCTATCTACATCAAGATGATGCATTCTCTAAGTGGGGAAGGATGTCATAACCCATTTTTCCTCTACCGAATAAATCACTATTATTATTTCCACATGTATTATGTTCTAAAAAATAAAACTAAAATGAAAATATTTGAGTTAGTGGGGAACCACTAATAAACATGAAATAATGCTTAGCCATGTGAAATAACTAATTTCTCATAAATTTCATATTATGCCCATTGTTCTTGAATCCAACAAGGGAGTAAAACAGTTAAGGTAATTGTATTCCTTCTTTCTTGATCTTCCTAGGATGTCAGGACATAGAAAGGTAGGCATTGCTTGGATTTCTCTGTGATGAGAAAATATGCTCTGGAAAATCTTGCTGATAAGGGGGACCATGCTATGATCATTCATGTTCATAACAACAAGTCTACTGAGGCAAGCCAACCTCAGCTTTGGGAGAAATATAGTTCACCTCTTGTTCCTTTAACTGAGCTCAGACAACCAATTTTTTCAAAGCAATATGATATTGCTCCCAATTCCAAGACCATGGACATACTGGAATTGTTACTAGACAAAAGGAGGTTTTTATTTTTATCATCTTCAATAGTTTATTTGGTAATATTATTAAATGCTATGATTTTTTTATATTATCATTAAAAGCATATTGTGGTCCACTTTTGTCTATGTTTTCACTATTAGATTGTTGAGACTTAATGTTACCTCTACATCTCACTTTATGATTACTTTCTACTAGATCCTATGGTTTTCTTGCATCATGTTGCATTTTATCTGCATTATTTACATCAATAATTGGGACTTCATGTCCAAGACTTACCATATCCTCTACCCTAACTTGAATTTCTTCAAGCGTTTATGCTTTTCTTATGGCGAAGGGATAATGAATTTAGTTGATCTTGCCCCCTTCCTCTACCCATTGCTGGTATATCAAAAAAGTTTGAAGCCCAAGCAGTTGGCCTTCCAAAACCATTTCTAGCAAATGAACCCCCTCTACCTCTCATATTTGCATATGAACTTCTAACTAAATTCCTACCAGGCCCAAAAATTGGCCTTTGGATCCAATTAGTATTTTCAAATGAACCAAGGAAACTTATTCGAGGTACCATACTAGGTCCATGGGGCTATATATGCATCATACCTCTGGGTCTAGTACCAAAATAATCCATTCCAAGAAAGGGGAGAGGAGGAGTATCCATAGTAAAAAGTATAAACATACTTGATATTTCATAGCAACTTACTTGTAGTGGAAATTGAATTATCTTGTGTGTACACATATTTGACCTCTTGGTGTCATAATAGGTTAATGTTGATTTCCAACATGGAAACTTGATAGACAAAGAGGAAATTATCTGCTGACTTACTGACCTATGCATTGAGTGAGATTCTTTAATGTATAAGAAAAATACTTTTTTGAGATTATTCTTTTATTACAAAAAAATTTACTAGAATGAGTCAACTAGAAACCTCAATATTTTATTGTTGAACAATAATAGATGATTCTTTAAAACTTGAAGTTGATTGGAAATAAGAGAATATGCTCATTGTTTTAGTCTTCATATTAAGACATTCTTATGTTTAGTTGAACGGCCATGCAAAGTAGGTCTTGTCTACCATGCCACTAGTTAAGATGTTTCTTAACTCCTTTAATTAGATGCCTAGCATTAAATTATCTTCAAGATGGTAAAATTGGTACTAGACTTAAAGGCATAGATTTGAATGTATGCATTGAGCTATACAATAACTATTTGCTCCCTCAACATTAAGAATTATTAAAGCCTAGTGAAATTGGAAACTAATGTTTTATCAGCACCTCCTATAACCTTATTGAATTTTGATCATACTCTTGGTGGTTTTGGTTAAGTAGGTAAGTTTTTTGTTTAGTTGAGTTGGCTATTAAATATAGTTTGGGCACTTAGGAATTCCCTTGGAAAATGATGTTACCTAACAATCCTTTTGTATATGATTTGGGGGTTAGTTTTATTCAATATTTATTTTACCATGACTTTATAAACTTTGTTTAGGAATTGGTAACTCGTGGAAGGATATTGACCTATAAATTATCATATTACATAGATGTGATCATTTCATGATGCATAAGTGACATTTTTTTAGAAAAGGGATTATTGCATTTCCATTGCTTCCTACATTATATATAGAATCTATAAGTTGTGGAAGAGAATATTATCTCATGATGAATGGAAAGTAATGGTGTCATTCTTTTTATTTAATAAACATCTTGTGCATTTATGTTTTATGAGAGAAATTCAAGATAGGATAACATACTATGAATATTAATTGAAAGAGAAAGAGTTTTATTGTTAGCTATGTGATCACTTTAATATATGAGTTTTTATAGCATGTGATAATAGAGAATTGATGGTAGTACTTGTATCTCCTTTCAGAAGTTGTATTAAATTTATTGCTAGTGATGAGCTAAGATGCTATAATTAGTTGATCCATGATTAATGGACTTTATAGTTTTATCCATGTATGTGGATGGGTATATGGAACTCACTGATGGATAAGCCTTGTTATTTTTAACTTATTATAAATGATGGAGATGGGACTATGGAACTAAAGTGATAACTAAGAAAATGTTGTTTTGTTATCTTATTGACTGATTAATGTTCTTGACATTATTTATGTAGCACACATCCATTACTCCTCTAAGTTTTACTTTTTTAGACTATCTCATTGCTGGGCTGGGTATCTTTCATGTTACAAAAGATTCTGAGGAAGATTGACAACTTTGTGGTAGGGTGGTAAAGTACTACTACAATATTCTCACCCTTGTGTTGTTATTCAAGTTCTAGAGCTCATTTCAATTTGGTCCTCTTGGTTAGATCATCTAGTATCTAGTATTTGGTATAGGTAATCTGGTAATGAATTTATGGTTGCTTTTACATTTGAGCATATATGTATATGTATCATTTTGTTTAAAGTTAATGATAGTTAATCAACTAATGTTGACTGGTCAATATTCAAAAGACTTGACTCTAATTGAATTTTCCACAATTTATGGAGATGGATGATGTGGCATCTTGTTCAATAGGTTTATCTCCAACTTCATGTTTAGAGCTTGCTAAACTACTTATCTACATTATTTTCCTTCTCTTTCCTAGTTTGCTAGCAGTTTGCTTGACCCTTTTCTTATCTTGTGGTGTAGGTTCTTTCTTAACCTTTACCAATCTTCCTAATTTCCTCTAGGTAGTAGGTGCTTCCATCTCTATCTGCCTCCTAGTCTATTCATATCTTGTTTTCATTGGTTGCACTTGCACAACTGTTACATAAGGTGTAATAAGAGCTTGTGCATAAGATTGTGCCACTATCACTCCTTGTGAAGGTCCTACCATAACAATGGGAGTTTCTACCAACAACTCAGTCTGTCCACTAGCCTTCATCTCTAGGATAATTTCTTTAATCTCATTGAACTCTTGTATTTTCATACCAGATTCCTTAAGAATGGAATCTATCTTCTTTTCAACCTTTTTCTTTCTTTCTCTTCTATATATTTTAGACTAAACTATTCTTGATCTCTTCTCATAGGTTCCCCATCTAGGGCACTCTGTGTTCTACTCAGATTCAATTATGATCTTTGCATAAGCTTCTATGAGCTCTACACTCATCTCATAACCCATAGGCTCAATGAATTTGACTCTAGGAATCACTAATTTGATGCAAGTGTTGTCTATCTCCACCATAAAGCATAAATCTTCCTTGTACTTCCCTACCATAAACATTGGTATTTTATACCTTTGTTTCATCTTAGATTGGATAATTTTCATCATTTTATCAATGTCATCATCTCTACCATTCTTTGGCGTGGATCTATAGCATTGAGTCACTATATTTGTTGTTCACTCATTTCTATCCCAATTTATCATTCCAGGAAACTTTCTTGTAGCATAAAATAATATGTGAGCTAGCAAGGACTCAAATCTAAAAACTGTATTCTTTCTCTTCTTAATCTTTGCAATGTTGTCCAACAATTGCAATCTGATAATCTCACACAAGTTAATAGTTCTTCCTTCAATTGCCATTACATATGTCACATGAAGAAATCAATTTGATACTAAGTTAATCCTTGGTCCATGGTTTAACTTGTACCCCAATATCTTGGTTTCCAACTTTACGCCTCTATCTTGAATAGGTTCAACCTTCATGTTTCTTCCATCAAACTTCATCTTTAGGTTCTTCTCAACCATTTTCCTAACATTCTTCTCATTTACAAGATTACATCCTTGATTTCTCAAACAGGTGACCTTGTGAATTAGGTCATTCTCTATAAAAATTTGTGCATCTCCTAGCTAAATATATCATCATGCACTCTACTCAAAATAATTTGGTTCCAGTCATGATAATCAAATTTTGTGTAAAACATATACTTCACCAAATTGAAATTCTCTAGGTGTGCAAACTCAAACTTCAAGGATAGGTCACTGTTGCACATCTTTCCCAAATCCTCATGAATTTCATCATCACCTCTTCTTTTAATCTTATAGTGAATGTAGCTTATTATATCTTCAACATATAACACATTTTTCAGAACTTGCAAAAATGCACCCATCGAATCATCCAACAATGATACAAACAGATGCTTATTGAATTTACAACATGGGACTTATATCATGCACTTTATGACTAGATATTGAATTAAGAAAGCAAATACTTGAAAGAAAACTTGATTTAATACTACATAAAATACCTTTGAGGGTTTCTGTAAAAAACTCCTTTACAAACTTCACTTCACACTTGAATTTTCTATCAAATTTCTCTTTAATTTCTAAAGACACTTCCAATGAACAAATTGTACACAAAATCTTGTTTACAATCCTTAAATCTACCATAGATTCAAATATTGTCACTTTTTACTAGTCAGCTTATTTTCTCAATTCCTGCTCACTGCAATCATATCTAGACTTGTGTACTTGACTATAGATTCCTCTTTATGTCCTTAACCTTTTGTTAATTGTACAACTTCCAACTCTTTCTCTAACATCAATTTTCACCAACTAATGCTCTACCACTACTAGAGCTGCCTAATTTTGATAGGATGAGTTAGAAACAATATATGACTTCAACTTTCCTTCAGATGCATCAAAGAACTATTCTTCCAATACTGTATATTATCTCTTTAGATTACTAGCTTTCACAATTTCTTCTTTAAATTCATCAACATCTTCCTTAACTACTTCATTCTAACTGTTGTTACTACTATTTTCTTTTATTCTATCATTCTTATTGTTGTTCCTCCTATTATTTGGATTCCTATTGAAGTCCCTTCTATACATTCTAAAAAATCTTTTTGTGTGTCCAAAGTTATTGCATAATTGGCATACATGTACATTTCTTCTCTAGTTGATTTTATTTTGATTCTCAGGTGCTCTACAATTCCTTGCAATGTTTCTAGGATTTTTACAATTGTAACAAACAATCTTCTTCCTTTCACCATCATTGGATCTACTTAGTGATCTGCTTAGTGATCTACTTCTTCCATTACCTGTAGGGTTAATATTCCTAAACATTCTACAACTCTCATTACTATTATCAAATTTGGACTTCTTACATTCTACTGCTTTATGTCCAGAACCATGATAGTTATAACAATAGAAATTAGAAATGGGTTTAAAAGACTTACATGTGTAGTCTTTCTTCATATATCCAACTTCATTGGATATGAAACATCTACCCCTGAACTCATATCTAACTTCTTTGGATGAATCATCTTGCTTAGGTTCATCAACTTGCTCTATTATGTTAGGTTCATCAAGTTTCTCTAATAAATTAATTTTTTCAACCTCATCAGACCACTTGATCTTTTCTTTAGGCATTTCTACAATAGGATGAATTTCTTTTCTAATCTCATCTTTCTTAGCTAACTTTTCTCCAATAAGGTATCTAAGACCTATTTTGTCATAAGACTATTTTATTGAGATACTAATTGGAAAGATCATTACTAAGAATGATTATTGAAAGAGGGAGATTCTTGAAGAAGACTATGTATTTCAATCATTGTTTTGTCACTAATGTCAAAACTGCTATTTGTTAATAAGATAATTTCTTATAAGATTCAAGTACTATTACTTAATTGATTGATGAGGAGGATTTGATCAATAAGATCTTACAATAACACCTAGAGGAAAGGTTGAGTTATGATCATATAATGAAATACAAGGATCACAGACAGTGATGACATGATATATTGATAATCTACTTAAGGTTATAAAGGTTGGTTATACTTAGATACTTTAGAAGAATAAGTTACACAAAGTTTATCTGCCAAGCTTGAATGAATGGATAGTAGGTGCCAAGAAAAATTAGTACAAGCTAAGTAGAAAGTCAATTGGAGCTAAGATTAAGATAATTCTAAATTATGCTAAGAAAAACATTTGATGTCAAGCATCAATAAACTTTAGTTGATGTTGAGTAATATTGTAATGGGTGCTAAGCAACACAGTATGTGTCATGCATCAAAAGGTTGATAATGTCGAGTTGTTGCATTATTTAAAAGATTGAAGATTCGTTGAATCTGAGCTAACAAGTTTATTTTCTTAAATTTTGTGAACCAGGTAGAAGATAAGGTTGATGAGCTGGCAGCACAGAATTTGAGGTAAACCATTTTTAGGCAAATTCAAATAGATTCTAGAAGAAGTCTCTAGAATAAAGATGGAATATGGGGTAGATACAATGTATCCTACCTAATTTTTCCAAACCTTAAAATGGATGATAAAAAAAGAGCAACAAAGTATCTTAGTTTTCTATTTATAGGAATGTCTGGTCATGAAGCAAATAGAGTAGAGAGATTCATGTGTAAGAACCTAACAGAGACAAGGTTTTGCTTCATCAAGTGACCTAAGAGAAGAGTTTACAATGGCATGCTAAGCAAGAAGGCTTAAGGAGATCAATGCTTGAAGGGTGAAAAAGCTATCAAAGTTGCAAAGTATAAAGGCCAAACATAATTGAGGACTAAACAAGAGATCTATAATCTACAAGAAAAAATGTAAGTTGTATCAGATCAAAGCTCTACTATTAGTCTCTAACAATTGTATCAGTCAAGGGTAAATCCTTTGGATTAAGGTTAACCCAACAGTCATTTTTAAATCCTTTAACTAGGTGGCACTCCAAGTGAATGGCTTGAAGTCCTTTAACAAGGCTCACTCCTAATAGGGTGATTGGAATCCTTTAACCAAGTCATACCTAATAGTGTGTATTATAACCTTTAATAGGTTTGGCCTTTCACAGGGCATCACTTTAGGAAAGTGAAAAGAGTAGCATGTTACTAGTGGTTTTTTCAAAATTGGATTTCCACATAAATCATTGTGTCAGGTGTGTTGATGAAATTTTTATGTTTCATGCTTTACATTTCTACAAGTTGATTTGACAATAAGCTGCAAGTTTTAGTGGCTGCATTATTCTATAGATGCATGCATGAGTATAAATTTTTTATGGGTTCACTAAGCTAAGAGAAAAAAATTATTTTTACATTTGGACCTTGAATAACTAATTCACCCCCCTTCAGTTATTCTAAATAATTCCAACATGTCTCTGATGAAATATCTATTCATCAATCTTCTCATAACTTGTGTAAAGTTTTTCTAACTACAGTTTCTCTTGTGTCAACTCTCCTTTCACAATAATGTTTTACTTTTCCAAGTTAGCATATTCTATGGTAATATAATCTAATTTAGATGTCACTTGACTCAAATTAGATCTAAGGTTTACATTCTCAGATTTTAGATCAAGATCACATTTACTACTAGTGGTCTTAAGACTTTACTTAAGTTCAATAATTTTCAACTCAGGTTTCAAGATCTCATTTTCTTTCTTGAGATTTCCTACTTCATCACTATCACTAGTTTACACAACTGACTCACTACTAGATTTTAAATCATCAATTATTTCTTTCATTTTTTCAATGTAGACCTTTGCATATTCATATCTATCTTTTAGGTTATCTCTTTCTTTAGTACGAAAGTCAATCTACTCAAGAGCTTCTTCAAGATTTTTCTTCAATTATTCCATATTCATAGGGATCTTACTTAAGCTATTAAGCCTCTTCAAAGCAACTAGGCTCTAATACTAATTGTTAGAAATAGATAATACTGGGGGTGGGGGTGAATTAGTATTCTACAAAATTTATTCCACAACTGAATATTGTTAATTACTTTATAACTCACATATGAAAGTAAACCAAAAATGTTGAAAAGTAAATATAATCATGCACATAGAGAACTCATAAAACCATTATTTTTTAACTAGGGAAACCCTAGCAAAGGAGAAACCCTAGTGGGGATGATACCCACTAATGATTCACTAAACACTAGGATCCTCTTAAGGATATTGATCCTATTAGGAGTCTATGAAGTACATATAGTGTCTCATGTCCTTGTTAGAGGACTAGGCCTTATTAGAAGCCTCAACCTTATTAGGTGTTGTTTCAACCCTACTAGGAGTTGGTAAAACAAATATAGTGTATGCAAGAAGAGACCACTACCCTAACATGCAATTCTATAATTTAGCTCCTTCACAAAAATAAATATACATACAATAATTATTTACTATTCTAACTCACACTTGCTCTAATCGTACATTAGATCTCACATCATATAAGCCTCAGATATCATTCAAACTCTTTTTACAATAGTTTACATTACTTCCACAATCCCACTATAACTGTGCAAGATAAGATATTTACTTATACCTCACACATTCATAATTACTTGCTCAGTCGGCTTCCATGTCTTCACATTCTTGACATAATATAAAATAATTTATGGGTTATTTTCCAAATAGTCAGCTCAACATGAGTTAGTAATTATTTTGTAACCAAAATAATTCCTTAAGTCATACAACTTAATTTACTAATATACTTTGTTCTACTTTGTTAAATACCCGTACTAGTATTTAAATCATAACATGTGTCGTACTATTTGTACACATTTGTGCATTTTCACATGTCATCATGATACTATCATGAAACTTTCTATTAGCCAAAAATGCCTTATTTCATGTTATGCCTTAGAACATTTCAAGTCATGATTGTGCATTTCACACATTCACGATTGGTTAAGTACTAA
This sequence comes from Cupressus sempervirens, assembly GCA_028749045.1. Classification (NCBI taxonomy): domain Eukaryota; kingdom Viridiplantae; phylum Streptophyta; class Pinopsida; order Cupressales; family Cupressaceae; genus Cupressus; species Cupressus sempervirens. Next base: position 218,122,576 of record CM053785.1, on the reverse strand, counting down.
CCAACATCAAGATAGCAAAGGTGTGATTGATTTTTGTTCACATCATCATAGGACCGGTTGGCTTAACCAAGGTCAAGATGACGAATGCACAATTGTATTGTTTTTTCCTAGTCACAAGGATATATTGACATACTATGGTTTATGTCATGATAGCATAGAAAGGGAAAGTCTTTGGTGCTTTAAGGATATATTTCAAATTGTTAGATCTTTTAGATCTAATGGACAGTGCATGATTGCAATAGGTTAAGAAGAAGGCAAGGTTAAAGTTGCAATCAAGAATTTTCCCTTGTTTCACTTGGTCGCAAGGTTAAAAGATGAACCTTGGGTCAAGGTGGTGATGATGCAAATGTGGTCAGGATCTTAGTCTTCATGGGGTCATGATGGTTAGTAAAAAAATTAGAGGGAGGCTACAAAGTAGCGATAATCAATTGGTCATGGTTCCATAAGCAAGAACTATTATTGAAGAAAGGTGGTGGTGAAGTTGCGATCATGGGTGGTCAAAAATAAGATATAAGGTTGAATGCTAATAGAGTGGTAGAATGGTAAGAGATGTTTGGTCCACATGGCAAGGCTTGATGGTTGACTCAAGTTGACCAAATAACATGGATGATTTGGCAATTTGATGATAAAGGAAGTAGCTCCTTGATGATGGATCCAATCTTTTTGATCTCCTGCAAACACTTTTATCTTTACCTAGGTCTGATAAATGCAAAGGAAAAATCCATCACTACCTATGGATCCATCTATTTAGTCAAAATTTAATGACCATCATTCTTGACCTCTTGAATAGTTGTTTGGTGAATAAGTGATCTTCTTGTGTCTAGATTTATGCTATGATCAGATCTTTTCTAGTTTTGCAGTGATTATTCTCTATAAAGTTTGTTATAGTGGTTGAATTTTTTCTTAGGGAGAAAGCTATTTGAGTTATGCTTACACTATAAAAGTAGATGTTGTACTCTTTCTTAGGGTCAAATCTTCTCTATTTCTCTAGTATTTCCCTATCTTACTACTATAAATTCCCTCTTTGCCTCTAAATTATATGACATCCTGTCTTATCTCCTTCAACCACCGATGAATTGTGCAAGCTTATCTACCACTCTTTGATGTTTTGAGAATATCTATAACTTACATTTTATATCTCTTTTGGCCTATGGATGATAAGAAGTGAATCCTTTTTCCTTGTGTCACTCATTTAGTTTTTTGATCTATATGTAGTTAATAGATTAAAGCAAGTCTAAATCCATATATCTTTGGATTATTATGATAATGGCATTGTTCTTGTATGTGCAGAGATTGTTCTGAACACCCTATCTTGGTGCATCACCTCCTTAGAATATATTAGATAGTTACTTTCATGTATTCCTTCTCCCTTTTCTCTTTAAGAATAGTTGAAGTGTATCATGATAGTAGAATAAGTTGCCTTCTCCCAAAGACTCAACATCATAGTTCAAGTCCCATAACTTGGTGGTTGTTTCCATGTTTTACAAGGTTGTCCTTAGGTAAAAACTTTGGATAGGGTAAAAATCTTTGTGACAAATTTTTTTGGCATTCCCAGTGGGACCACGTATTAAAACATTTAAAGTTCACTAGTGTCAAAGAGAGATTCAATGTTCATACAGAGGAGATAGTACTACCTTCATTATAAAGCTTTCAAAAAGCTCATTTGTTCACTCCAAACTTCAAGCACAATCTAGTTTTAGACCAATGTTGTTGTGACTCATGCCCAAGACACATAAAAGGGAATCTTCTAGATGTAATTTCCAATACCAAGAGCTTTATTTTTCTAATCCAAGAAGAAATGATAGGTAATCTATATCACCAGTTAAGGGTGTAGTAGTAGCACATACCCCTACAAGATCCATCTCCACTTGTCCTTTTGTTAGGTCTCAGCCTAGAATTCCATCTACTCATATCAATAGATCATTTTTTTACATGGCTAGAGCTTATTATTTTGCCACCTTTAATGGTGGAAGTTCCCTCCTATTAGCCCAAAGACATGAAATACTAGTATCTGCTCTTAAAAGCATATCGAAGTTTACTAGTGAAACCTCCATTTCCCCTACTGAGCATTTTCAAGATGTTTCCAATGTCTAAAAAATTCATAGCATCACTAAGGATGATGTAGTAATCAAGCTTTTGGAATCATCCTTGAAAGGGAAGGCACTGCATTGGTATATAGGTTTGCCTCATAGCTCCATTACTAATTGGGATGGTTAGGGGAAATATTATGCAAGTATTTTGAGGACAAAAGTGATAACCTATCACTTTTAGAATAGCTAACAACTATCAAGAGGGAACCCCATGAATGTATGACTAATTTCAATTATAGGTTTCAAAAAACATGGGATAGAATATCTACTATAGTGAAGCCCTCTCCTAGTAATGCATTCTTGTATTATCTCAAAGCCTTTAATAGTGATATTTCTACCACTTTGAGAGGACATTCTACCAAATGCTTATGAGGTTTTCATAAAGGTAAAAAATATTTTGATACAAGGAAGGAAGTTAGCTCCTAGACCTCTAATGCCCTTCTTAGCTGACATGCCCAATCATCAACCTCCTATAGCCCCTATTCATACTTCCTCTACAATTCAACCTCTTGATATGATCCTAATAGCCTCCACATCCTCTAATGGATTTGATAGGATTGAGTCAATGATGAAAACACTAAGAAGATGGAGGACAGTAGTGCAGTAGTACAAAAGATGGGAAATGAGTTGGTAACTATGAAGAGGTAGCAAGATCAAAATAATATGCCTCCCCAAATTGAGTGTCAAGGTCCCATTCATGGTAGACCTCCAAAGTGGAGTCATGTCCCATACAATCATAATAGACCTATCGATCACCCTCACAATTAGACTAGACCTATTGACCACCTCCAGACTTCAAACGCCAACTTAATAGGGCTTTAGTCCCTCAAAAAATCTTACCCATGATCAAGATTTATGCCCTTCTTGTAACTACTCCTATGGATATTGAATGTGTTAGAAGTAAGAATCTTACTTTTCTTCAAGTATACTAGAGCAAGTAGTTTCTCAACAACACAATGCTAATCAACTTGCTGATACTTTTTAGCAGGATGGTTGTTCTATCATGGACCATCTAGTGGAAGAGCATTGTAATGTAAACCAAGATTCTTGTTCTTACAATACCAAGAGTAAGAGAAGAGCTTGGAAGAGGTTACTCCTCCTCCCCTTAATCAGGCTTTGGCATCAAGTACAATGCCTCATATGCAAATAGTTACCTAGCAACACAATGCTACTCACCCTGCTAATGTCCCTCAACAACAAAGACAAGATGAAATTAGAGGAGATGTGAATGATCCTCAAGCTATTCGATCTCAACCTTCTACATTTAGGGTCTCTAGTAAGAAATCTAATGCATCTTTTAGTGTGGTAGAGTAGATGAAGAGAAAAAATGTGAACATTTCCATGTGGGATGTTGTTGATACTATACCATCACAAAAGAGGCTATTGCAACAATTGTTGGAAATCATTGAACTCAGAGATCAGCCACCTAGCATGGAGAATACTATGTGTTTGATACAACCATCAAAAGAGGCATAAATAAGTAAAAAGGTTATACATCCTTCATTTTATGTTTCTCTAATTATAGGAGATAAGCTAGTCCATAGATACATGATTGATTCAGGGCTAGTAGTTCAGTAATGCCCAAATGTGTTGTTGATATTTTAAAAGTGAAATATGAACCCTTTGTTAAGGATGTATTTTAGTTAGATGGTAATACTGTCAAAATTGTGGGAATCCTTAGAAATGTTTATATGGCCTTACATGCGTGTCCTATATGTACTGTAGTTCAAGATATATCAATTGTAGAGGTCAAACCACAATTTTCCATTTTTCTTTCAAGAGATTTTATAGCTAAAATAGGCGGTTACATATCCTCTAATTGGTCATATATGTTTTTCTAGAACTAGATATGGAACCAAAGCTTCAATTAGAGCAAAACCATTAGCCCTCCATCATATTGAGCCCTACACTCCTAATCTCATTAATATGAACTACACCATCATATATATAGATGAAAATGACATAGAAAATGATCCTACCACTTCCCTAATAGAGATACCTAATTTCCTCTTAGATGAATGGGCTAATACATATTAGTTTGATCCTATATCAGAAACCTTTGAGACTAGCCTAAGCACTTATTGTGTATCAAAAAAAGGATGCTCTTATTCCCAACTTAATGAAAATCAAGAAAGACATAAGTGGGACATGGAGTATGTTTTTTGATGGATATAGGAATAAAAAGGGATTAGTGGCTAGTGTGATGTTGGTTTCTCTTGCACTGGAAAGTTACTACTTCTCATTTAGCCTTCAATTCAATTATACTAATAATGTGGCCAAGTATGAGGCATTGATTCAAGGTCTCTTACTTTCTCAAAAAAGAGGAATTCAAGCATTAAGTGTATATGGAGATAGTGAATTGGTGGTCAATTAGGTGAGGAATCAAAATATCACTAAGAATGGTTTGTTTAGGTCTTATAAACATAGAGTGTGGGATTTTCTTGAAAATTTAAATGCCTTTAATATTCAAAGCATCCCTAGAAAATGAAATAGACATGCTAACAAAATTGTGATAGTGGGTGCATCTTATGATTTCCCAAAGAGCCTTAAATATGAGAAGAAATAGAAGATTAAAGTGGTGGTTAGACCTATTGTCCCAAAAAATAATTTCAATTGGCAAGTCCTTGAATCTGATACACAAATTGTGAGTTTCTTGTAGAATGAAGCAGAGTTCTTAGATAGAAATTAGTTGAGGTTGGATGAGAAGTATGGTAATAAAATCATTAACTTCATCTCCAATAAGTTTCCTAAGGGTCTTATTACCTTAGAAAATGTCTTCAATCCTAATGATCAAGCAATGGATAGAGGCATGAATCTTGCTGCAAACAAAGGAGATCATATGCTAGTTATAATTGCTAATGGAAGAATGCTAAATATGGGAAAGGTATGTTATAAAATTGAGCAAAAAAATTGTATTCATCTTTGTCAAAAATTTAATGATGTATTCACTTGGACATATGATGATTTAAATGGTTTTGACCCAAGACTATTTCAACATATTGTAGATCTAATTGACAATGTCAAGCCTGTTAGGCAAAAAAAAAGACTAGTAAATCCCAAGATTGAGCCATTAATAAGAAATGAGTTGTCCATATTAATTGAGGCCAATATCATTTTCCCTATTAAACACTCCTCTTGGTGGAAAACCTTGTCCCTCTTAGGAAAAAAAATAGATAAATTAGACTATGTGTAGATTTTAGGAATCTTAACCAAGCCTCCCTTAAAGATCATCATCCCCTTCCTTCCATGGAACATAAATTGTCCAAAGTTAGTGGTTCAAAGAGATTCTCTTTCTTGGATGGATTCTTAGGTTATAATTAGGTGTTAGTCAAAGAAGCTAACAAATATAAGACTACTTTCACCACTAAATGGGGCACCTATGCCTATATTAAAATGCCTTTTTGGACTAACAAATGTAGATGCAACATTTCAAAAGGCAATGGAGATGGCCTTCAAAAACATAATTGAAAATTTTGTGTTGGTCTACCTTGATGATATCACAATATATTCAAAAGATGTAGCAAAGCATTTTGGTCATCTTAGACAAGTGTTTGTAAGATGTAGAGAGTATGGAGTATCTTTAAATCCAAGAAAATGTCTCTTTGCCACTAATCAAGGGAAATTATTAGGACACATTGTATCTAAGAATGGTCTAACCATTGATCCAAAAAGAAAAAAAGGAAATACTTGCACTTTTCCTTCTTGGTCACAAGAAATGTCTACAAAGTTTTCTTGGTAGAATAAATTTTGTGAGGAGATTTATTCCTAATTTAGCTACCATGGTGAAACCTCTTACATCCATGCTTAAAAATAATATGGTCTTCTTATGGACCAAGGAAGGGAAAGCAAGTTTTGAAGAGATAAAAGTAGCCATAGCTTCAACCCCTACTCTCATCAATCAAAATTTTGATAAGGATTTCATTCTTTACACCTTAAGAGGTGAGTCAAGTACTTTTGTGGTTTTGACTCAATTAAATGATTAGGATGAAGAGAAGAATATTGCTTTCTTTAGTAAAGGGACAAAAGAGTATGAAGATAAGTATGACTATACGAAAAAGAAAGCCCTTTCAATCATATGATCTTTGAAGAAATTTAGACATCTTCTATCCCACAATAGGATCCACTTATTTGTCCCTCATGCAAGTGTTAAAGATTTCCTGTTGAGTGGAGATATTAGTGAGAAAAGGGCAGGTTGGATCACTAAGGTGATAGAATATGATGTGGACATCTAGATTACCAAAATAGTAAGGGGGGAAGGGTTTTGAAAATATATGATCTCATCTCATGAACTTGATGAGGAAGTTTTCTTGGTGTTGGTAGAACAATAGGAGGTGATGAATGATAACCTAAGGAGTTGGATAGATGACATGAAGACCTTCTTAGCTAGAAATGGATATCCTCGAGGGGTTGAGTAAGGCTAAAATGATATGATTTAGATTGCAGTCAATCCCTTGTGCTATAGTTGATGGTGTTCTTTTTATGAAGGACTTCAATGGAGCCTTGCTAAGATGTATTGATGCAGATCAAGCAGAGAAAATGATTAAGGAGCTTCATAATGGCCCTGATGGTGACCACTTTTCAATAAGAACCATTGCAATGAAGATCATAATAGCTAGTTAATACTGATCATCCTTGTTCATGACTACTATAGACATATAAGGAAGTGTGAAAAGTGTGCTTTCTTCTCAAGTAAAAAAAGACTTTTACCCCTCCCACTTTACCCCATCTAGGTCGATCAACCCTTTTCCTAGTGGGGATTATAATTTATTGGTCCTATTAATCCACCTTATAGCTTTGGTCATATGTGGATTTTGGCTCCAATAGATTACTTTACAAGATGAACAGAGGCAGTAGCCTTGAAGGATTCTACAAAAGCTTTCATTGTGGAATTCCTTAATGGAATTTTTACAAGGTTTGGTTCTCCTTCCACCATAATATCAAATAATGCCAAATCATTTGTAGGAGCTCAAATTTGTGCATGGGAAATTGATCATGGAATTTACTTGAGCACATCTTCTAATTACTATCCTCAAGGTAATGGTTTTTCCAATTCATCAAATAAGAATTTAATCAAAAACATCAAGAGGACTATTGGGGATAACCAAAAATGATGGCAATAGAAATTGAAGATGGCCTGGTGGGTTGACAAAATAATTCCTAAGAGGGCTATTAGAAATTCTCCATTCATGTTAGTATATGATAGGGAATCTAGACTTCCTATCCCATTAGAGTTTCCTACCCTTGAGCTGGCTCATCAGTTGGAACTAATTAAAAATGATGCTGTGCCTATAAGAATGGAAGATTTGATGGAGCTAGAGGAGAGAAGAAATAAGGCCACATAGACCTTAGAAATATATCAGAAATAGGTGAAGAGGAACTTTGATAAGAAGGCTAAGTCTTGAATTTTCAAAGAGGTTTATCTTGTTTTGAAGTGGGATGTAGATAGAGAAAAAGTAGGGAGACACTCAAAATTTGATGCCTTATGGAGTGGTCCCTATGTAATCATCAATTGCAAGCAAGCCAATGCTTTCTAGTTAAGAAGGCTTACTGGTGAAATATTGCTTATTCCAGTCAATGGAATATATCTCAAGCCCTATTTCTAATAGGAGTAAATTTGCATGTATATAGTTAGTTATTTTGCTTCTTGTTCTTTCCTATTTTCCAAGAAGTGCACAAGCACATGTTTTGTTTATTTTTTTAGCAAAGAGTTTTGGTACCAATTTTTGTAGAGCTTTGCCCAATGGGGATTAGATTTTAGTGATCCTATTAATTTGAAATCTAGCTCTAGTTGCAAGTGGATTTTGTTTGCAATAGATTACTTTACAAGATGGATAGAGGTAGTAGCCTTGAAGGATTCTAGAGAAAATTCAGTTGTGGAATTCCTTAGTGGAATTGTTACAAGATTTGGTACTCCTTCCACCATAATATCAAATAATGCCAAATCATTTGTAGGAGCTCAGATTTGCACATGGGCAATTGATCATGGCATTTAATTGAGCACATCTTCTAATTACTACCCATAAGGCAATGGTTTGGCTAATTCATCCAATAAGAATTTAATCAAAAAATTCAAGAGGACTATTGAGGATAACCAAAGATGCTAACAACAAAAATTAAAGACAAACTTGTGGGTTGACAGAATAATGCCTAAGAGGGCTATTGGAAATTCTCCATTCATGTTAGTATATGATAGGGAAGCTAGACTTCCTATCTCATTAGAATTTCCTACCCTTGAGCTAGCTCATTAGTTGGAACTAATTGAAGATGATGCTATGTCTATAAGAATGGTAGATTTGATGGAGCTAGAGGATAAAAGAAATCAAGCCATATAGACCTTAGAAATACATCAACAATAGATGAAGAGGAGCTTTGATAAGAAGGCTAAGTCCAAAATTTTTAGAGAGGGTGATCTTGTATTGAAGTGGGATGTTGAAAAAGAAAAATTAGTGAGACACTCAAAATTTGATGCCTTATGGAGTGGTCCCTATGTAATCATCAGTTGCAAGTAGGCCAATGCTTTCTAGTTAAGAAAGCCTAATGGTGAAATCATGCTTATTTCACTCAATGGAATATATCTCAAGCCCTATTTCTGATAGGACTAAATGTCGATGTAGATAGTTGGTTAGTTTTCTTCTTGTTCTTGCCTATTTCTATTAAGTGCACAAGCACATTTTTTGTTTGTTTTTGTAGTAATGGTCCTAGTTATTTGTAGAGCTATAGAGGTAGAATGGTATGATTTATAGCTTCAAATGTGGCAAAAGTGATGATATGGACAAGTTTTTTTAAAAATTTAGACACTCCATATCCCAATGGATCTTTTAGTGGTCACTACTCTATTGCCAAGAAGGCTTACATCCCCTCTAATTCACCAAAAATGTTAACCAAAAATGCCCTCCTACCAAAAAATCAAATTCAAATGATAATCCATTTAATGGTCACCTATAGTTTTTTATGAAATAATTTAATATTTGATATATCCTTTATTTCATGTTATGCCTTAGAACATTTCAAGCCGTGACTATGCCTTAGAAAATTAATGTTAGATAAATTGATATATGTGGTTGAAAGGTTTCAAATTTTGAAATATAAGTAGTAGTTTAGTTTAAGTCAGTAAAGTTATTATTATGAAATATAGTTTAATTTTGATTTATTCAATTTTAGATATATTATGAATGTTATTGTTAATTTAAAATAAATCTTAAACCTTAAAGGTATTTAGTTTAGTAAGTAAAGTTAGTTTCAGTTTAGTTATGATTTATTAGTATTAAGTATGTAGTTAATTTAGAATTTAATTAAATCAAGTTGAACTAAGTATAATTAGGTGTATGTCTAGTTGTGATATTCCTTAAGGTTGGTTCCCGATTAAGAAAGATTCTATTTAATTAGACTCGTACTCATTAAAATTGTTATCCAATAATTTTTAAATGTAGATATATTAGAAAAAAAAAATTATGTAATAACGAAACAATGTCAATATCGGTTTTATAACAAAAGTATAAATTTAACTATTTATTCCTCCTCAAGATTTTAAACTTAAGATGTTTTGTAGAGAACCTATACTTTAACTATGAACACAAACATTTCAAAATTAGAGTAGTTTATGTTAACTATAAAAAAATTGTGTGTGTTTTGCCCTAGATTTTTGGCATAACAGATCAGTAGAACCATCATCATCATGATCCATTGTAGCATCATTTACATGAGGAGCATCATCTACTTAATGTTTATATCTGCACATATGGTTTTGAAAGAAAACTTTGGTGTAATTAATGTCTCTATCTGCAAAAATATTGGACGTGTTATAGAGAACCTATACTTTAACTATGAACACAAACATTTCAAACTTAGAGTAGTTTAATTGTTAAATAAAAAAAAATTGTGTGTGTGTGTTTTGCCCTAGATTTTGGGCATAATAGATCAGTAGAACCATCATCATCATGATCCATTGCAGCATCATTTACATGAGGAGCATCATCTACTTAATGTTTATATCTGCACATATGGTTTTTAAAGAAAAATTTGGTGTAATTAATGTGTCTATCTGCAAAAATATTGGACATGTTATACTTAATGTTTATATATGCATATATGGTTTTGAAAGAAAAATTTGGTGTAATTAATGTTTATATCTATACATATGGTTTTGAGAGAAAAATTTGGTGTATTTATGCCTATTCATTTTGATTTTGTTCAAGGGAAGCCCATCAATGGTAATAGAAAACAAGAATACATTTTTTAAGAGTTCACAACTATTCAACAAAATCAATGTTTCACAAGAAAAGGCACTTGAAGAACTATTAGCTCAAAAGAAAGATCATGGTGTTGATATTAGATCTACTTGCTAAATCCTAATGGGTTGGGCTATTATTATTTTCTCCATCACATTCACTTTGATAGCCATATTAGGGAGGTGATCTCACCTAGCTCATCTTCATGACTTTGAAGCCCTTAATCACAATCTTCGATGCTCAAATTAATATCCAAGACATTTGTGCCTTAGGGCCCTATTTGATCATCATTTAAAAGTGTCTCAATGTCAACCACAAAGTGACTCTCAATATCTTTAGAGGTTTAGAGGTAATGTCATTCAACTCTTTACTAAATTTATTGTTGTCACAAAAGTTTTTACCTAAGGACAACCTTGTGAAATATAGAAACAACATCCAAGCTATGGGACTTGAACTATAAGGTTGAGTCCCTAGAGAAGGCCAACTTCCTTTTCTATCAGGGTGCACATAACTATACCTACAGAGGAAAAGGGAGAAGGAATGCATATAAATCAAATCTACCTATTCTAACCTATAGGGGTGATGCACCAAAATAGAATGTTCAAACCAATCTCTTCCCCATACATGCATACTTGAACCATTATGACATCAAAGATATACAAATTTAGACTTGTTTTAATCTAACAATCACATTCAGATCAAAAAACCCAAATAAATGACACAAGGAAGATGAGATTCACTTTATATACCATTCATAGGTCAAAGAGATATAATCATACAAAATTGTAGATATTCACAATACACTAGTGAGAGGAAAATATGTCTTGCACAATACATCAATCACTGAAGGAGATAAGGTATAATGTCATATAGTTAAAAGGTAGAGGGGATTTGCAGTGAACTTGTAGAGCAATATCAAAGAAACAGAGAAGAGTTGACCTTAAGAAAGAATTACAACTTTGCCTTTGTAATTCAAGCATAACTAAGATATTTCTTATTGAATTTGTTCTACAACCACTACCATTAAGTGTTCAGAGAACAATCAAGGTGATCCAAACAAAAGATCTAATTTGATATACTTGTAAAAACATGAAAAACATAAAACCCTAACTTGGAAGAAAATTTGAAGTAAAAAAGTTATGCAAATCAATGCTAAAACCCTTAAAATGGACAATCAGGTAGTGGAAAGATTGCCTCTACATCATTTCTAAAAAAGAAATAACTCTAGAGTGGTTGAGATCGATCAAAAAGATTAGATCATGCAAGAAACCCTATCTTCCTTTGTTCTTGATTCATGAGTTAGCAAGGTTAGCAAGTCAACCCAATCACACGATTGGAGAAAACCACATAAACCAACCATATTATTTCATTTTTCCAACTTACAAAGTCTTTGTGTGTTTGATTGCTCATATCACCTTAATTGTGCCACCCTCAAACTTAACCATGAAAATTTATAATATTGTTAGTTCTAAATGCGATGTCAAACTAACTACACCTACCAAACTAGGCCCGTCAAGAAACGTGGAAAATGCTCAATATGTTGCTATAGCTAAAGCTCAATCATTTTCCCATAGTGGCATAGTGAGATATGTTGATAATCCTCCATCTTATGGCCCCAAAGGTATTTCCAAACTATTAGTGCACCAACCAGTAGAAACACAACATTTTTCCAACTTGTCTTACACTAACCCACCACACCACAACCCAAAAAAAGGAAAGGACAAACCTACCACATGTTAATCATTTGCTATGTCACCTTGAATAAATATTAAGCAACTCCCCAAAATGACATAGCAACCACCCTTGATCTATTTGTATTAGAAGATAGAAGGTAGAAACCAAGAACATGTGGCCTATGATATTGATCATGTCAAAGGCTCAGCTAATGAAATGCTCACCATATGCCAGCTCAATTTGACTCATTACTTTGTGACCTTGTGGTCCACACAACATGACATTGACATGTTAATATAGTCAAAAGATGGCCCACTGAAGAAACTCGGACCCACATAGAGAATTGGAGCAATGTCACCTTGTCACATGAAATAAAGGATGTGTGACTTTGCATAGTGACATGGTGATGACCATGGATGATCCTTGATTTGATGGTGAGTAAGATGCATTTAAGGAACTAGCCCACACCTTTTATAGTCATTTCCCTAACCAATGAGACAACAACATATTTCCACCATGTCCTAACAATTACTTGGCTATTCAGATAGGAAAGGGGTCCACTGAGCTATTGCTATGTTGCATGAAATAAAGAACATGCAACTCTGCATGGAGACATAGTGATGATCATAGATCATGAAAAGATTTGATGGTGAGGAAAATGTGGGACCACAAAAATATAACTTAGGAAAACATGAAATATATAAGGTTTTTATTTAGTTTATTTCATATTTCCATGGAATTGTTTAATATTAAAGGTGAGAGGTGACCATTTAACATTTGAGTTCAAATGTGGCAATTTTGGTGGGAAGGAAAATTTGACCAATAGTTATTCTTCAACATCCTTGGCTTCCATTGTTGGGCTAGTGTATGAAGCCTTTATATTCAACCATTTGTTATAAGTTGGGGAGTGCACTTCATGCTTGGCATGCAAGTGATGCATCTATATATGCAATATTATCACCTTGAAAAACTATATTTGATCCTAATAACTAGGAACAACTAATTGATCAAGCTATTTTCACTTGTAAAAATATTTCTCCATCTTCAAATAATGTAAATCCTTGCTTCTCTGAGTTGTATTGTTTCTCTACTATTATATATTGTAAAATAGATTTTCAATTTCTTTCTCCATGTTTTTATGATGCATAGAAAAGCCCATATCATCTTAGGATAACACTAAGGAAGGTGATTGCAAATATATGAATAAAAAACTCAAAAAAGAGTTCAATTAAATAAATAATCTGTGTCTAATGCTATTTAATGAAATACTAAACTAGTTAACCATCATATACTTGATAATGATCAAAGTATGCACAATGTATGATCTTTGTACATAAAATTTTAACAAAAAATAAAGGGAACACAATTCAAATAGGGAATCATATTCCTTAAAAAAGTCATAATATGCAATATGAATTATAATGAAGAGATCAATTTTTTATATAAAAATAATTAGTCCTACAAATCTACAAGAGCTAACTCTAACTAAATTTATAGTATAATCGAGCTAGACATGCAAGTTAGAAGTGCATGATATGCACAATGTATAAACTAGAGCCCAAATAGACCAAAATATTATAAATTTAGGCTCAATTAAGTGAACTTAAGTTAGAGCATGAATGTATAAACATGTTCTTGATTATGTATAAAAATGTCAATGATGATATTCTTGAACACGTAGGCAATTAGTTAATGCAAGATTATGAACTCTCTAAGAATGAAATGCATGAATAGGTCCTCACAAAATAATACCTTCTTAAGTACCCTTACACAATGAAATCCTCTAATCTTGAATCAACTTTTAAATATAGTGAACATGCAGATTTCAATACACTTAATCCTCTCATGCTCCACTAAATTGCACAAAATGTGAATAGCACTCTAATTATCACACAAAAGAATAATGAGACCATAAGAAGGAAAGAGAAACTCTATCATTAACTAATTAAGCCATAAAACCTTTCGACTATCAATAATTGTTGCTTTGTACTTAGCCTTTTTAGATTATAATGCAATCACAGATTAGTTCTTGCAAAAAAAATCAATAAGGCCTAAACCAAAATAAATAAATAAAACAAAGCTAGAAGTAGACTTTGAATCATCATAATCACAAATCAAATTTAAATCTTTGAAGCCAATGATGCATGAGTCACTTGATGAATACTATGCATCACAAAATGCACTTAATAGTCTACCACTAACTCATGTGGATCATGAGAAAAGTGAGCATGTAAAGGTCAACCATAAAATAAATATTAGGAAAAGTATGTGTTAGGTATAAAAGATTTCCAAATGAAATAACAACTAATAAAGAAGTGTTATTGGTATTCAAAAAAATATACAATTGAAAGAGTGTGGAAATAGGCTTGGAATCCCTACAGTGTTATTGTATAATAAGTAAAATGATGTGAAGGCCAATGTTATGGAATATGTATGCAACTAGATCATTTTTGGTAAAGCTGATTATTCATTTTATTGTACCTAATATGATGATAGTTCTATAGGAATTTGTAATCAACCCAGCTAATTAGTAACTAGACCAATTCAACTAGGTTATGGCTTGTTTCTTTATAAAAAAATATCTGTGATGATATGCTTTTTGTAAAATTTCTTGTGAACTCTGCCCATTTTTTATGGTTTGTATTATTTTTGTGTAGGATCTTCAGGTAAGTCACTTAGTACAAGTTGAGTGAGTTTTATTGTTTTATTATTTAGATTATGGAATATGTACCTAATCTAATGACAATTCTACAAGAATTTGTAATCAACCCAACTAGTCAACAACTAGACCAATTCAAATGGGTAATGGCTTGTTTCTTTCTAAAATATCTGCTATGATATGTTTTTGTAAAATTTCTTGCAAACTCTGCCCATTTTTCATGGTCTACATTATTTTTGTGCAAGATCTTGAGGTAAGTCACTTAGCATGGGTTGAGTGAGTTTTATTGTTTCATTATTTGGATTCTAGAATATGTACCTAATTTGATAACAATTCTATAGGAATTTGTAGTCAACCTAGCTAATCAGTAACTAGACTAATTCAACTAGGTTATGGCTTGTTTCTTTCTAAAAAATTCTTCCAAACTATGCCCATTTTTTGTGGTTTGCATTATTTTCATACAGGATCTTGAGGTAATTCACTTAGCATGGGTTGAGTGAGTTTTATTATTTTATTATTTAGATTATGGAATTTGTACCTAATTTGATGACACTTCTATAGGAATTTGTAATCAACCCAGCTAATCAACAACTAGACCAATTCAATTGGGTTATGGTTTGTTTCTTTCTAAAAATATATGCTTTGATATGTTTTTGTAAAAAAATTTGCAGACTCTACCCATTTTTGGTGGTCTAGACCTCTACATTACTTTTGTGCAGGATCTTGAGGTAAGTCACTTAGCACAAGTTGATTGAGTTTTATTGTTTTATTATTTCAATTCTAGAATATGTATGCAATTAGACCATTTTTCTATTGTGAGATAATATGTAATAAGTAGCCTAAAAGAGATCTATCTAAATATATAAATAGATACATGTTTAAAAGGAAAAGAAGAAAACATTTACATACATACCTCTTCTCACCCCTTGAAGAAAATTCTAGATTAAGGGCATGTAGATCCAATGGCACGACATAAAAATGAAATCACAAAGCAAGGGCATGACACAATAATGAAATCATATAGTAAGGTCATGAAATGATAATGAAATCATAGAGCAAGGGTGCAACAAAGAAATACAAAGATCATGAGGGTACATTAGAAAAATGAACCCATCACAAGGTCACATCAATGTTCACAATTCTCCACCCTCTTTCAGAGCTCTCCACCTCTTTCGCGTGCAGCTCTCCACAATAAAAAAAATGCAAAATGATTTATATCATGTTTAATTTTTATATTTTCTTATGCCCATAGGAGTGTCATAATTTTGTATGCATAATGTTAGTATTACAATGAAATCAAGGAGAATTACAAAAAAAAAAACATGAAAATCAACATGAATTACACTACCATTGCAAATTATCATCACAATTTGACCTTAATTGTTGTAGTGTAGGGCATAAGAGAAAATAGGGTTGTGTGTGTCTTGGAGCTCTAAAAATATAGAGTCTTGGTGTGTTAGGAGATAACTACTAGATTGCTAAAAAAAAATTATGGGTTGTTTAGAAGAATTTGCAAAACTCACCTACCCTCATTAAATGCCATCCACTTGCACATCTCTAATAAGCTTAGTCTAATCCTAAATCACCTCTAATCCCCCCCCTAACCTTGTAACATTCCCTAAGTAAGCTTAAGACTTTCCTAAGCCAAGCAAAGTCAACAATCTCAACTCCCTCCAAAATATCCCAACCACCCAACCATGAATGCTCTTACAAAGCCATAAAAGACTCTTACAAGCCCATTCATTTCTCTTACAAGCCATTATGAAGGGTCTTTATGAAGATATTATCCCTTGAGCCTTCTTTGTTGACTCATCCTTGCCCTTTCCTCCATCCACTCACCCTGTGACATGTGTCACTCCCTGATTGGCTGTAAGGAAACACAATCCATGTGCTCTCCTCTCATGCAATCCTAGCCCTCCTTAACCATTTCCCCATCCTTACATCTTAGACCTCCATCCATCAAGCCCTTTGCCTATAAATTGAATCCCCTCCCAAGACATTTCATCACAATCTTTGAGTTAAAGTTATAATGCTAGTTTGAGAAGCCAAAGCCCTTAACCATACCCTTATAATGCCATTTTGAGAGCAAGTTTTACATTAAATACATTCACCCAAGCCAAAATCCATCAAGAACACCATTGAAGCTAGTTTGAGAAGCCTTGAGCATACATACTAATCTTTCATTTAGACTCATCTACCAAGCAAAGAGCTAATTCCTATTGGGAGAGTCCATTCATTTGGCTCACATTCCTAATTAGGGGTTCCTCTTTAGTCTCTCTTATATGTTATATTAATCTTTGTTAGTTAATGCTTTTTTTCTTTAAATAGATTAGTTTTTCTTGCTAACATATTAGTATATACAAATCTTAGTCAAATTAACGACCAGTGCATTTCCACTTTATGAAGATGCTCGCAAGATAAGAAATGCAGGAATGCGCAAGCCTGACACATGGGATAGACTCAGGTCGTTGATTCAATTCAAATCTATGGCTCTTGCATGTTTGCATTCCTTAGAACCAAGAAGGGCCAACTAAAAGAGGAATCACACACATGGCTAATTATGATTGGGTTATTTTGGACCAGCTTGTCTAGTGGATTTTGAAGTTATCATGTTCACAGCTTCGACTTGTAAGATCTTTAGGATCAACGGTGCATATTTTACTATTGAAGGTGGTGTCATTTTGCATATTAATGAGATTTGAAAACCTTCACATGTGAAAGTGAAGAACAGAATGTAATAGGTAATATTTTCCCAATTTCAACTTGTGCAAGTAGAAATTCATGAGTCACCTCTGAACAGAAACAATTACTACTAGGATTGAGATAAACTTGGCACGAGTGTCAAGTAGTTGGCTCAAAGATAAATTCCAAAAGTTATAGAGATAAAAAGAAAAGGCTTCAGGTAAGTTTGTATACCATAGTCTCTATAATTTTTAGTCTTGTGTGATTTATTCAAAAGATGATTCAAAAGATTTCATTAAGTCTAAGGGTGTGGATAGCGGAAGGATTGCTTGTTAAGAGTAATTGGTTCTAGAGCATTGATAGTTTGAAAAATGATTTATTTATTTTCAAAGGATGGTTTGCAAAAGGAAAATGGTTAGCTTCATATGCCTGTGTATGGTTTTTTGATAGAGGAAAGCTAGTAATCAAGTGTCTTAGTCAAGTCACCAGGGTGGTAAGAAGGACAAGGAATAGACTTGGTAAGCTAACAACCTATTTAGTAGTAACATCATCTTTTAAACAAATTTTCAAAACATCTTAGTTTGATGCCAGGGTAGCAGAAATATTTGAGACCCTGTGCATAGTTTTGGAAGAGGGTGAAGAATATTTTATACCCTTGGGTATAGGCTTTTTCATTTTTTGTGCATGTACCCCCTTTTTGTGTCAATGGATGAAAAATTTTGGCAGGAACTTGGTGAAGGAAGCACATGTGGCTAGGGATTAGAGGATCCCTATTTTGTTATTTTTAATAGCCACATTATTTTTTGGTTTTTGTACTGCATGCTAAGTAATGATTTTGTTATTTATGAAGCCTGACATGATCACTGAAGAGTGGGAAGTAAAGATGATTCTCATTTAGTAGTCATCTTGGAATATCTTTGGAGATTTGAGTTGGTAGATAAAGTTTTCAGATCTACTGCAAGTTTTAAATCTACAAAGATATTTGGTGAAGTTGTTAGTTTGCAAGAGATGGAAAATTCCTATTCACCTAGTATGTAGTCCATTGACCAAAATTATAGATCCTTTTCGACCAAGAGATACATGCCATTATGTTTTGATGGTATCTATGGTTTCCCTAATGTCATCCTTGGTCATATTAGAAAGCATTTGTCCAAATTCAGTGGAAACCATAATGTTTCAGCTAGTCAACATGTTCAAGTTTTCAGTGACTTGATGGGTGACTATGAAATTGCTCATGAAGATGTTCAGATGAAGTTGTTTGTTCAGACTTTAGAAGATGATGCTAGGGACTGGTTTTCATTTTTACTAGCATGTTCAATTTCATCCTGGGATGAGTTACTGTCAGCCTTCATGATGCAGTTCGGGGAAAGAATAAGCATCTTTGATTATTTTGATAAGTTTTTGAATATCCAAGTCAGGAATGGTGAGTTAGTTTCTAAATTTAATATCAGATTTGCTAAGGTTTTAAATGAAATTCCTGAAAGTTACAAACCGGATGATCAAATGTGTTTAGTGGTTTATCTTGGTGCATTTGATAGGAAGATGAACTATCTATTGAGAGATAAAGAACCCAAGACTTTGCATCAGGCATTCATGATAGCAATAGAGATTGAGAATATCATAAAATATGGCTTAACCCAGAGTCACTTCTCTATAAATATTTGCTGGCAAGATGAGATGCAAAGAAAAAATCAATCTCATATAGAATGTTTAATTTCAGATCAGCAAATAAGTACCCCTACTGTTGTAAATAGTTTTGTTGAAGATTCAGAAATAAAAACATGTGAACATGAAATCTCTTTGCTGCTAAGAAGAAATGATTCCATTCATGCTGAATTCAATGCACATGTCTATTGTGTTACAACGACGAATGAGAGAGTTGATTCACTTGATGAGTTATGCATGCAAGATATAAATCTGGTCATTCATTTTCCCATTGATGATTTGCATTGTGTTAAAAAAATAATGAATCAGGAAGAGGAAATGTATTTATCTCAGTATGAGGATGAAGAACTTGGAAGTGATGCATCAAGTGATAAAGATGAAATTGCTGATCCGACATATTGTGAAGAAGCATCATGTGAAGACAATGGGAAGACTTGTTTCTCAAGTCAAGAAGATGATTGTGATAGTACATATGCATCTTCATGTGAATCAGATGCAGACTAGGAAGAGGAAAGTAACGACAGAAGTGAGTACTCTTTTTCTAGTAAAGGTATGAATACTATTTCTAAATCTAAAAGTGAGTGTCCATTTAAAAATTGTTTAAATCAGTTTGAGATTGAAAGTTATGAAGAAAATGTGTCTACACAATATGAAGACAAAGAGGTTATCTATAAGGACATATTACCTAATTGTGTGGAAAAATGTCTTGAAGATGCATATGGTGATGATCAGTATATGAGTGATCCTAAGATTAATGCATCAGCACCTATTAGTTAGATAAATGATGATTTTTTGCAAGACATTTGAATCACCTACATGAAGACAATGAAAGTAACTTTGATTTATATTATGCATGCTTCTTTGATAGAGTTGATGGTGTGTCCTCTTGTGATGATTCTATTTTTTCTTTTTCATATGCTGAAAGTGTCCATGACAGTGATGTTAGAGATGGTTTTAAAGTTTTTACTAATCCGTTATATGGTGAGGAGTTTGAAATTGATCAGCACATCACTTGTCCTAATGCCTACAAAGGCACTTTGCATGGAGTTATCAATCCTCTTTTTGAAGAACACGTGGAAGTTTTAGATTTAGAAGGGAATAAGTTTAATGATGATACTTTGTCTTACTACTGTAAGAGGTTAGACTGTTCTTCTTCCAAATATGACAGTGAATATGATCATGATATTGCATCTGATTATGATAACAAGGTGTTTGATGAGACAGTTATTGAAAATATGCCTATACCTTACAATGATTTTTATGATGAATATTTTAGTGTGGTGACTAATCCACTTGCTAATTTGAAAGAATCATTTGAAGATGCCAGATTAGTTTCAGATGTTGATATTGATGGCATGTGTGAGTACAAATCAGATTATTCATTTGATTCCTATTCGGTTATACAAAAGGATACACATTTTGAAGGTATGAGTGGTCTTTTTCCCCAAGTTGAATATGAAGCCTTTAAATTCGAGAATGATAGCATGCATGACCCATTAAATGAAGAGATTTTTTAGTTTCAATCTAATATGTTTAAGTATGCTGATCAGTATTTTCATAATGAGCTAATGGTTGAAGATGAAGTAAGTTTTTATATGCATTATGAAAGTAAGAGTGATGATTTTGTTTTACCAAGTGATTTGTTATATGATGATAATATGATTGGTGAAACTAATAGGAGAAGAAATTTTAGTTTACCTCATAAAAGTTCAGATGAGAATCATGTTTATGACAGAGGTAAACAATTTTGTTGAAGTTTGGTGGCCCGAGGCCATCGTTTGTACATATTAGTAGTAGTTGTTCCCTTGCTTTCAATAAGTTGTTTGAGAGAAGTTTTGAAATTTTGGAGTGGTCTGCTTCTCCTAGAGATCTGAAATCTTGCCATGCCCACAAGGGGCATGCGTCCCCAAACAAAGCCACTATTGGGATGAAAAATTATATGCTTCATTTTTAGTCCCATTTCAAAATTTGATAAATCAAGCCCCATAAATGCTTGTCTAATTAACTGTACCTTTAAAGCCCTTAAGGTGTTCAATGTTTCTGGCACCTTTCATTTAGTTTGCCTAAATGTTCCATGATGATAAATTGTCATTTTGAGTTATCTGACAAAGTCTTATTTTGAACCAATCCTAAATCTGCTTTCTACCCCAATTAATATGCAGAATCCAGTCAAGAACCTATTACTTTATGCAAATTTACCACATCTTTTGAAATCCTTTAGCCCCTTCTCAATTTCTTTCTTAGGGCATGCCTTTTAAACCTTCAGAAAGTATGAAATAATGTTTTGTTAAATCTATTTTAAGTTTAAGGTGATCACAGTTTACATGGTTTTAAATCTAAAAGAGTTTCATTTCAAACTTACCATGCAAGTCTCGGTGATCGTTGATCTTGTTCAGATTGACGGACCCTGCATTCCCACATTTTCAAGATGGAAGGCCATTACAAAATGCAGGGAAGTGCGAAGAGGGCATGTAGCATAGTTTGATCACGTGGGTCTGAAATAATTCAAAGGTTGATTCAGTGTTGATCTTGGGTAGATCAATGGATGCCACTTTCCCGCAAGATGAAGATGAGCATGGTTTAAAAAAATTGGGCAAGTGCATAAGTGACATCTGTCCCTTGTGAAGACACAATGGGTATTCATACGAATGAAGAGAACAAGTTATGAACATCATCAATTTGTGAGAGATTGATGGATGAAGCATACCCGCATTTTCAAGATGCGCAACAGATAAATATTATGAGAATGCCACTTTGCGAGGCGTGGCATAGTGGGACCAAGCGTGGAAGTGACGATGTCATGGGTATAAAAGTCTTGAATGCCACAGCCAAGTTTGTCAGGGCACGTGAATTAAAAGGTGATTTCTCATTGGTCAGGATCATTTTAGTGGGCCGCCAAATATTGAAATCTTGAATCACTATCGATTTAAGACAACATCAAGGGCTAGCATTTGCCCACATTGTTTAATCTCAATATGTTTTTAATAATGTGGGTAAACAAGTTGTGGACACATATCACAATGGACCAAGTCACACCATTTTGAAATGCCACATGTTTTGTGATAAAGGAATAGTGCAATGGTTATTGAGGAGTTTTCCATCAATCGTTGATCTTCTTTAGATCGACGAAGGGTGCTGGCCCGCTTTATCAACATGCAGGGAGATTAAGGAAAGAAGGAATGCATCATAAAGACACATTTTCGTGGTGATATCAAGTCCTACCTTATGAGCTTACATATATCTTTCTTGGTCGTTGATCTTAGTCAAATTAACGGTCGGTGCATTTTCCCTTTATGAAGATGCTTGCAAGATAAGAAATGCGGGAATGCACAAGCTTGACACATGGGATGGACTTAGGTTGTTGATTCAATTCAGATCTATGGCTCTTGCACATTTGCATTTCTTAGAAGCAAGAAGGGCCAGCTAAAAGAGGAATTGCACACATGGCTAATTATGATTGGGTTATTTTGGACGAGCTTGTCTAGTGGATTTTGAAGTCATCATGTTCACAACTTCAACTTGTAAGATCTTTAGGATCAACAGCACATATTTTACTATTGAAGGCGGTGTCATTTTGCATATTAATGAGATTTGAAAACCTTCATGTGTGAAAGTGAAGAACATAATGTAATAGGTCAGATTTTCCCAATTTCAACTTGTGCGAGTAGAAATTCATGAGTCACCTCTAAACAGAAACAATTATTGCTAGGATTGAGATAAATTTGGAACAAGTGTCAAATAGTTGGCTCAAGGATAAAGTACAGAAGTTACAGAGATAAAAAGAAAAGGCTTCAGGTAAGTTTTTATACCATAGTCTCTACAATTTTTAGTCTTGTGTGATTTATTCAAAAGATGATTCTAAAGATTTCACTAATTCTGAGGGTGTGGATAGCGGAAGGATTGCTTGTTAAGAATAATTGGTTTTGGAGCACTGATAGTTTGAAAAATGATTTATTTATTTTCAAAGGATGGTTTGCAAAAGGAAAATGGTTAGCTTCATATGCCTATGTATGGTTTTTGATAGAGGAAAGCTAGTAATCAGGTGTCGTAGTCAAGTCACCAGGGTGGTAAGAAGGACAAGGAACAGACTTGGTAAGCTAACAACCTATTCACTAGTAACATTATCTTTAAAAAAAAAATTCAAAACATCTTAGTTTGATGCCAGGGTAGCAGAAATATTTGAGACTTTGTGCATAGTTTTGGAAGAGGGTGTAGAAGATTTTATACCCTTGGGTATAGGATTTTTCATTTTTTGTGTGCGTACCCCCTTTTTGTGTCAGTGGATAGAAAATTTTAGTAGGAAGTTGGTTAAGGAAGTAGATGTGGCTGGGGATCAGAGGATCCCTATTTTATTATTTTTAATAGCCACATTGTTTTTTGACTTCTGTACTACATGCTGAGTAATGATTCTATTATTTCTGAAGCCTGGCATGATCAATAAAGAGTGGGAAGTAAAGATGATTCTCATTCAGTAGTCATCTTGAAAAAATCCACGGGCCTACGTTGGTGTGTATTTTTCAGAGTTGATTTTGTCATTGATGGGGCAACCTCAGCAGTTGCACACACAACAAATCAGTGGTAGAGCCGAGTCAGCAAAAAGTTGTAATAGAAAGGAGCCTACAGGAGGATATTTGATCTAAGTGATGTTCTATTAATCATTCTTCTTCTTTTTCTATTATAAACTTGTGATATCTTTTGAAAGGGATGCTTGTCAGTTCTCTACACCTGAAGCTTGTTGCATCTCACAGTATTTAAGTGGGATCCCAGGGCTAGAGAGAGGGTTGGGGGGGTTAGTTTTTCAATTTCTAGTTCTTGGAGCTGTGCTCAGGTTGTGAAAGCCACACACCCAACATATCTTGTATCTACAACATATGGATTTCATAGATAGTTCTGATATAGTAGTGTGATCTTGTATCTTGTTTTATGCATTCCTACTGTACTTATTTCAAGGAGATAAATACAATGTGCAGAAGTTTTTAAATTCCAATATAATTATGTCTCCTTTCTTGTTGAATTTGTAATTTTATATGTTCAAGAAAAAAGAGCTTGAACCTATTTGCAATTACCCAGTTGTATGTTTGAAGTTTGCTTGCCTTTGACTCAAGGAGTCATATAATTTCTTGTTGTTTCAAAAAAGGTTGAAGATTCATTAAGAAGGATGTGTGAAAATATGGGGTTATATTGGATATTTTTGTCTAATTCATAAAGTGAACAGACTGAACATGAATGTCTCAACATATGCCATATGTTGATTGATATTCAAGGATGTGTAATTTTGAAGTATAGGATTGCCCTAATGGATAAGGCACTGGTCATTTGTAGGATCATTAAGTTTTTGCTGCATTTTGGACATACTATCTTTTCTCAATACAAATCAATCTCTTTTCCCTTCATGTTGAAGTGGACATAAAAGTTTAAACCCTCACTCAGTTTATGAATAATATAGGTTTGCACCTAGCTATTGTAGAATCTGTATTATTTCATAAGCCATTAGGAGATATTAGGGGTTTCATCTGCTATCATAGATCCTGATTATGTTTATTAAATTGGTTCCATATGTTAGATCTAAAGAGGTTCACCCACCTAGGTTTTGCAGAGCCTAAAGTAGAAGAACTGTCTAGCCTTATAGTTGGCCTGGTGTCTGAATGGGCATGTTGAAAATGGGAGTTAGCTGCCCCTAGATGTGTCACTTTCTCATCAGGGTAATTGGAAACGGATAACATTTTCAAACACCAACACATAGGATCTAAACTCCACTTTCAAGGTGTTCTACTACTTCAAAAAAGGGAACTTTTTTTGATCATCAAGTCTCCAAAGTTACTCCATCTTCCTAATTAATCTAATTTCTTCAAAACTGGGTCAAATACATGGGAATATTTGACTTTGGGCTTGCTCCCAAAAATTTTTAACTTCAATTCCTATCCAAAAACTTCAAAAATCTTCTAATATACATCCCTAACTTGCTCCATGCTAGTGGAGAAGAAATTCCACTGGTGGATTAGCAAGTTAGGGCCATTTAAATGCCCAAACCCTAGAATTGAGGGTTTCTTAGACCTGCAGGTTAGAAAAAATTATTTATTTTGAAAGAGAGAGGATGGGGACCTCAAACCATTGCCAAAATTCCTTAGAAAAATAGCTTCAACTTTTCAATTCCCAATGTTCATCCTTTAGTTCTTAGATTTTTTACTATACTTGCAAAAATAAGAAAATTGCACTGAAACAATAGTCTTTTATTGGTTTTAAAGAAAGATTACAATTGGATCTCCTTCTCTAATCCATCTTCGAATTCCTTAAGACTATATAGGCCCTTTCCAACCACTTTACCCAACCACTAGTAGTTTGGACCATTGGGTTTCCTAAACAAAAAGTTAGCAAAATTGCAAAAGTTGTTGACAACTTTTAGCAATTTTTATGCTATAGCAAGAAATATTGCAAAAATTGCAAGGAAATGTTGCAATTGGATTTTATTGACTCCTAAGAACCTTATTAGGTTTCCAAAACCTCTAGAAACACCCTAAAAGACATTAAATGATTGAAATATCACCCATTAGGACCAAGTGATGCCCAAGGTTTATAATCATACCAAGGTGTCTTGTGTCCTTTACAAGATGGATGGGTCATAGGGAGATCATTAGATCTATCCCTAGAAATTATTACAAACATATAGATGAATGAGAGTTAGGTGCTCTACACCATACTCACCTTCACAAAAGGAACTCTAGTCTCTAGAGTAGTGAAGTGGGAAGGGTCAACTCCATGTGCTTGGAGAGCCTCCTTAGTCAACCAAGTAGCAATTGTTGCTAATTTTCCCTTTCCATTGAACTAGGACTCATAATATGTTTGTCTCCTTATTTGTTTTCTGACCCTCCTATCCATAATAGTGTCCACTACTATTCTTTTCATTGATGTCATGGTTTTCTTCAACACTTCTTTAGATCCTCAAGTGTACCTACATCGACATCAATTGACATAGCACCTTTGAAAACATAAAGGTTAGAAACATTGAATATAGGAGACAAATTAATGTTAGAGGGTAAATTAATTTGATAAACAATATTACCAAAAATTTTGACTATCTTGAATGGGTCAGTTTTCCTCATTTGAAGCTTGGTATGCATCTATTTTGGAAGCCTTGCTTTGTTAAGGTGTACCATCATCATGTCCCCTACTTTGAACTATACTTCCCTCCTTTTCTTATCTGCCTGCTCCTTATACTTTATTGAAGAATCCTTCAATCTTTCTTGCACTTGTTGATGAATTTCTTTCATGACCTTTGCAAAATCTTCAGCTTGAGCACTTTTCTTCTCCATTTCTTTGATATCCCTGAGTTCCAATGGACCCCTAGGATGAGTGCCATATACAATTTGAAAAGGTGTGAGGCCTATTCTCCTATTAACTCAATCATTAAAGGAAAATTCTACCTAAGGTAAGACACAATCCCATGAAGTTTCATGCTACTTTGAAAGACACCTTAAGATGTTTTCCAAGGACCTATTAACTGCCTTTTTCTGACTATTAGATTGAGGATGGTAAGCAAATGAAAAATGCAAGTTAGTCCCTAACTTCCTCCACAAAGTTCTCCAAAAATGCCCCAAAATTTTTGGATCTCTATCAAATATAATGGATAAAGGAAAACCATGAAGCCTAACAACCTCCTTGAAGAAAAAACCTACTATGTGGGAGGCATCATGAGTGGTTTTGTAGGTTGTGGAATGAACCATTTTAGAAAAGCTATCAACAACTACAAAAACACTATCACTACCTCATCTAGTTCTTGGAAGTTCTACCACAAAATCCATACTTATTGAATCCAAAAGTTTGTGAGGTATTAGAAGAGGTGTGTAAAGAATTGCATTTTATGTGTTCCCCTTTTCTTTTTGACAAATTAAACATCCCTCAACAAACTTTCTAATATTTGTCTACATCCTAGGCCAAAAGTAGAACCTCCTAACTTGGTCTAGGGTCTTATTAACTCCAAAATGGCCTGCCAAACTTCCACAATGCTTCTCCTTTATAATATTTTCTCTAATAAACCCCTTGGTAATACAAATTTGTCCACCTTTAAAAAAAAATCCCTCTTTCAAAATATATTCATTGAAATCAGTGTGATACATTTCCCCCATGGAGTTGTAGACTTGGTAGGCCTCCTTAAAGTCTTCATCTTGTTCATACATATCCTTCATTACATAGATGCTAATGCTTTCCAACTAAATTTCTTGGATTGTCAAATTCCTCCTACTAAGTGCATCAACAACCTTATTTCTTTCTCATTTTTTATGCTTAATAATTAAGGTGTAAGCTTGAAAAAATTCGATCCACTTCATATGCCTATGGTTCAGTTTTTCTTGTCTATTCAGGAAACTTAAGGCATGATTGTCAGTATATAAAAAAAATTCTTTAGGTCATAAATAATGTCTCCATTTTCAAAGGGACTACACCGTGGTATAGATTACAAGGTCATATGTTGAATACTTTTGTTTGGCCTCATTAAGCTTTTCACTAAAGAATGCCATAGGCTTACCCTCTTGGCTCAAAACACCCCCAATGGCCTTGTTACTAGCATCACATTAAACTATAAAAAGCTTCTAGAAATTAGGTAGCACTAAGATAGGTTAATCTGCAATCTTCTTCTTTAAACACTCAAATGAATCATTAGCCTCCTTAGTCCAAGAAAACACACACTTTCTTCCTCCTTTTATAATATTGATCATAGGAGCAATCACACTACTAAAATTTCTAATAAATTTCCTATAAAAACTACACATGCCATGAATTTTTGTATACCTTTGATGGTGTGGTGGGAGGTGGCTAGTTGAGGATAGCCTCAACCTTGTAAGGATCCATTTTCAAACCAATCCCTGATATCACAAATCCCAAGAAGACCAACTCTGTTTGCAAGAATGGACATTTTTCTAAATTTTTCATTAGTTTCTCCTCATGAATTTTGTGCAAAACCAAATCTAAGTTCCTCAAGTGTTCATCCCTATCCTTACTAAATATTAGTATATCATCCAAATATACAACAACAAACTTATTCAAGAAAGGTTTTAAGACTTCATTCACGAGTCTCATAAATGTGCTAGGTGCATTGGACAAGCCAAAGGGCATCACAAGCCACTCATAAAGACCTTCTAAAGTCTTAAATGTTGTTTTTTGCTCATCCCTACCTCTGATTCTAATTTGGTGATATCCACTTTTGAGATCTACCTTAGAGTAAATGTTTTCCTTCCCCAAATAGTCCATGAGGTCTTCTATCCTTGGCATAGGAAACCTATATCTAATGGTTATCATATTGATTTCCCTAGAATCTATACATAATCTCCAAGTGCCATCCTTCTTAGGTGCTAGGACTATAGGTACTGCAAAAGGACTTATACTTTTCCTAAAGAATCCTTTAGCCAACAACTCTTCAATTTGTCTTGCTATCTCCTCATTTAATTCAAGACTCATCTTGTATGTTTCTTTGTATGGAAGTGTGGCCCCTAGGATGAAATCTATGTAATGACTGATGTCTCTTTCAAGTGGTAATGTTTTTGGCTTGCTGCCTACAACTATTCCTCCATACTTTTCTAATAAGTCTCTTACCTCTTTAGGTCCTACATTAATAACCTTTGATGGGCTTTTTGATTGTTCAATGGGATGTCTTTGTGGTCTAACTACCAATGCAAAACAAAGAGTTTCCTTCTCATTAGTGACTCTCATAGGCTTCTTTTCACCTACCAACATCACCCCATTTGTAGCAGGTTTTCCATCATTTGGTAAAGGTGACATGTTATATTCAACCCCATCCTTGGTTATGGTATAAAAATTTGTTTTGCCATCATGATTAGCACATACACCATATTTCCATGGCCCCCAAGAAGTAAATGGCATGAATCCATCTCTACCACATCACACAACACTTTATCATTGTATTCCCCAATTTTGAATTCCACCCACACTTGTTCATTTATAAGTTTTTTTTTTCCTTTTGTCAACCATGATAACTTATATGGATAAGGATGAGTCCTTGTAATAAATTTTAACTTATCAACCATCTCCCTAGAAGCAACATTATTAGATGAACCAAAGTCTACTATAACTCTATAGACCTTGTTCTTTACCTTGCAATAAGTCTTGAATAGTGACTTTCTTTGTGGTGGTTTTATTGTTGCAAGTGATTTCAACATTTTCCTTCACATCATTAATAATTGACCATGCTCAAGAAGTGTAGGTCTAGAGGTGGAAAAATGGTAGGATGTACTACTTTGGTTGTCTTCCTCTTGAGTTAACTAGATTCTCCTATCCCCTCATTGTTTATTCTTTTTAGGACACCTAAAGGACTGATGTCCTACTTGGTTACAAGTGAAACATTTACCAATAAATGCACTAGGTCCTCTTCCACTAGACCTTCCTCTACCATTAAACCTCCTTCCTCTAAATGCCCCTCTATTAGTAGGTTCATTTTCACTATGTGAATTGCTAGACTCCTAATTTATACTAAAGGATCCCCTTCCTTGGAACCTACCTCTGCCTCTATTATTATTTCCTCTAACCCTATTATTCATATCCACTCTCCTTTTATGTATTTCTTATATTCTTAGAGCCATGTTAAAACACTAATGAACTAAACCAAGAGTAATCAAAGTTAATTCATCTTGAATACTATACTTTAATCCATTTACATACCTTGCAAGATTCTATTTCTTAGTCTCATATACCTTGGCTCTGAGGGTCAGATTGTGAAATTCTTGTGTGTAAGTGCTCACATCCAAGTCTATTTGTTTATGGTTCTACAACTTTTTGTGCACCAATACCTTATAATCATTAGGTATAAACTACTTTCTTATTTTAACCTTCATCTTCTTCCAAATGGAAATATATTCCTTGTTCTCATCCAATCTCTCATTCTATAAGAAATTCTACCAACTCAAGATAGGGCCTTTGAGTTTGGCTTTGGCAATTCTGACCCTCTAATTCATAGGGGTTGCATCATATTCAAAGTGGCTATCTAATGCCTCTATCCAATCTACACACTCATTAGGGTCCAACTTACCATGGAAGATAGGTAAGTTTCCTTCCCCCTTCTTTCCAACCCTCTTGAATGTTGCAAGGAAGGGTGTCTAATTAGCACATATATCGTCTTGCTCTTCATTTCCCATATCTCCTTTGGTTCAAACTCCTCATCACTTCCTTTTCTCATTTTATTCTTGATTTTATCTAACTCTCTCTTCATGGTGGTTCTATTTTCTTCCTGGACTACTCTGCTTTCAACCATTTGCTCCTTGACTAGCTTGGCTAGTTCTACATTGGTGATCCTGAAGGGAATCTCCCTTTTAAGTTCTTCTCCTCCATCAACCATGATGTCTCTTGATGTCATATCAAGATCAAAGTGTCTCTGATACCACTTGATGTAGAATGCACAACAATGGAAGCAAAAAACAAGGCCAATCCTAAATCAACACTCAAAATGTTTCAAGGTTTGAACTTATGACTTGTTCTACACATATATACCCCTCCTATGAACCCTTTTTCAAATACCCTTTCCATGTTCTTTCAAACTCAAAAGTTGCAGAGATTGACCCCACTCTAGCATAGCATAACCATGACCAAGTCCACAGGCCTAACTAGCTAGGTTAGGCTTGGGTTTCAAAATAAGTGGTTAAGAATGGGTACATAGGATCTAAACTCCACTTCTAGGATGTTCCACTAGTTCAAACAAGGGAACATTTTTTGATCATCAACTCTCCAAAGTTACTCCATCTTCCCGATTAATCTAGTTTCTTCAAAATTGGGTCAAATACATGGGAATATTTGACCTAGGACTTGCTCCCAAAGTTTTGTACCATCAACTCCTATCCCAAAACTTCAAAAATCTTGTAATATATATCCCTAACTTTCTCCATACCAGTGGAGAAGAAATTCCTCTAGTGGATTAACAAGTTACAACCATTTAAATGCCAAAACCCTAGAATTGAGGGTTTTTCAGACCAACAAGTTATAAAAATTGATTTCTTTTGAAAGAGAAAGTATGGGGACCTCAAACCACTACCAAAATTCCTCAGAAAAATAACATCAACTTTTACTTTTCTAAATTTCATCCTTCAATTCTTAGATTTCGTATTGTATTTGTAAAAATCAAAAAATTGGACTGAAATAATAGTCTTTTATTGTTTTTAAAGAAAGATTACAATTTCATCTCCTTCTCTAATCCATATTTGAATGCCTTAATCCTATATGGGACATTTTCAACCACTTTACCAAACCACCAGATAGTTTGGACCATTAGGCTTCCTAAACAAAAAGTTGCCTAGCAAAATTACAAAAGTTGGGGACAACTTTTAGCAATTTTTGCACTATAGCAAGAAATATTGCAAAAATTTCAAGGAAATGTTGCAATTGGATTTTATTGACTCTCAGGAACCTTATTAGGTTTCCAAACCACTATACACACCCTAAAAGACATGAAATGATTTAAATTATCCCCCATTAGGCCCAAGTGATGCCCAAGGTTTATAATCATACCAAGGGGTCTTGTGTTATTTACAAGATGGATGGGTCATAGGGAGATCATTAGATCTATCCTTGGACCTTATTACAAACATATAGATGAATGAGAGTTAGGTGCTCTACACCACATACCATGGGTAGATGTCCATAGAAGGCTTCCTCTTCATCTATGCAAGAAATGAGAATACAATTAGTGCAAGAAGATGACAGTCAAAGTGTCACATCACCCATTTTTAAGGAAACACTAGTAGTAGATGGTGAAAATATGATGATGAGGAGGAACTTGCTAAAGGTTCCTAATGTGGTTGAACCACCATAGAGGAAATGTTTATGTAGGACAACTTTCAGTTCACATGACAAGATTTCCAAGGTGAGTGGATTCTAGTTACATTGAAACATAATGTCAATTGAAATGGTGGATGAGTTGAAGCATAGGAAAATACCCAACACCACACCTTACAAGGTGTCATGGTTGAGTAAGGGTCAATAGGTTTTTGTAAATAAATAATCGATAGTAGAGTTTGAGATTGGGGAATACAAGGACAAGGTCCTATGTGGCATATGCCTATGGATGCATGTCATCTCTTGTTAGGGTATCCATGGAAATATGATGTAAAGGTCATACATGATGGGGAGAAGAATAGATATGTGATAAATAAAAAAGGTAAGAAGTATCAAATGGACCCTTCGGTAGAACCTAGTGGAGATAAGAAAGTAGGAAATAGTGTTATGCTATTGAGTGGAAAAGAATTCTTAAAGTTCATGAAGAAGGAGAAAAGAGTATGTTTTACGGTAACTATGAAGCCAAGGGAAGAAACAAAGAAAAAAGTTAGTATGCCTGAAGAAGTGCAGTAGTTAGTGGAGAAATACCATGATATAGTGGATAATGGGAAGCCTAGTGCACTACCTACTATGAGGGAGTCTAGTCATTAAATAGACCTAATATAAGAGGAAACACTACCTAATAAGGTAGCCTACAAGATGGCAACAAGCCAAAATGTAGAGATCACAAAGTAGATTCAAGATTTATTAGAGAAAGGGCTCATAAGAAAAATGTTGACTCCTTGTGTAGTCCCAATAGTCCTTCCACCTAAGAAACATGGAAAATGGAGGATTTGTATGGACTCTATGGAAATGAATAATATCACCATCAAATAAAGATTCCCTATGTCAAGGATTGAATATGTGTTAGATAACTTGTGAGGTTCTTTCTACTTCTCTAGGGTGCATCTAAAGTCAAGGTACCATCAAATTAGAGTGAGGTCTATGGATGAATGCAAGACACTCATCAACACAAGTGAAAGGCTATATGAATGGCTAGTAATGCCCTTTGGCCTAAAAAATGCCCCAAGTACCTTCATGAGACTAATGAATGACGTGCTAGAAAATTTAAAAAATAATTTTTTTATTGTGTATTTAGATGACATTTTAATATTTAGCATGTAAAAAGAGGAGAATATGAAGCACTTGGAGATGGTATTGAGGAGGCTACATCAGGGGAAGTTACTAATTAATCAAGAAAAATGTGAGTTCCTAAAAACTTAACTACTATACCTTGGTTTTGTTGTTTCCAATGGATGTATCATGATGGATCTTGATAAGGTCAAATCCATATTAGAATGGCCAACTCCCAAATGTATAGGGGATGTTAGGAGTTCTCATGGGTTGGCATTTTATTATAGGAAATTTGTAAGGGGTTTCATTCATATATTTACTGAACACCATCAAAGGAGGGGTGAAATGTCATTTCAAATGGATAGATGTAGTAGATAGGGGATTTGAAATGTTTAAAAAGAGGATAGTAGAATTGACTATCCTTAGGTTTCCTGATTTTAATAAATTATTTGTGGTGGAATGTGATGCTAGTAAGCTAGATATTGGAGTAGTACTAATCCAAGAAGGACATCCTATAAAATTCTTTTCAGAGAAGTTAAATGAGTCCAAAAAAAAGTACTCAACCTATGATTTGGAGCTATATGCAATAGTGCAAGACTTGAAGAAATGCGGGCATTACCTCCTTCCAAAAGAATTTTTGGTTTATACAAAGAACCATGTCCTTAGTTTTCTAAACGGGCAAGAGAAGCTAAATCAAAGACAACTCAAGTGAGTACAATATTTGCAAACATTCACCTTTTTGATCAAACACAAGAAAGATGTGAGAAACAAGGTTGTTAATGCTCTCAATAGAAGAGTCCTAGCCATATAGGAGATCCAATTGCAAAGTGTAGTAATGAAGGATCTAAGTGACCTCTACAAGGAGGATAAGGATTTCAATGAAGCCTATGAGTTATGTGTGAAATTTTAATAAGGTTTTCAGACTGATTATACTAGGTATATATTGCAAGAGGGTTGTTTGTTTAAGGGACATCAATTTTGAATTCGCCAATTTTCTATGAGGGAGAACATAATCAAGGAAAAGCATCAAGGTAGCTTGGGAGGACATTCTGGGATAGAAAAAACACTTGAGAATGTTTCTAGGTACTATCATTGACCTAGGTTGCAGACTAATGTAAGGCAGTTTGAAGAGCAATGCTAGGTGTGTCAGAGCGCTAAAGGACATAGTAGTGATACAGGATTATACCAAACACTAACCATAGCATAATGACCATGTGAGTTCTTATGAACTTTGTTTTTAGACTCCATAAAACACCAAGAGGGCATGTTTTTGTATTTGTAGATTATTTCAACAAGATGACACACTTCATTCCATGTAAAAAAAAAGATGCTTCTCATATAGTAGGTCTATTCTTCAGGGATATAGTGAGGATCCATGGTTTGTCACTCAACATTGTGAGTGATAGGGATTACTAAATTCATAGGAAACTTTTGGAGGACCCTTTGTAAGATGTTGGGAACCAATTTGTCCTTTTCTTTATCTTACCATCCTTAGTATGATGGAAAAAAAAAGGCAGTGAACAAGTCTTTAGGCAATCTATTGAGGTGTTTGATCAAACAACATGGTCAATCATGTAATCATATTATAGGGTAGATAGAGTTTTCTTATAATGACTCCATCAATAGGAGCACTAGAAAGAGCCCATTTGAAATAATATATGGGACTCATCCTAGGGGGATCTTGGAGTTAAGGGATCTCAGCCTACATGACAAAAGCAGTGCACAAGGGGAGTCATTTACAGAGTTGATGAAGGAGTTGGATGAGTAAATGAGGAAGACATTATATTATAGATCCAAGTGTAAAAGTATAAGACCAAGACAGATATGACAAGGAGGGACTTGTAGTTCAATGTGGGAGATCTAGTATTTTCCTATCTCAAAAAGGAGAGGCTACAAATAAGACATCCAACCAAGTTGCTGATGAAGAAGATATGACCTCTAAAAATCCTACATAAATATGGAAATAATTCCTATGAAGTTTAATTACCTCCTAACTTGGGCATATCACCAAATAATTCCTATGAAGTTTAATTACCTCCTGACTTGGGCATATCACCTATTTTCAATGTGTGTGACTTTTTTTCTTACAAGGGTACTCTTGTTGATGCTAATCACCATACTCTTGCAGATGTGGAAGGGGTTGATTGGGTACAAGATTTTCCAATATTGCAACCTTTACAACTAGATTGCATTGTGGATTCTAAGGTGATCAATAAGACAAGGAAGGGTACCTAAAAGAGCTACTTGGTGAAATGGAAGGGACTACTAGATGTTGAGGTAACTTGGATGACTAAAGCGAACATACTGAAGCATAGGGTCACCATTGAAGACCTCTTAACTCAAGGGAATTGAGTTCCTTGTCCTAGGGGAGTATAGTGTAGGGAACCTACCTAATTTGGATTTTTGGTGTGAGTAGAGGGTAGTTAGGTGTGTGAGTGTGTTAAATAATCTCCAAGAGTCCTTGGAGTGAAACTTATCCAAATGTAAGAGCCAAGTTGCTCATTAGGTCTTAGTTGCTCAAAAGTTTCTCACTGAGCCCAAAGTTACTCAATCAACCAAATATGAGAAGGTATGAGTAATTAAGGTGTTTTATTATCTAATTACATCCTAGATACCATATCTAGGGTCCTAGGATTGTCCTAGGTGGACCCATTTGGCCAAAAATGATTATGAGCAAAAAGTTACTCCAAAGTTGCAAAATTGCTCAAAAGTTGCTTGAGCAACTTTTGGAATTTTTGCAAGAAATTGCATTTAGTAGTTTTTCAAGTTGTAACTACCCATGCTCAGGTATATGAGTAGGTTAGATCATGTTTTGAAGGGTTGGAAGAATTACCATCACTTTTTACACGTGTGGAAGTACAATACAAACATTTCTATAGAGTTTTCCAATATTTAATGTTGTAATACGAAAGAGTATGGATTGGTACAGGAGATCCAATTTTTTTTTGTTTGATTACCTTTTCTTGATTCTTTTCCATATTCACATTTGTGCTAGAGTTCTAGGGTTTTCAAGTTATAGATTTTTCTTGTTGTCTGGCCTAAGCAACATGTTCATGGAGCTATTTGTGGAAAAATGATTCTAACCTAATCACCCATGATGGAAAATTCTTGAAACCATGTGGCATGATAGGTCAGAATGTTTACATAGTTTTTTTTTTGTTCGATATTTTAATGGTTGATTTTCAAGCCAAGAAGTGATACCCTAGGCTAATTGTTAGGAGTATGTGAGCCAAGACAATTTTTCAAAAGATGTTGCAAAGCACACCCATAATCATGTAGGGCCTAAAAAATGGAGTTTCTTGGAGCCCTAGGATGTTATTTTGAGTATGTATGTGGAATGGAGGTTTTATGTGAGGTTTGAAGAGCTCGGGAGGATTTTTTTTGCTGACTAGATTGGAAGCCTTAAACCATGGCTAGAAACCAGGGCATAAGAACAAGTAGGGTTGTGGGAATCTTGGTGTTCTAGGAATAGCTACTAGATTGTTAAGTTTATTTTATGGTTTGTTCAGAATAATTTGGAAAGGGGAGAAAAATACGATTACTAGACCTAGTAGCCTTTAGGGCTAATTAGGCCTATGTGAGGAAATTGAGTTTTCTTTAGGTTTTGTTGTAGTCAAAAGTGTTGAATGTGGTCAAGGAGGTCATGGAGGGTAATTAAATTACCACTAGACTAGAAGAAATTAGAAACACAAGATCCTAAGTGAGGGTTAAGGCTCTAGGGCTGAGAAGGACTAGTAGGACTAATGCCAAGAGGGGAGATTAAGTCTACCACATCCCAACCATACCTAGGAGGAAAGTTGGAAAGGGAAGTCTTGGAGGCTTGCAATGGTGGTAAGACAAGAAGCAAGAATAATTGGATGATTCAAGGTGGAAACCTTAATTTGGAGTGGCTATTGGATACAACCCTAGATCCTCTGTATCAACCTTCCTCCATGGATATCAATAAAGAGAAAGTAAATTATGTTGGCAATGATTGCTCTAGGTATTTTATTATTTTATAGTTATCTACATGTAATTATAAGTCTTGGAGTGAAATGGACACAATAATTATTACATGTTATTGTTCGTTCAACTAGGTAAGTACCAAGTGAAAGATAT
This sequence comes from Cupressus sempervirens, assembly GCA_028749045.1. Lineage (NCBI taxonomy): Eukaryota > Viridiplantae > Streptophyta > Pinopsida > Cupressales > Cupressaceae > Cupressus > Cupressus sempervirens. The sequence goes on along the minus strand of CM053785.1, from coordinate 218,085,596 downwards.
GAATGTATATATTGTGCCTCTTATCGACGAGTTTATAGTGTTATGGAATGGTTTCACTATGTATGATATCTCTAGACTAATTGGACAAAAATAATTTCAATTTAATGCAATGCTTGTGTTTAAAATTCATGATGGCCCTAGTTGAAACATTTCTATGGTATGTTATGATGAATTCTAGTTGTATGCAATAATTATAATTCAAAAAATTAACAAATTTAATTGAATTATAATTTTATTTTGTAGGTCTTCAAACAAATGGAAAACTTGCATGTCTAATGTGTGGTCCAATGATGAAATCTCATCATTCCTAAAGTTTAATAAAGTAGTTACTTGATGAGTATAGGCACTTCCTCCATAGAAATCTTAAGTATCAAAGTGTCAAAAAACAACTTTTCAATGGGAAAGAAGAGTTTACATCAAAACCATGAAGACCCTTCACCTATGGCAATTGGAATATAATAGAATTCTAGTATCACTCCATCTAATGGTTTATGTTTGAAATCTATATATTTATGTAAATAATGCTAGTTAAGGTCATCAAGGAATCATTGACCACCTTCCAAAGGGACTAAAATGTTATCCTAGAAAATTTAGTAGGTTGCCCTACTAAAAGCAACTATAAATTGTGCATTTGTTTGATACTATGCATATTAGAAAGAATGTAATAGAGATAGTATGGAAAATATTGGATGGAAGGCATATCAAAGAAATCCTTTTCAAAATTTGTAGTGACATTCATAATTCCAATCATGCAACAAAAAATTCCATAAAACAAGTCATACAAAAAATTAGATTTCCTATAGAATTTGCTGTGAATATAAGCAATCTCATACTAAAGAAAAGTGAATTTGAGCCAAGGATGAAAATGAATGATTGGTATACCTTCACCAAGGTAAGTTGCGATATTTTGTATTTTCAATATATTTGTGAAACTATTTTTAATTTTCATCGTATTACATTGACAATTGTTGTCGTATGTGCTACCCCTATCACTCCTAGAGAACTTTGACAATACTATCAAAAAAGTGATATATGATCTTGGAAAATACATGAGGTAAGTAGTGACATTTTTTCAATATATCAAACAAGTAATTGTCTAATCAATATAACACCTTTTTAGTTACAGGATTGGACATCCCTTACTACCAAAGTACTATGCTAATTTTCATTAAATATCAATCTGAAAGCGTGAACTTGAGATGATGTCTGCAAAGTATATGCTCTATTTTTTACTAAAAGTCATTACTACCTTGAACACAAAAACCATTAAGGAAATCTAATTTATCCAAATGAAAGACAACTATCAAATAATTGGAAGGAAATTCTAATTATTTAGCCATACATCCATATTTATCCAAATGCTGCAGGAATAGTGACTTGTTCTAAATCCAGTAGCTGCAGGAACAACAGTTCTATCTTAACTTAGAAAACTGAGTCTAACTCCTACTTACTAAAGTAAACTCCACCTTCCACGTGGGCCCCCACAGAAGAATGAAGGAAAGATAAGCTCAGATGAAAGTGTAGAAACTCAGTAAAGGCATTTATTCATCAAATATGCAATATTGCAATAACTTGGCAAAAATAATAAGATGTCTATCTGTAATACCCCAAAATTGGCTCATTGCCATTATACAAATTTTGGTCTATTTCTAATAATTTCTAAGTCCTATTCTAATAGGCAATTCTCATTCTGCTATTCGCTACTTGACTTAATTGTCAGATGCAAAAAACCCTAATCTGCATTCATCATATTTCTTATTTAATTCCTATAGTATGCACTCATAGTAGTCGCATTAAACCTACTTGATTTAATTATAGTTTAATTATTAAGTATTTATACTTTAATTAAATTATAATTATATCCTAAGGCTAATGTACTATGGAATTAAATTTATTTAATTTAATAAATACACCTATCTTGATTAATTAAATGTAATTATTTAATTAAATGGGAAAGGTATTTCTAATTAATTAAATGAAATTATTTAATTAAATGGAGTACTTACTTCTAATTAATTAAACAAAGTTATTTAATTAAATGGGAAGCCATTCTTAATTAATTAAATGAAGTTATTTAATTAAATAAGAAAAGTGTCTCTAATTAATTAAAGATTATTTAATTAAATAGAAAAAGTAATTATGAGAGCATACCTCATTTTATTAAATTAAATATCTCAACAAAATCTCTCTTCAATTCAAAAAGGGAAATTTCTAGTTCACTATTGATCAAAAATGAGTTAAATCAGTTAACTCCTTTTTCTACTCAAATTGAATCAGTTAACTCCTTATTTTACTCAAATTAAATCTGTTAACTCCCTTTAATTTGGGAATCTCCCTTTATGACTGAACTTCACCTTTAATCCTGACAGTTGATTGAAATCGATCTCAACCGTTGATGGATTCCAAGAAAGTCTATTTAAGAGACCCTCATCTCTTCATTTTGAGGGGATGAATTTGGAGAATTCACATCGAATCGCTACTGGAATTCATACTCACATTTGCTCATATTTTTACATACATCTTGCATTCTTAGTTTAGATTCATCTAGCTTAATAATGCATACATTTTTAGTTTGATATCTTTTATTTCTTAGATTAATTGCTTGTACTTCATCTAGATTACTTGCACATCCATTTAGCTTAAATTACATTCAAATCCTTCATTCTTACAGGGTTTGGTTGCTTGGACCTTGATTCTAAGGATATTAATAGGCAAAATCCATTTAGATAGAAGGCAATAGGTCGCTTTGCCAGCTGATTTTTGGATGAACAATCCAATGTTCATTTTGAGATGAATTCGCATACAATGATTGTGTTGAAATGTGTGTGTTAGCAGAGGCCGCATATTCATGCATACATTTCTGGCACCCACCGTGGGGCACAAAAATCAATTTTTCTGGCCTCTTTCTATATTTTTTAATCATTTTTTTGTTCTCTGTCCATACTGTTCCCTACAGATTTGAGAATCTTCGAGTGAGACTATTCATTTTCATGCGAAGATCCAAAATCTTCACTCGAAGATTCCCTCCAGGTCACACGAGAAAGTTCCTGAGCACGCAAAATTTTGCACAGCACTTGTTTCTTCATGCAGGCTCCAAATAGTTTTGTGCAGGCTCCAAATAGTTTTGCATGAGACAGAAATAACTTCGCGTGGCTCTGTTAGAAATTTTGGACGGCACTTGTTTCTTCATGCGGGCCGAAAATAGTTTTGCGCAGGCTCCAAATAGTTTTGCACGAGACAAAAATAACTTCGCGTGGCTCTATCAAAAATTTTGCGTGAAACTCTGCTATTTTTGCATTGACTTTTGATGTTTTCATAGGTCTTAGCATTTTCTAAGCTTTTTTATGGGTATAAAAATGAACAAAAAAAGTTAAATTTTATTTTCCCATAGTTAAGCTTCAATTTTCACTAACATATTTTCTCCTAAGCATCTTTATTTCTATTTTTTTGATTTTTTTGTAGCATAATAGTGGTTTGTAGGACAATTGGAAAAGCATGATAAAGTTGCTAAAAATAGGTAAAACATCTACTAAGTGCATTGCAAGGATTACCAAGTAATTCTCTTTGACTGATAAAACTTCATTTGGATCTAAAATGAACATCTCTCGTGTCAAGCTTGTGTGTGTTTCCTTGCATGTTCTCATTTTACAACACATGCATAATTTGATACTAGGTTGTGATCTCCATTAGTTTTCATCTAGTAGGCTTAGTTACTAGTGATAGATCTAAATAGCTATCTTGGGTTATTGGACTCGCTAATCTGCCAGCCCCTCGTTCCACCCTGTGGTTGCAAGATTAGCACCATGTTAAAGGGGAGGGGTCTATAGGAAAGAAGTGTTAAAGGCTCCACTAGGCAACCCTTTTGTGCTTTCTAGAACTCACTAGTTTCTGAGTTATGGACTCGTGTTAGCTTGTGTGAGGGGTTAAATTTTCCACATCTTTGGACTCACCTCACATTAGTTAAAGCGTTAAGTGTACCACATTGTGCTTTTTGATTGCTTTTGGATAAATTTTCTTTCAAAAATTGACATCTGTACACACATAGTAATTAAGCCCCCATGAACACTATTCGTGGATCTTGAGGGAGTGGGTTCCTAGTGAAAATCCTCTCTAAGATAGATTCCTTTTAGGTGGGGAGGATACTTTAAGCATCTCACAGATAGATGAATCTTCAACTTGTTTATTAAGGCATCCTTTCTCCGAAGAGGTTGATAGATCACTGGGAGTTGATATCATAGATCTTTAAGAGATACTCTTAGTTTAGCGTGTCAGATTAATTTTTCTGCTTTGATTGGGCTAAAGGTGAAAAGGTGTCAAAACTTTGAATCTGGAAGCTAAGTCCCCTTGTGGTATACTATTGTGAGTCGGTCACCTTTAGAGAGGGTTAACCATAGCAGACAATCCCTCTACAGGGAAAACTGCGTTGACGGAACCTCAAGCAGTAATAGCCATTTTCACCATGGTAGTGACAACCGCTATATAAATGTCCTTATGGAAGAAATCTCCATAGGTGTGGTTCATTGTGGGTTATTAGATCTCCCTAGCAGCTCTTGAAGATTAAGTTCTCAGACTGTGTCAAAACGTCGGTGTGCCAGGGTTGGAGGTCACCCCTGTGAGTCATAAAAGTTGCAAAGTCAAACCATTACTAAAAACCTTAGAGAGCCCAACTTTTATTTTTTAGGGATGTATGCGTGATTGCAAAACCTTTTGAAAACATACACAAATAGCTCTCCTAGGGATTAGCACAAAACTAAGTCACTTGATTGTTCATGCGCAAGGTTGCTTTTGCCCTTTTATTGCTCTCTGTCTGCAAACATTCCTGAAACAATGACATCTCACTTAGCTAATGACTTGTGATCCATACTTTAACTAGTCTTGTCTCTCAGTTATCTTGCTCTTGTCCTTTAGTGCTTGTTGTACTCTATGTCATGATAGTCATAATCTTTGGCTGTTCTAGCCTTCAAATCAGACTATTCATACCTTAGCATATTGCACTCTTATCTTGCTTTTCTGAGACTACATTCTAGTGTGGTCCTTGTCTAAGCTGCTGCTTTTTGTCATTGTCTATGACTGTGGCAACTTGACTTATGTTCTAAAACTTGGTTGTCACTACTTGAAACATAATACATCAAAATGGCTAACAAAAAATGTGCTAAATCCAATATTCCTAGTGAGGAAGAAGGGATTCTTATTGCAAACATGAAGCAACAAATCCAATCAATGAATGCTCAACTTCAAAGACTAAAAGAAGAGGAAAACACATCATCAAACAAATTCTCCTTGAGAGAAATTTTTCCTTCCTTCTATTACAACCAAAAATCACATTCTTGTGATCTTGAATCCAAGACATCTGAGAACACCTCACGTACACCCAAGAAATCTAGAAATATCTTTGAAGAAAAACCTTGGGAACCTAAACCAAAGCGTGATTTCACACATTTGGGAAAATATTATGAATTAACCTTGGAAGAACTTCTTGAAGAGAAACTCATTGTATTACCTAAGGTCACTTTGGTGGGAGTTTCCTTTATGAGTAACTATTGTGCCTATCACAGACATAATTTACATAAAACTTCCCATTGTAAGGAGCTGAAAAATGAGATCCAAGATCTCTTTGGCAATGGCATAATTCAAAAATCTAAGCTCTCAACTACTAAAGATTCTACTCTCAAGAAGGATCAACCTCATGAAACCATGTCTAGTAACAGTTCAAACACAACTTCTACTTCCTCTAACATACATCCACCTTCTAAATTGTCCAATCTTTCCAACACATATTCACCAAAAGAACTCACTACTCCCCCAATTGACTATGTTTACCCTCAAGGACTACCTTTAAAAGAAACTCAAGCTAATATTGACTTAGCTATAAACCTCTCCCATACTACACAAAGAAAAGAAAAGAAAACCTCCATGTGTTGCTCGTACTATTATCCCCAATCCAACTATTCCTCCATTGTCCCTTCAAGAGCCTATTATGGAGCCTCTAGAAATATATTTGAATACAGATTCAGATACTCCCTTATCCTTGGATTTGGTTTCATGTCAAGAGGACCACTTAAATGATGAAGAAACAAGTGTTGATCAAGACCAATATTCCTTCATCCCTTTCGAGTCTTCCAAGATCTCGTGCCTCCATCTCAAGAGCCACATAGTCCTCCATCTCCCATGTCATGCACCTCTACTAAGCGAGACCAAGATATTCCTTCCACCATCCTTAAGGAGACTATAAAAGACCAAGAGAAGGATAATTTTCCTATGTTACCTAAAATTCCTTTTGAAGAGAAAAGTGTTCCCTTGCTCTCTTATTCTACCTCACTACATTCACTTCCAAACTATGCTCAAGCTTTAAATACTCCTGTCAAAGGTATTGCTCCTATAACAGTTACTCATAAATCTATTGATGGCTTTGGTCATATTGCTCACTCTAAAGATGCTGATATTAGTACTCATGGTCCATTCACATCTTCTAAATCTATCCTTGGTTCCTATCCATCAAAGCTAAATCCTTCAAGTCTTCCATCCATATTGGGGCCTTATGTTCCTCTATCTCCTACTTCCACTCTTAACCCATTACAAATTCCTCGTACCCTACCCCAAGATCAACAAAGATACACATACTTGAACTCTTCACATTCATCTTTCCATCTAAACCAGTCACATTGGTCTCATTCATCCACAAGTCCCAAGTCCTTTGGAAGAAATTTGGATGATCAACTCAAACACAAGTGCATGAATCCATCCTCAAAAGTTCACTATGTCTCCTCTAATCGACATGTGAATGTTAAGAAGGAAAATACACAAAAGAGACCACAAAGGTCCACTATTCAAAGAGCTCAACCAAAGAAAGTATGGGTTCTTAAATCTGTTATTGAAGAAATGCATTCCAAAGCATCTAATGAAAAATCAAAAGCTATATGGATTCCCAAATCTCTTTTGAAGGACTTGAATATTGAAAACAAATCAAAGTTGACATTCAAGCTTCAAAAGGCTTCCACTCCATCTTCTTCCCAACATCTTCCTAAAAAGGTTTCAAAACCTTCTACTCCACCCCTCTCCAAAATGGCTTTTCTACCTCATATATCTGAGCCTCAATCTATTTCATCCATATTTCCTCCATAATTTCACTACCCTTCAAGGTGTGTGTCAATGTTGATCTTGCCTAATATCTCATCCACCCTCATGAGATCGTAAATCATGTATGAGTTTTGGCATGAAAGAATGGAAGAACAACATTTCTTGAGTTGTAGCCCCAATTGGGCATCTATTTTGGTGTTGTGTTTGACATCTCCTATTGGGAAAATCCACCTTCTCCCTAGTTTGGTTCAATGTTGAATCTGTTGTGAAAACCCGGTATGGGAGTGAATGTCTAATTTTGTCTTCATGTTGTGATTGGTTGTCTCGTAGTCAGTTTTCATTCTCTCCACGATCACTGTAATATATTGTAGAATTTGAAATGGATCCCTTGTTAAGGGCCAAGAAGGAAATTTATCTTGTTATTGGGATTCAGTTATGTTGAGGATATTTTCTCCTCGAGATTGAAAATCCTATGTAAAATGTATTTTAAACTTATTGTTGAAGTGGCAACAAAGTCGAGTTTTCTTACTAGTTATTTCCTGCCTGAGTGGGTCAATAGAAAAAGAGATTGAGAAATATGCTTTCATTCAAGTCTGATAGTATTTCAGTTTATGCACATGTGTATTGGATATTAGATTAAATGGTGACATACAATTTATGCAATCTCTGGGTCCAATTATGTTATGGAAAAATTTAAAGTTATGGTTGGAACTTCAATTTAATTTCATGCTTATTAGGGGATAAAATTAACCTTATATTATTGTGAAACACAAACTATTGAACTCTAAGCTATAAACCCATTTTAAGAAGAAAAAAAAATACCCCTTGTGAAAATTACATTGCTTGGAAAATTCTTAGACAAAATAAACTTAGAAAAAAGGAAAAGTGTTTTCTAGAGCAAAAATTCCTTTGGATTTTGTATGGGCATATGATTTACTCCTTTGTTGTAACAGAGAATATTCTTTGTTGATTCCTTACTTTAAATTTGATTTTTTTTTAAAAAAATAGAAAAAGGATAATACTTTTTTTAATATCCTAAATATCCTAATTTTCTACTTACTTTACTTTATTTCATAGCTCCTATCCTATGTTAATCCCTAAGCTAACCACTTAATGTTTTCATATCATTACTCCTCCACCCTAGGCGTAGTCATCCTTGAACCTAAGCAATCAATAAATTCTTGTCTTGATAAAGTAAACAAAGGGAGTAACATGGGGCTCTTGGGTTTAGAACACTAATTTAGCTATTGACTTGGGATTTTCAATCCCCTCCTTGTTTCTTCCCATGTGAAATTTTTGCCACCCTGTAAAACTTGGATCATGTGCCCCCCAAATTAGACATGGCAGTTGGTATTTTATTGGACCAATGGAGGGAGAGCATGTTGTATTAAAGGAAAAGTCTTAAAGTCACCTCTTACCTTTGAGCGCCCTGTGGAAGTATTGTCATGCATGGGGGGGACAAGACCTACATGATGGCATGCTTAGGACAACACGTAAGGGAAGGATCCTAGTTGTAGGAGAATTGGTGCTGGGGAAGTTTAAAAAGAAAAGTATTGATTGATGTTATTAAAGTTTGGGAGTGGGTGGGCATTTTATTTAATGTTTAAAATTTCCTTCCTTCCATCCATGCAAATTTTTTTTCCCACACATGGAACTTGGTTAGCACTTGGTTGTTATGATCAGCGTGCCTCATCTTGTTATAGCACTTTGGCTTAATGAGGAATTTGTGACATGGTAGGGGGGGGGAAGGTCAATTAGGAATTTTAGGTAGTTAGTATAGGTGTAGGTTAGTATTTATTTTAAAATTAAGTATTAAAATTGTTGTTACGTCATGAAATTTATTGAAATGTATTGAAATGTAGATAGTGTTAGTAGTACTCTTTAATTAAAGTTTTCTTTAAATAAAAAAATAGTTAGGTTTATGTTTAGTAGGTAGTTTTAAATTAAAAGTTTCTAAATTTTAGATTACTTTAGAAATTAGTTTTAATTTAATATAGTTTTAGTTTAGTTTATTATTGGTTAGTTTAAAAAAAAATTAAATGTCAATTTATATATATTTTTATTAGTATAAGTTAATGTTAGATTTTTATGTTAACTAAAAGTTAGTTAAAGTAAATTTAATTTTATTTGATACGAAAGTTAATTAAAATGTTTCTTTTGAGAGTAAGTTATGTTGGTCTAAGTCAATCTAGATTTAGTTTATATTATTATTATTTTTTAAAAATAAATTATGATAAAATTGGAATTAGGATAAAGTTTAATCATGCATATGGATGTAATGTTAAATTAATTAGAAGTTCTTTTATTTCAAATGTTCAAAATAATTTAGTCTATATTATTTAATTGGACTTTCAAATCAATCAGTTACATTATTGATCGATGTTTGTCTAATAGATTAATAATTGATCAAAATTATTAGGACTTAAATTTATGGTTAAATATGTTTTACTTTTGTTTTAAGACTGTAATATTTAAAGAGTTTTTAAAATATTAAAGTGTTAGGTTATTTTTTTAAATTAATTGAAATTAGTTGGTTTAATTTAACTAATTGATTTAACAATGAACATTTAAGATTAACAATGTATTCCTTCATGATGTTTTTCAACTGAGTTGTAATCCTTTAGTTTTGATAGGTAATTGCATTGTTGTCTCAAATTCTACCTATATCTTAACTAATTTAAACTTATCAAACTTAGTAAACTTAAATGTTATTACTTTAAAAAAAATTGTATGTATGTTCTTGCCCTATTTTTTGGGCATGACATTTTGGTATCAAAGCTCGTGTTTCAACACTACGAATCGAAAACCATTATGCTTCTAAACTTAAACTAAACTCTAAATTGTGTATGATACCTCTTATTACTCAAAGCAACTGACGAGGCAGAGGTCGTAGGGTGAGAGGAGGTAGAGCGGGACAAGAGGATGGACCACCACCACCACCACCACCTCCACCACCACCACCGAACCTGAATCAAAATATTTTGGATGTCCTTCAGACATTGATTGGTGTAGTTCAATAGAGGGTACTACCTATAGTATAGCCAGGGCATTGAATTCTCATAGTGGAAGTAGAGGGACCTAGAGGAGGCAAAGAGAGGAGTAGGAGTCCCCCACCAAGGTAGGTAGAGGGACAAGGCAAGCATGAGAGTGAGTCGATACATCAGAGAGGACCACCACTCGATAGAACCCCTAGACATATAAGAAATGATATTAGGGAGTTGATATGACTTGGGCCACCATTCCTTACTGGTTCCACAGAGGGAATAGTAGCAAAGGCCTGGTTATAGAGTCTACAATAGTGCTTTAGATTACATCCTTATGGGAGTAATCTGAAGGTGCATCTAGTAGTTCATCAGCTGAGAGGAGATACCTCTAATTGGTGGCATCAGGAGAAGACTATAGGAGGAGTAAGAATGAAGACCCTCACATGGGAGTCATTCTTAGAGAGATTCTAAGAGAGGTACCTATCAGAGCACTTTAGAAAGAAGTAGATAGAGGAGTTTCATTCTCTATAGCAGAGGGGTCTCACAGTAGCTTAGTATGAGAGCAGGTTTCTCGAGCTCCTTCCTTATGTTGAATACATGAAGGAGGAGAAACTATGAGTACATCGCTTCATCATGGGCCTAAATTTCTCACTTTAGGGTCTAGTTCATTTGGCCTTCCCTACTACCTTCAGACAGGTAGTTGAGATAGCACTAGTTGTCGAGGATACTCGAGGTAGATAGGAGTCATGGGATTAGTCTCAAAACTAAAAATCTACCCAGAAGAAACCCCCTTGGAAGTGAATTAGAACTATACAATAGGGTTCTCTAAGGGCCAATAGTCTCCATAGCAGAAACCACAACAACAGCAGAAGAAACCTTCACAAGGTTACCAGGGCTCCAAGCCCAAGCAGTGGTAGTCATAGGGTCCCAAATAGGATTAGAAGGTATAGGCCCCACAGTCACAGTTAGTGAAGACTCAGTAGTCTTCCAGGGGTGGATACAATGGATCTAGTAGGTCAGGAGGCCCACAATAGTTTGGATCACAAGGTGCATGATCTTATACTTGAGGACCATGCTACACTTGTGGTGGCATGGGTAATATAGCTAGAGAGTGTCTATAGGGACAATCATCCAGTGGCCAGAGAGGAGCTTTTTTAGAGCCAATAGTTGGAGACATGGGAAGATCCCATAGAGTATTTGTAGTGGTTGACAACCACCAGGCTGAGCATTAGGCCATAGTTATCAAGGCTATAGGTATTATATAGGGCCGTATGGTTGTAGTTTTATTTGATTCTGGAGCTACTGACTCATTTATATCTCCACATGTAGTGGAGCATTGTGAGCTGTTGGTAGTTAGATAAGATGTCAATTGGGAGGTAGAGTTAGCCTTAGGAGCTAGAGTGTCAGTTAGTTCCATGGTGCATGATTGCTAGATGCAGATTGGAGACATGTCCACAATGTCTAATCTGCACATTACCCCTTTAGGTTCTTATGATGTTGTTCTTATCCTGGATTGGCTTTATGCCCATAGTGCCAAGATGGATTATCAATAGAAGAGGGTGGAAGGTGTTGATGAAGATGGTATCTCTAGAGATATTTTTGGGGTTAAGAGACTAGTGTCTCTTCATATGATTTTTGCTATGCAGCTTAGATGGTGCATGTGAAAGGGATGTTAGTTGTTCACTATCACCATTAGTGATAGAGAGGAAGATCAAGAGGGAAAGCCATCCCTTGATGATTTTCCAATCCTGCAAGAGTTTGCAAATGTGTTTCCTTCAAAGCTCCTTGGTATGCCTCCACCTAGAGCAGTGGATTTTCATATTGACCTTGTGTTAGGAGTCGAGCCTGTATTGAGGGAACCATACAGGATGACTACTCATGAGCTCAATGAACTAAAAGCTTGGTTGGAGGAACTCTTAGATAAGGGGCATATTCGACCTAGTGTGTCACCTTGGGGTACACCAGTGATCTTCGTAAAGAAGAAGGATGAATCACTTAGGTTGTGTATTCATTATTAGCAATTGAATAAAGTAACCATCAAGAATCAATATCCTCTTCCAAAAATCAATGATCTCTTCAATCAGTTGCAGGTTACTCAAGTATTTTCAAAGATTGATCTAAATTTAGGTTACCACTAGTTGAGGATTGTGGATAGTGATATCCCCAAGATTGCATTTTGTACAAGGTATGGTCACTACAAGTTCACCATGGTACCCTTTGGCCTCATGAATGCTCCAATTGTATTCATGAGCCTCATGAATGGAGTATTCTATACCTTATTGGATAATTTCGTGGTTGTTTTCCTTGATGACATTCTAATTTTTTCTCATGATGATAAACAACATGAGGAGCACCTGAGACAAGTATTGCAAAAGTTGAGAGAGAATCAGTTGTTTGGCAACTTGTCGAAGTGTGCATGCTATAGACCTAAGATACATTATTTGGGTCATGTCATATCAGGTGATGGTGTCTCAGTAGACCCATCGAAGATTAGGGCCATCGTGGATTGGCTAGCACCCACCAGTGTCACTGAAGTGAGGAGCTTTATGGGACTAGTTAGTTATTACCAATGCTTCATTACAAGATTCTCTAGATTGGCACACCCAATCACATATCTTCAAAAATAGGGAAAGAAGTACAAGTGGATAGAGAAGTGTGATAGAGCTTTTCAAGAGCTCAAGAGAGCCCTCACGAGTGCACCAATTCTTGTAGTATCAGATCCTTTTGCAAATTTTGTGGTGTGCATAGATGCATCTTTAGATGGTATAGGGGTAGTCCTAATGCAGGAGGGATGAGCTATTTCCTTTGAGTCTAAGAATTTGAAGACTCATGAACTCAATTACCCTACTCATGACCTAGAGCTTGCAGCAGTGGTTCATGCTTTAGTGAGGTGGTGACACTTCCTTCTAGGTTATAGATTTGAGCTTTATTCTGACCACCAGAGCTTGTAGAACATATTTACTCAGTCAAACCTTAATGCTAGGAAAAGAAGGTGGATGGAGTTCCTTTGTGAGTATGATTTTGATGTTCATTACATCAAGGGAAAGGAGAATGTGGTTGCAAATGCCTTAAGTAGAAGGTTCCATGAGCTTCCATCTATGACTACTTGCACTGACTTGAGAGAGTAGATCTTACAATACTTGCCAACAAATGAGCTTTATGCAGACATTAGTTAGATAGTGCATCCTCAGAGACCCTTGGAAGGGAAGCATTTAGAGTATTTCTTGGAGTCTGATGGAATTTTGTGTCATAGAGGACATATGTATGTACGTTCCATTGTGGGTTTGCGCAAGCTCATTGTAATTGAGGCTCACAAAGCACCTTATGCAGCACATCTTGATGTTAAGAAGTTACATGCAAATCTGAGATAGTTGTATCACTGGATAGGCATGAGAGTGCAGATTACTACCATAGTTATGAGATGCCTCGAGTGTCATAGGGTGAAGGCAGAACATCGTCATCTCAATGGGCTTCTTCAGCCTCATGAGATTGCATAGTAGAAATGGGATGCTATATCTATAGATTTTATTGTTGGTCTCCCCATGTCATCTAGCCACCATGATGCCATTTTGGTGATGGTTGACATGTTGACCAAGGTTGCCCATTTCTCAGTCGTGTATACTACATACATTACACAAGACATAGCTTAGGTGTTCTTGTAGGACATTGTCAGACTTCATGGCATTCCCCATAAGATCATCTCTGATAGAGACTCATTATTCACTTCATCCTTTTGGAGAGAATTGCAAGTAGCTTTGGGCACTAGGCTCAATTTTAGCACAACATATCATCCTCAAAGTGAAAGTCAAACTGAGTAGGTGAATCAAGTTTTGGAGGACATGTTACGTATGTACATGATGGACCATTAGGTTAAATGGGAGGAATATCTACATCTTGTCAAGTTTTCCTATAACAATAGGTACCATTCCTCCATAGGTATGCCACCTTATGAGGCCTTGTATGGAAGACCATGTACAATGCTCTTGAGTTGGGATAGGATCGAGGATCAAGTATCTATTGGCCCTCAGTTAGTAAAGGAGATGGAGCAGCAGGTGACCTTGATTAGACAACGCCTGAGAGAGGCACATGATAGGCAAAAGAAGCATGTTGATGTGAATAGGATACATTGAGAACTTGTATCAGGTTGGTGATAGAGTTTTCTTGAGGGTGTGACCGCATAAGAGTTCGATCTAATTCAGAAAGGGCTCTAAGTTGGCACCCTAGTTTGTTGGACTGTTTGAGATCCTAGAGAGGATAGGACTAGTTGCTTACCATTTAGCCTTGCCACCTAGCCTATCATGCATCCATGATGTATTTCACATTTCAGTACCTAGAGGATACATTTTTGATGAGTCTCATATTATAGATTAGGATGCTTTGTAGGTGAAGTCAGATGGGTATCTAGCGCTGGAGCCTATTCATATTATTGCTCGATGGACCCTAGCTCTTTGAGGCCTAGAGCTAGACCAGGTTAGGGTCCAGTGGGATTGTTATGATGAGGTCATGGCTTCATGGGAGGATGCAGCATGGATGTGATCTCAATACCCTTATCTTTTTGATGAACTCCAGGAGGAAGTTCATGCCTAGTGGGGGAGGATTTGAGACCTTACCTCGACCCATCGTAGCATAGTTGATACATTATTATATTGATACTCATGACTCGATATGTCAAAACACTATCATAAAATCTAAACATATTATGTTATTTCATGTTGTGTGATGTTTATTTTTAGATATTTGATTTTTGTCATTTAATGTTTTATGAACATGTATACTGATAAAGTAAGTGAATGCAGAATTAGCACTTTGAGTATGCAATTTTAATTTGATTAAGTATATGAGTAGAATGAGATAAACAATTGATTAATTGAAAGATGAATGTTTTAAATTATGAGATTTCCCTAATACGTTATATACATAAGTGCATGTGATTTTCTTAAGCTACTAATGTGTACAAGATATTTTAGTTGAGAAACCTAACAGAGAAATGAAACTGAACACTATCTACCATTTTTGGAAACCTTGTTGTTTGTACTTTATTTTTATCTTGAGATGTATGAAGGTATCATTCTGTAATCAGTAAATGTTAATGTTTTGTAATAGTGTTCTTATAGTGTTGCTTGACAATCATGAATTGTATATGCATCTAGGCATGATGGTTAGGGTTAACCGAGTAACCTAAAGATCTAAGTCAGACTAGGTTAGTGACCTTATTGCTAGTCAATTTTTTTATCGAAATTAATTATCCTAATCCAGATTAGTGTTTAATCTACATTTTGAAGGTTTTTAGATAGTCCTTAATTTTTCTAGCATTTGTTAGGTCCCTTATTTATCCTATAGGCCTAAAAACTTGGAATCTAAGTACCCAAGGGGTATGGGTATGGGTTGGGGGCATTTTCCACCCCCCTACCCCATTTTGTTGACTTTTATGGTCACTTAAAAACCCAAATTTTTCCTTATAGCGAAAATTGATAGTTTCATCATGAGTTGAATGAATTTAACCCAACCTTGAGGTTAACCTTAGGTTTAGTTGTGTTGGAAGCCTCTAGAACTTTTGGGCAAGTGGGGGAGTTATTGCTTTTAGAGGTGGTCGAGTTTAAGATCTTATTTAGAGGAGGTTTTGGGTGTTCACCCAACCTCTAGTTTTAGAGTGGATTTTCAAAATTGAAGGAAAGGAGAGGAAAGCAAGCTCATCTCAAACTTTTTCATTTTCCATAACTTGATTTTTGAAGGTAGGAATACTTCACCTCTTTCTATTCATGTTGGGTTTCATTTTTTTGTTTTATTTCATATGTATGTGTGTGTGTGTTGAGAATCTTTGGGAGGGATGGGAAACAAGTTTTCTTAGATTTCTTCCTTGCATTTTGTTTTGAATTTTTGAAGGGATTGTATGGGTGTAATGGCATTACTCACCCTCAAATAGGGAAAAAGTGGCCATGTATGGGGGAAGGTCTTCAGTTGGAATCCAACAGTGTAGAGTCTCTTCTAAGGATGAGAAGAGGGAGAGAGGGTAGGGTGTTCTGGGCCCCTACCTATCAACAAAAACCACATATAAGTTTTGGCATGAAAGAATGGAAGAATAGAAGTTCTTTCGTTATAGCCTTGATAGGGCATCTGTTTTGGTGTTGTGTCTAACATCTCCTGTTGGAAAAATCCATCTTCTCCCTAGTTTGGTTCAATATTGAATCTATTGTGAAAACTCGGTATGGGGTGAATGCTTGATTTTATCTTCATGTTTTGATTGGTTGTCTCCTAGTCAATTTACGTTCTCTCCACGCTCACCATAATATATTGCAAAATTTGAAATGGATCCCTTATTAAGGGCCAAGAAGGAAATTTATCTTGTTATTGGGATTCAGTTATGTTGAGGATATTTTCTCCTTGAGATTGAAAATCCTATGTAAAATGTATTTTAAACTTATTGTTGAAGTGGCAACGAAGTTGAGTTTTCTTATTGGTTCTTTCCCAGTTGAGTCTTTGAACTAGGTGGGTCAATAGAGAAAGAGATTGAGAAATATGCGTTCATTTGAGTCTGATAGTATTTTAGTTTATGCACGTGTATATTAGATATTAGATTAAATGGTGACATGAAATTTATGCAATTTCTAGGTTCAATTATGTTATGGAAAAATTTAAAGTTATGGTTGGAACTTCAATTTAATTTCATGCTTATTAGGGGATAAAATTAATCTTATATTATTGTGAAACACAAACTATTGAACTCTAAGCTATAAACCCATTTTAAGAAAAAGAAAAATATACCCCTTGTGAAAAAATACATTGCTTGGAAAATTCTTATACAAAATAAACTTAGAAAAAAAAAAAAGTTTTTTCTAGAGAAAAAAGCCCTCTGGATTTTGTATGGGCATATGATTTATTCCTTTTGTTGTAATAGAGAATATTCTCTGTTAATTCCTTACTTTAAATTTAATTTAAAAAGAAAAAAAAAAAACTAGAAAAAGGAAAATAATTTTTTTAATATCCTAAATGTCCTAATTTTCTAACTACTTTACTTTATTTCATAACTCCTATCCTATCTTAACCCCTAAGCTAACAACTTAACTTTTTCATATCACTACTCCTCCACCCTTGGCGCAGTCATCCTTGACCCTAAGCATGCAAAAATTCTTGTCTTGGTAAAGTAAACAAAGGGAGTAACATCGGGCTCTTGGGTTAAGAAAAGTAATTTAGCTATTGACTTGGGATTTTTAATCCCCTCCTTGTTCCTCCCCATGCAAAATTTCTGACACCCTGTAAAACTTGGATCATGTGCCCCCCAAATTAGACGTGACAATTGGTATTTTATTTGACCAATGGAGGGAGAGCGTGTTGTATTAAAGGGCAAAATCTTAAAACTCACCTCTTACCTTTGAGTGCCCTGTGGAAGTCTTCTCATGCGTGGGGGTGGGGGGACAAGACCTGCATGATGGCAAGCTTAGGACAATGTGTAAGGGAAGGATCCTAGGTGCAGGAGATTTGGTGGGGGGGAAAGTTTAAAAAGAAAAGTATGGATTGATGTTATTAAAGTTTGGGAGTGGTGGGTAGTTTCTATAATGTTTAAAATTTCCTTCCTTCCATCCATGCAATTTTTTTTTCCCACACATGAAACTTGGTCAGCGCTTGGTTGCTATGATAAGGATGCCTCATCTTGTTATAGCACTTTGGCAGTCGGTTAGGAATTGTAGGTAGTTAGTATAGGTGTAGGTTAGTATTTATTTTAAAATTAAGTTTTAAATTTTTTGTTATGTCATGAAATTTATTGAAATGTAGATAGTGTTAGTAGTATTCTTTAATTAAAGTTTTCTTTTAAAAAAATAAAATAGTTAAGCTTATGTTTAGTAGGTAGTTTTAAATTGAAAGTTTCTAAATTTTAGATTACTTTAGAAATTAGTTTTAATTTAATATAGTTTTAGTTGGTTAGTTTTAATTTTTTTTAAATGTTAATTTATATATTTTTTATTAGTATAAGTTAATGTTAGATTTTTATGTTAAGTAAAAGTTAGTTAAAGTAAATTTAATTTAATTTGATAAGAAAGTTAATTAAAATGTTTCTTTTGAGAGTAAGTTATGTTGGTATAACTCAATCTAGATTTAGTTTATTTATATTATTATTATTATTATTTTAAAATAAATTATAATAAAATTGGAATTAGGATAAAGTTTAATCATGGATGTAATGTTAAATTAATTAGAAGTTCTTTTATTTCAAATGTTCAAAATAATTTAGTCTATATTATTTAATTGGACTTTCAAATTAATCAGTTACATTGTTGATCGATGTTTGTCTAATAGATTAATAATTGATCAAAGTTATTAGGACAAAAATTTACAATAAAATATGGTTTAATTTTTTTCTAAGACTGTAATATTTAAAGAGTTTTTAAAATATTAAAGTGTTAGGTTTTTTTTTTTAATTAATTGAAATTAGTTGGTTTAATTTAATTAATTGATTTAACAATGAACACTTAAGATTAACAATCTATTCCTTCATGGTGTTTTTCAACTAAGTTGTAATCCTTTAGTTTTGATAGGGTAACTACGTTGTTGTCTCAAATTCTACCTATGTCTTAACTAATTTAAACTTATCAAACTTAGTAAACTTAAATGTTATTACTTTAAATAAAAAATTGTACATATGTTCTTGCCCTATTTTTTGGGCATGAAAGGAAGGCTCCTCCTATGGGATGGATTAAAGGGAATTTTGATGGTGTTGATAAAGGAAACCCTAGTAAAGTGGGTTGTGGAGGGGTTTAGAGGGATAACACAGGTAATATTATAGACGTTATTGCTATACCTATTGGTATTTCTAATAGCCATAAAGATGAGGCTACTGCAGCTCTATATACGATAAGGTTAACAATGGAAACTAGTTTCCAGTACCTCTGGATGGAAGGAGATTCCTGGAACATTGTAAATATACTTTATGGTAAAATCTTGATCACTTGGTTTATCAAAGCTAGTATAATGGAAACTAAATCTTTAATGGATAAATTTGAGAAAGTCTTTATATCGCATTCATTCTGTGAAGGAAATGTTGTGGCTGACTAGATTGCTAACCAGGCTGTCGGAGAGTGTAAAATGACATGGCATGATGATCTAAGTAGGAGCATGAATCTAAAAGCTTTTATTAATTATGACAGAACTCAGGCAATGGAGGGAAATATTTTCTAAGATTAACAATTTAATGATAAATGGAAGTGGGGTTACGAAAGCAAATATTATTTTTTGAGAAAGTACATAAATGTGATTATTATCCTAGCTTAGCATGTATGTGTTTTAATGAGAGCCTTAGTTGTTTTAATGAATACCTTGGCTTTTCTTAATTCTCTATGTCTACCTGTCTGCTTGACTTTGGCATTTCACAAAGAAACAAAGTTTTTAGAAATGAGCGGGGAACTAAGAAAATAGGAACCAAAGAACTATAAAGCATGGAAGGCCAAAGCCTCTATTTGGTAGATTCTATAGAAGGATAATGTCACCACTTACTTGGAGCACCTTCATGGCTACAAACCACATGTCACAAAGGAATTCTTCAAAAATTGGATCGAGGATAGGGTTTCCATGCATGGGGTAACAGCTCATTTGTCTGAAGATTTCATAGCCAAGGTTACAAGGCTACTTAAGGAGGGCATAAAATTTAGTAAAGAAACCAATATTTCCAATGTTGTGTTTAAGAAATTTTTGAAGATTGATGAGGAGGGAAAGAATCTAGAGAAGAATAGTGACTTTTATGAGCTGGGTTAAATTAAAGTTATATGGTAGGACGTTCTCTCTTGCATCCGTGAGTATTTCATTTTAGATGGTAGGGCAAAGTGTGTTCATAAATTTCATTTTGTGTTCCTGAATCATTTTGGATAAAAGGATAGGATCTCATTTCCTTTTTATCTGAGATTTTCTTTTCTTCAATGTCTTCAAGCCCATAGGGAAAAGGAGTCCCAACCAATTTTACATGAAGGGCTAATCCTATTAATTGAGAATTACTATAAGAAAAAGGCTATTGTTTCTTCCCATCCCTTTGAGAAAAAGAAAGGATTTGTTAGTGAAACCTACTCTAGGAAGAGTAAGGGTGAGGAAGGGGTTAGTGTGAGAATGAGGAATCTGAAACAAGAAACACCTTAGATAAATGCCGAGGAGATTACTGAGTCTGAGAATTTAGATAATAATGATGATAAGAATATGGATGTGGGAGATTTCAATTCAAATCTAGAGGGTTACCCTGGCAGCAAGGGTGAGACTGGTAAGGATAAGGCTAAGGAAAGTAATGATGAAAATACAGGGTTCGATAATGTTGGAGAAGAGGATAAAAAATGGAGTGAGAAAAATTAGAGAGTGAGGGAGGAAAATGAATAAATGGTGAAGGAAAAGGAGGACCTCACTAGTAAGGGTGCTATGAATGTAGAGGAAGAAATGAGGAAAGAGAAGGATGAGTCTACTAGTAAGGAAGAAATAGGGAAGGAGAAGGATGAATCTACTAGTGAGGAGACTATGCTCTCTTTCCTTCATACTATTAACCTTAAAGTTTACTCCTCTCTCCAAGGTGACTCCTGGATGTACATTGAGTTAATGAATTTGAAAAGAAAAGTGGGAAAGACGCAACAGGACTAGGAAGTTGACCAAGCAAAGATGATTCAGATGGAAGTTCAGTTTGGTAATATCCCAGATAAGATAAAGGAATATGAACATAAACTCTGTCTTTTGATTAAAGAGAGTGGTAGTAAGATGGAGCAGGTCACTTCAAGCATTTGTGCAACTGCTGCTAGCTTATGGAAGAGAAATAATGAGGAAATCATGTCTCCTGGCAGATCAAGAAAAAGAACAAGATAAAGCTGAAGAAAGAAGGTGACTGAGGTAACTGGGGGATCTTTTGTTGATACCATCCAAAGAACTACGGAGGCAAGAAAGGAGGTGGTGAAAATGATCAAAGAGTTGCAATAATAGTGTTGCCTCACTTTTCTCGATGTACCAAATTTGCAAAGTGAAGATTAGCTTGTATAGATTTTACTTTAGTCGAGTTGGTTGCCCCTTTTCCTTCCTCAAGTAATAAGTATCTCCATCAGGTTTTCATCTTTCCCTTCTCTTGCATTGTATGGCCAGGTGGGTTTTGTTTATCATCATGAGTCTTTGGGGTAGTTTAGGACCTTTCTCGATGGAGATTCTTAAATTATTTTACTTTAGATGAAATTACACTCAAGTCATTATGTTTCAAAATTATAGAAAGTTGGACTGGAGGAAAATCTAGTTTCATCTTCTCCTTGGCGAGTTTCGCACCTTGAAGGTGAAACTCCGTCGAGATTCCCAAATATGATTCTCAAGCTTAAATGAAGAGAAGAAAATCATGTTATGGATAGATCATTCAAGTGTTGCAATTTTTTTCTATGGGAACCTTTCAAAACTCTCTAAGATTATTAAAAAGGCCATCAGTGAAAAACTTAGAAACAACTTCTCCTCAGCAGGTTTTGAACCAAGAAGTCAATTTTTTGAAAAGGTGTTTGCAAAAGAATAAAGTGAGCCAGTGGGTCCTACCTTTCACTTGCAAAGTCAGTTTTATCTTTTTCAAAGGCTTAAATTAAAGTGATTAGGATAGAGAAGGTAAAACAAATGGCATCGGTGGAAAACTCAGAAACAACTTCTCCTCTACAGGGTTTCTACCCTTGAAGGTAGTTTTTTGCATCCAACGAAAGATCACTCTTGCAAGCATGGTTATTTGATGAATTGATTATAGGAAGCTTTAAAAAGGTAAGGGAAGCATGTTGATCACTTTGAGGGACATATTCTATTCAAATTCTAGCCAAGAAAAATTTTACTCACAGAGTACTCCGTTCTTATTTCTCTGCAGCTTAGTGTAAAATGGGAAAGTAAGCCGTAATAAAGGAAAATAACGGTTGGGCCAATGGGAACAATTAAAAGACAAGAAAGAGTCTATTTTAACCTCCACATTTACTAATCTAACAAATTTATCATTTAAGTCATTTGTGTGGCACAAATTTTAAAGATTAACGGGTGGATTGGAGTTTTTATATAGAGATGAACATAACGGATTTTCAAACTACTGCTTACTCATTTGGACTGTTATACTATTAAATTGATGATTGAAATCCCCACAGTTACAAAGTTCTACTCTCTATCTTATTTTGAGTTTTAAGATTTCCAATTATCTCTACCTCAATCAAAATGGCAACAAGATTTTCTGGATTTGATGGATTGGGCGGAATCAAGTCCACATGGCAGAATATCACAGACACTTCACTCTATTTCTTTGACATGCAAGATTTCCAAAGAAGGTTGAGGGTAGAACTAGTTCATCCCATAACGGAGGAACTCCAAAGAAGTCGGCTGGTAGAAGCAACAGGATTTCTCATAGCAGTGCAAGCCCTGGAGCTGATTATTGAATGTATCAATCACTATAACCTAGATAAGAAGCAAATCTTGCTTCCTGATCAAATGGTGTTAATCTCAATTGATAGGAAAGTAGTAGTCAATTTCATGTGAATTCTAGAAAGAGAGGAGTTCTCTGAATTAACAATTGGAGGAGCTATGTCTGAATTCTCTCTGAAGAAGATGGTGTGGCAAAAGGAGATCATGAGTTCTTTGGTTCCAAAAGCCAAGAGGAGCCAAAAGTAAAGTTCCTAAAACCCTTTTTGGCACTAATCTCAAGCCCGAGATCATGGACATTCTAGTTCTTTTGCATCGATTGAAAGGTGAGGTCAAAGCCCTTGACTTTGTA
Organism: Cupressus sempervirens; assembly: GCA_028749045.1. Lineage (NCBI taxonomy): Eukaryota > Viridiplantae > Streptophyta > Pinopsida > Cupressales > Cupressaceae > Cupressus > Cupressus sempervirens. The sequence goes on along the minus strand of CM053785.1, from coordinate 218,062,811 downwards.
GAACAATACTTCTTTTTAGTGCAAATTATCTGCTCAGATATGCAATATGTTGACTAGGCGTATGAGGTAAGTGAGGATCTGTCTAGAGCTCTAAGTGTAGCCAAGTTCTAGAATTCATTTTATATGTCTTCTTTCCTGATATATATGTTGGCTTCCCTACAATTATGGCTGGGCCTTCCTAGAATATAGAATTTTTGAGATGATGTAAAGAGTTATGAGTTTTAACCATGTTTGTAGTTACAAAATAGTTATGTAGAGTATATCAGAGTTAATGATGCATTTACAATGAGGCTTTGCAGGGAACTCCAAGGGTGCCCGGAGAGGAGATTCAACCCAGAAGCGATGGTGGCCATCAGTTAGTTGGGTAGTTATTTCATCCAATTCATATCTTTTTTCATATTTACATCTTGTAGCTTTCGATGGATTTTGCTTGAAGTTGCCTAGATATCCAAATGACATGATCATGCTCATTGAGATTGTGAGAAAAGCAATCTAGGTGAATGTGCTGAGTGCTAATTTGAAGAAAAAGGGATATGAATTTCCCATAAAAGTTGGGGCATACAGTTGTGAGTCCTGATCAGATGTGAAGAACATACTCAAAGCATTCAAGAACAAATATAGACTGGAGAAGTATGAAGTGATAAGGCCCATGTTTGATCCAAATGGGTATGCTAGAGATGTGCTTCAAATTGTGATCCAAATTTCAAGATCCTAAGAATCCTTTTTCTGCTACTTCAGTGCCAATGACTTTGGCGAGGAAGAAGATGTTTAGTATAGAATCACTTGGGGCTACTTCTAAAGTAATCAGCACAGAATCATGGATAAAAGATACTCTAGAAAGGAAGAGAAAGAGGAAAGAGGAGAGTATCCCTGCAAAGGATACTTAGTCTCAAGCAGTTCACTCTGGATCTACACTTGCAAAAGCTAAGAAGAAAATGACTTTATCAATACTTGGGCAAGATCCAAAAACAAGACACTTAACAATGGAGGTAGCAAAGCCAAATAAAGTAGGGATAATTGAGGATATGACACCTGATGATTTTAGTTTGCATTCAATTGATCTTGGAGAGGCTAGGCATGATACAAAGGTGGGCCTATGGAGATCAAGCAACGAGGTGATAGAAGAACAATTGGAGAACCTCAAATTGTCAAAAATCTGAATGAAGGCCAAGATTGAAGAATTGAAAAAATTTATTAGGAAATTAGTTGTTCCATTGGCAACCATTACTGGTGTGCCTACTACTGAGAACCCCACTGCAAAAGAAGTGCAAGCCTTCATCTCATAGCTTCAAAAGGATAGGCATTTTAGCCAGATTGAGAAAGAATGGATTGAGAAACTCAATGTAGATGGAGCTGTTTTGATTGATCAAATTGGAAATGTTATCCTTCGATTGGAAATTGAGAAGGATAATATCATTTCTAATCACAACACTTTGGCCACAAAAAGGGCAAGGTGTGACGATTTCTCTCCTAAATATGGTCATCCAAATGAAGGCAAAAGAGGCAGTTGAAGCAAATATTTTTAAGAAGGGGATTGAGCCTCTGTTCAAATGGATTCAAAACATGCAATTCAAGCAGGAGATGATTCAAGAGGTTGAAGGACTCAAAGAAACAAGGGAAAAGGTGAAGAAGATCCAAGATAGAGCATTTGAACTCATGCGAGGATTACACATAGACCCACAAAATAGTGGACAAGGAAAAGCTCTCATTGGGGTAGAAGCAATGAAAAATATCTTCTCCACATACTTGAGTAATCTATCTGGAACGACTCCAAGTGGTCAAAATAGAGTGGTAGAGTTGCAAACGCTTGGTGGATATGTACATGTGGCTACTAGAGAATTGACAAGTTAGCTAAATGTAGTAAAGGAGTTGGCTCAGGAGCATTCAAAGTGGCTCTTGAGATTCACTAATGTACATGTGCCTAGTCACAAAGAAATGATCCCAATTATACTGGCTACCAAAACATATAGGGCCAAAATTAAAAAGGGAAAGAAGTCTAAGTCATTCTTTTGACACTCCCTTTTCATTCTCTGATGTAAATTTTGCAAATTTTGTAAATTTTGTAATACGACAAACTGAAATCTTGCCATTTGTCATCCTCAGAAGATGAACCAATTAAAATTCCTATTGTAATGGTCATCTCTCAAATCCATATGTATGAAGTTGAATGATTAATGAAAGGTCAGAAATTTTTTGGTGTGAAGTACTTTTTGTTGCAGAGTCAATTAAATGGTATTTTATGTCAATCATTTTCTATTCTAATAGGTATTGTCTTCAGTCTATGTTTCCTTTTCATTTTATAGAGAATTAAGGAGGAACAAAGCTTCTTTCCCCTATTTTCAAGATCATGAATGGATGTGATAAGTATTGTTATGATTCATTCGGCTAAAGATTTTGTTAACGTTCTTGGTTTATCAGTTATAGTTTAGATTTGAATTTCAACTTATTCTAGTCTTATGAAAATATATTTATGGATTCATAAGATGTGTGGATACATGAATCTATTTCAATATTGAGAAGTTTTTCTTGCTTGAATTAAGTTCTAGTTAGGCTTAATTTGGTTTGCCTCTTCTGCTCTCAGGTTAAGACCATACCTCACATTAGTTTTAGGAATAAAACATAATTCCTTGAATATCATTCACACAGGGAGCTGTACCTACCAATTCAAAGAGAAGCCAGTAGACAGAGAAAGGCTTTTCAACTATTGTAAATAGATATTGTTCATCATTCAAACATTAAGAGTCATATCTTCACAAGAAACAAGAAAGGACAAATCTATTTACCAACTGCTTTTTGGCGACTCTGCTGGGGAGATGAATAGTCGCTTGACTAGAAAATCTATGTCATGAGGGAAAATGGTACTACCTCATGAAAACATAATCCTAGTGCTGCAACCTAACCTTGGTTTTCAAGACGAACAAGAGGACATAATTTCATCTCTTAACACATTTGTTTGGAGGCACAAAAGGAACATTGAACATTATCAGAATGCTAGCCAGGTATTAGAAGAAGAAGAAAGAAGAGCTGAAGCCTTTGAAAGAGCTATTCAAAGGAGAGATATCTGGAGAGCAGAAAGACAATTAAGATAGTAAGCTTAGAGATAAAATAGACCCAACATCCTGGAACAATTTAGGTTCCTCAAAAGTACCAAGGAACAGGGTGGGTAAGATTCCACCTTTGATAAACTAACAGAGCTCAGTTTTCCTATTTTAGAAGTTCCAAAGTGAAAAGGTGAAGGTAAAAGTCAGAGTAGACCCCCTTCTCCTACTAGAAATCAAGACACTAGCACTTCACATTCCACTTTTTAGGTGTTAGCACTTCACGGAGTTACTGCACCTCAAGTTGTTAACTTTTCATCATATACTGCTAGAACAATCATGGCTACTCCATGGGCCGTGGCAACAGAGCCGTTAGCACTAAATGATTATCATCCACTCCTAGCTGGTTCAAGGAAGAATTTCCCTAAATTCTTAGGTGATGGGAAAGTCACTACAAATGAACACATTAAAGCCTTCTTTGTGGCTACCCATTTATTAGAGGTGGGACATGAAGATGTTGTTGTAAGATTGTTCATAGAGACCCTTACAGATAGTGCAGCAGACTGGTTTTATCATTTAGCTGATGGTTCAATAAATGATTGGGACACGATGAGAATTGAATTTGAAGCTAGATTCAAAACTCTAGAAGATGAACATGCCTTGCTAACACAGTTGACTTCAATTAAGAAGCAACCAACTATGAGCATTAGGGATTTCATTGCCAATTTCAATAAGATTAATAGCAAAATTCCTACTGCTGATAGACCCACACCTGGCAATCTAAAAACTTTCCTTATTAGTGCTATTCCTCTAGATATCAAGTATGATCTGAGAAGAGCACACCCCACTGATCTGGTTGATGCACAGAATAAAGCTATTGAATGTGAGGATGATTTAATTTTTGTGGGAAAATAGAAATGAGAACTTCAAACTAAAGGGAGTTCTAGTAATACCACATCATCAGAAGAGATGATTCAAAAGTTGTCTAATGAGCTAGTAGCAATGAAAAATAAATTACCTGAATTCTATAGCTCTTATTAGTGGAATTACCAAAACTCACTAGGAAGAAGCAATGAAAGTAGATTTCCACAGCTTACAGGTTCACAACCTAGGTTGCAAATCGAAGCAACACCAAAAAAATGAAATATGTGTGTCTTTCATTTGACCATAGATCATGACAGTGAGAATTGTCTAGAGACTATTCATATGATGTAGTTGTTATCTACTAATGAATTAAATATTGTAGGTCCATGTTTAGAACCTGATTCTTGTTCAAATGGCGACTCTGGAAATTTATTTTTGGAATATGAATCAGATTTTGAATCAAAAGGTGAGTGTTATGCAACCATTGATGGAACTTCATACACAGTACTTACCTGTAGACAAAGGATGAAGAATCAAGCCTCTAGTCATACTCACAGAGATGATTCCAGTCCTTCTACAAGCAATGTACATACTGATCAAGGAGCATCTACTTGACAAACAGGTAAAGACAAGACATCCTTTGATTTCATTCACTTTTGTGAGGAGTCGAAAATTCAAATTTCCACTATTGACTATTTAAAATCACACCCTTCCAAGTTAAAAATATTGGTAAACTGATGTAAAGGAAGCTCATCAGATGCTGATTGTAATGTAATGGTTGAAAAAGAAGATGAAACCTTAACATCTGGTTTTTTTAATCAAGAAGATTCCACAGTCTTAGCAACCTCTCCTAGACAAAAACCTAAACCTTTTTATATTTCATTTTACACCAATGGATGTAAACTTAGTAATTGCATAATAGATTTTGGTGTATCAAATAATGTTATGCCATATTCTGTAGCTAAAGCTTTGGGACTAAATCTTACTAAAGTGCATGAGAGATGTTATTCTATGGATGCCAAATAAGTCCCTCTACTTGGACAGATCAAAGACACTCAAGTAGCCTTAGCTTCACATCTGGAAAAGAAACTCCTATTGACTATCCTAGTAGCTGATATTCCAGCAAGCTATGGACTTCTATTAAGTAGAAGTTTTTGTCAAGACTTGGGAGGAGAAATGAAATTGGATTGGTCTCAAGAAGTGATACCTATTGGGAATAAGAAGGTCAAATTAGAACTTGAAGAAAAAGAAAAATTCACAGTTTTGAAATCAAATGATCCTAAAGATCAAATTCTATATCAAGAATTGGAATTCGACAACTATATGTTGTTTACTAAAGAAGGTATGAATGAACAAATAGATGAAAATCTAGGTGATAAAATTCCCAATGAAAACAAAGATGTACCAGGCATATGGATGCTTGAATTTGACAGAAGTTGTGCCTCTTCAGGATCAGGAGCAGGTGTAGTATTGATATCCCTAGAAGGAGAACCTGAACCTATGGCTTTCAAATTGGAATTTGGGAATACAAATAGTACTACAAAATATGAGGCTTTATTACTGGGAATAATGTTAGCAAAGGAAAGAGGGATAAAGATTTTGAAAGCTCAAGGTGATGCCGAGATTATTGTAAAGCAAGTAAAAGGGCAGTATTCTGTTAAAAACCATAAACTTAAAAATTATAGGAACAGAGTCTAGGATGAGATTGAAGGTCTAGATGCTTTTTTTATTGAAGCAGTTTCAAGGGAGATGAATACCAAAGCTGACTCCTTAGCAGTTTCCACCTCTTTATTGCTCCCTCATCTAGATTTCAAAGACAAGAAGTACCAAATCAAAATTGTATATCGATCTGTTGTCCCAGATAACACAGAATCTTGGCAAGTCTTCAGTGATGACAAGAGTTTGCAAATGTTTTTAGAGAATGAAAAATCTAGTTTTGAACATGAGTGCAGTGAAGGTGATCATGAAAGCTCTGATGTAATCAAGAAACAGGGTCAAAACAGAGAAGTTTTGCTGAAAGGTAATACCATTCCTCGATATTTTGTGGCTTTAGAAAAATTGTTTAATAGACATGATGCCTACATAAAGCAAAAGATAGTGGAAAAGGGACCTACCATAGGTGAATATGAAGGGGTGAACCCACAATAGTGGCTTACACTTTTTCAAAGGAAGAAATTCCTCCAAAATCGCAAAAGATGATTTTTTTGCCCAAAAACTTTTGATAGAAAGTACTCATATAGTTTCTATCAAAACTAATTTGTAACCTAGTTTCGATCAAAACAAGGTAAACAAAAAAAAGGGTCCTAAATAGTTTCAAAAGAAACTAAATAGTTTCAATCAAAACTATTTAGGACAAAAAAAAGGCCTAAATAGTTTCAATAAAAACTATTTAGTTTCTATCGAAACTATCTAAAAACTTTCGATAGAAAGTTAGTTTCTATCGAAACTAGAAAACTAGATGTCTTTTGCAAATTCTATAATAGTTTCAGTTGTTTTCATGGATTCCAGGCTCAATTAACAAGTCTAGATGGAGCACTAAAATCATGTCACTTTTAATGATAGAAGTACTCTGAATGAGCTTTCTAATGACTATGAATTTCCTACATTTTGAAATTTTTAGGTATACATTTTTACACACGAATTGAACAGAGGTTTGTTATAAAAAATAAATCTCTATATTGAACACTTATGGAACAATAGTAACTAAGAGAAATTTTTTTTGAAAAATAACTACAGTCATTGTATTCAAGTCCTCTATCAATCAAAAAAAGAGATTTTGAAATCAGGTAAATATATAATAAGTTACATGTGTCAAAAGCTTTGTATGTCTAGATTCATGTTAGGTCAACTTTAAATGCTAATAAAATATGAAATACTAAGGATAAAAACATCAAATCACCTCTATGGTTTTGGTATGGATGTTAACAAACTAAATTTGAAAGAATCACATTTATATCTATTGTAGAAAAAAAGTTATGTGTGTCAAAAACAATGTCACTTTTTAAAAATAAGGTTTTTGATAACATACCAGTTTTCATGGGAGAAAAAATAATTCAATCAAATCAAGTCAATTTATATATATATATATATTCTACACAAAAAATCCTAAAGACTCTAGTTTACTTCATCTTCAAATTCCTAACCGTTAAATGGCAATTTGCATCCGAAAGTGAAATTTTTCTTGAAAATTCATAGTTCAGTGTCAATTTAGGCAAAAAAGTGTAACCCACTATTGTGGGTTCAGCTGAAGGAGTTAACATTGGAGACATTCATAACCCAAAACTAATTAATATTAGGAAGTGTTGTTCACTTGAAGAAAAAGAGCCCACAAAGCATCTATTTATGGAGTATACAGATGTTTTTTCTTGGAGTTATGAAGATTTGAAAAGCTATAGTGATGGGAAGGTAAAACATCAAATTTTGCTTAAACCTAATGCAATCCCTTTCCAGAAAAAATAGAGGAATTATAATCCTAAGGTTGCAGATGCCATTTTTCAGGAGGTAGATAAGATGCTGAAGGTGAGGATAATTTATCCCATTCATCACTCCACCTGGATAGCCAATATAGTACCTGTTAGAAAGAAGAATGGAGAGATAAGGATCTATATTGATTTTTGCAATTTGAACTAGGCATCTCTAAAGGATAACTTTGCTCTCCCCAATATGGTTTACTTACTACAAATGGTAGTGGGATCTAAAATGATGTCTATGCTAGATGGATTCTCAAGTTACAATAAAGTTGAAGTAGAAGAGAAAGATCAACATAAGATAGCATTCACTAGCCCTTGGGGTACATTTGCATATCACAGAATGCCTTTTGGGCTTATTAACACTGGTGCTACATTCCAAAGGTGCATGAGTAAGACATTCACTAATTTGAAAGACTGAATCACAGTCATATATCTGGATGATCTCACTGTCTTCTCAAGGAAAAGAAAAGATCATATGGAAGATTTAAGGAAAGTACTACAGAGGTGTAGAGAGCATGGAATACCTCTTAACCCAAAGTAGTCAGTTTTTTCTATGATAGAAGGAAAGCTTTTGGGTCATATAGTGTCCCAGGAAGGCATTATAATCAACCTTGAAAGAGTAGAGGTTATTCAGAGATTAAGTCTATCCTCAAACAAAACATGGGTTAAGTCTTTTTTTTGGACAGGTAAATTTTCTCAAAAGATTTGTACTTGATTTCGCAGAAACTACTAAACATATAGTAGACGTGATGAAAGGAAATTCAAATTTTAAATGGAATGAGGTAGGAAAGCAAGCTTTTCAAGATATAAAAACTGCTATTGCCCATACCCTAGTTTTGAGTCATCCAAATTATAAACGAGATTTCTATATTTATTGTTATGCGTCTAAGAATACTTTATCTGCAATATTAATGCAAGATAATAATGAAGGGGTACAAATTCCTATAGCTTTTATGAGCATACCTTTGAAAAATCATGAATTGAAATATTCACAAATTGAAAAGCATGCTTATGCAGTAGTCAGAGCACTTAAGAATTTTTGGTTCTATATCTTACATTCGCACTCTGTCATCTTTGTCCCAGACATAGTCGTAAAAAGTGTACTAACACAACAGGAAGTAGGTTGTAATGTCAGAGGGGCGTGGGTGGCAAAGATACAAGAATACGATATTGAGATTAAACCTACAAAGTTGATAAGAGGGAATGCTTTATGTAAGGCAATTGTAGAGAACAAAATCAATGGAGAGTCAAAAGAACTAGGTGAGAAACAATTGGTGTTAGCTATAAGTCTCCATGATCCATGGTTTGAAAACATCATTTACTTTTTAACATATGATGAATGTCCAGAAGGCCTAAATGCAAAGCAAATAAGAGACCTTAAATAGAAAGTAGCCAAATATGTGATCTGGGATGGTAAGTTTTTCAAAAGAGCTATTGATGCTACTTTCCTTAGGTGTGTAGATAAACAACAACAAGAAAGGCTATTGAAGACATTCCATGATGAAGCTTGTGGGGGAAATTTCTCTTCTTTAGTCACAACATTTAAAATATTAAGGTAGTGTTATTACTAGCCTGGGATGTTTAAAGATGCATATGCATGGGTAGAAAATTGTGGAAAGTGCAAGATGTTCTCTAGACATCCTCAATTAGCTACTTTACCTTTGAGACCTGTTATCATTGAAGGGCCTTTTCAACAGCGGGGCCTTGACTTTGTCTGTCCTATTAACCCTACATCTAGTGTTGGTCATCAGTATATAATAACCACAACTAATTACTTCACTAAATGGGTAGAAGTTAAGGCTACAAAGAAGACTACTTCTGAGGTGGTGTGTGAATTCATAAATGAAAACATTTTGGTCAGGTTTGGTGTTCCTATTAAGTTAGTGATGGATAATGCATCTTATTTTTCTTCAATCGAGATTACTGATTTCTGTTTTGAGTATGGGATCAGCATTGGTCATTCATCTGATTATTTCCCTCAAGGGAATGGAGAGGCAGAGTCTAGCAATAAGTATTTAATTAATATTGTTAAGAAGCTAGTTTCAGATAATCAGAAAATTTGTCACAAAAAGATTCATGAGGCACTCTGGGTAGATAGAGTGACACCCAAGAGGGAAATTGGTATATCCCCTTTTGAACTAGTTTATGGAACTGAAGCCAACCCGCCCCTACCTTTGGAGTTAGCCATGAACAAACTCAGAGAAGTAATTGAGGATGATGTCAATAAGGATGGTCTAGAGAAGAGGATCTTATATATGAGAAAACTTGAAGAAGAAATGAGAGAGATTGTAGACCACATTACACAGCATCAAATGCAAGTGAAAGAGCTTTTTGATAAAAGAACAAGACCCAAGAAGTTTATGGTAGAGGAATGCATAAAAAGTTTGATGCTCTATGGAAGGGTCCATTCAGAATTCAACAGGCATTCAAAAAAAATTCTTTCAAGTTGGCATATCAAGATGGTGAAGTATTACCCCTGACTTATAATGGTTAGGATCTCAAGCTCTATCAGATTACAAACTAAAAATAGGTAAACCCTGTATTGTATTATAGTTATGTTTAGTTTTTGTGTGTGTTTTCCTAGTTAGGTTTTCCTTCCCTTTCATCTCCTTTGCGAAACTAGAGATCCTATGTCCCTTGCTCGGGTATACTCTACCCAAGTCCCCAGTCAGAGTCAACTATTGCCTCACTTTTCACCATGTACCAATTTTGCAAAGTGAAGATTAGCTTGTATTTTTTTTAGTTTAGTTGAGTCAATTGCCCCTTTTCCTTCCTCAAGTAATAAGTATCTCCATCGGGTTTTCATCTTTCCCTTCTCTCGCATTGTATGGCCAGGTGGATTTTGTTTATCATCATGAGTCTTTGGGGTAGTTTAGGACCTTGCTCGATGGAGATTCTTAAATTATTTTACTTTAGATGAACTTACTCACAAGTCATTTTGTTCTGAACTTATAGGAAGTTGGACTAGCAGAAAATCCAGTTTCATCTTCTCCTTGGTGGGTTTTGAACCCCAAACATGAAACTCCGTCGAGATTCCCAAATGTGATTCTCAAGGTTAAATGAAGAGAAGAAAATCATCTTATGGATAGATCATTCAAGTGTTTCCATGTTTTCACTACGAGAACCTTTCAAAACTCACTAAGATGATTAAAAAGGCCATTGACAAAAAACTTAGAAACAACTTCTCCTCGGTGGTGTTAGTGTAGTTGTTTACTTTTCCTATTTTGCTAGGTTTTTCCTACACTTTTTAATAATCTCGCTTAGGTTAATAAAGCATGTCTCATTAGGTGAATGGTTGTGTGGTGTCACCTTCCTACATGTGAGCATACATTAGCTATCTTGGGAAGATACTTTGCTATCTTTAGTCTGATAGATGGTTGCTCCTCATTGGTTGGTGTTGACACCTCCTCCCTCTTCCTAGCCTATATAAGCATGCTACCTGGCTTGTATTTGCATCTCTTGTTTTTGCATCCTCTTAATGCTATTTTGCTTCCAGCATTTGCATTACTCTCTTGGAGACTAACTCTATGATGCTATTTTGACTTTGTATCATTTGCATTCATAGTTTAGATATTTACTCTTTGCACTAGTTTTCTGGGTTATTAATCTTTTTAGATTCTAACAGGTGGGTTTCGAACCAAGAAGTCAATTTTTCGAAAAGATGTTTGTAAAAGAATAAAGTGATCCAGTGGGTCCCACCTTTCACTTGCAAAGTCAGTTTTATATTTTTCAAAGGCTTAAAGTAAAGTGATTAGGGTAGAGAAGGTAAAAAAAAGGTCATCGGCAAAAAACTCAGAAACAACTTCTCCTCTACGGGGTTTCTACCCTTGAAGCAGTTTTCTGTATCCAGCGGAAGATCACTCTTGCAAGCATGGTTATTTGATGAATTGATTATAGGAAGCTTAAAAAAGGTAAGGGAAGCATGTTGATCACTTTGAGGGAGGTATTCTGTTCAAATTCTGGTCGAACAAAATTTTACTCACGGAGTACTCCATCCTTATTTCTCCATAGCTTGGTGTAAAATGGGAAAGTAAGCCGTAATAAAGGAAAATAATTGTTGGGCCAATGAAAATAGTGAAAAGACAAGAAAGAGTCTGTTGTAACATCCACATTTACTAATCTAATAGATTTATCATTTAAGTCATTTGTGTGGTGCAAATTTTAAAGATTAACGGGAAGATTGGAGTTTCTATATAGAGATGAACATAATAGATTTTTGAACTACTACTTACTCATTTGAACTGTTATGCTATTAAATTGATGATTGAAATCCCCATAGTTACAAAGTTCTACTCTCTATCTTATTTCAAGTTTTAATATTTCCAATTATCTCTACCTCCATCAAAATGGCAACAAGATTTGTTGGATTTGATGGATTGGGTGGAATCAAGTCCACATGGAAGAATATCACAGACACTTCACTCCATTTCTTTGACATGCAAGATTTCCAAAGAAGGTTGAGGATAGAACCAATTCATCCCATAACGGAGAAACTCTGAAGAAGTGGGCTAGTAGAAGCAGCAAGATTTCTCGTAGTAGTGCAAGCCCCAGAGTTAGTATCAATCCCTATAACCCATATATGAAGCAAATCTTGCTGCCTGATCAAACGGTGTTAATCTCAATTGATAGGCAAGCAATAATCAATTGCCTACGAATTTTAGAAAGAGAGAAGTTCTCTAAATTAAAAATTGGAGAAGCTATTTCAGAATTCTCTCTAAATAAGATGGTGTGGCGAAAGGAGATCATGATTTCTTGGTTACAAAAGCTAAGAGGAGCCAAAAGTAAAGTTCCTAAAACCCTTTTTGGCACTGATCTCAAGCCCGAGATCATGGAAATTCTAGTTCTTTTGCATCGATTGAAAGGTGAGGTCGAAGCCCTTAACTTTCTAGAGCAATACTTCTTTTTAGTGAAAATTATCTGCTCGGATACACAATATGTTAACTAGGTGTATGAGGTAAGTGAACATCTATCTAGATCTCTAAGTGCAGCCAAGTTCTACAATTTATTTTATATGTGTTCTTTCTTGATATATATGTTGGCTTCTCTACAATTATGGTCGGGCCTTCCCAGACTAGAGAATTTTCTAGATGATGTAAAGAGTTATGAGTTTTACCCATGCTTGTAGTTATAGAATAGTTTTGTAGAGTATATCAGAGTTAATGATGCATTTACAATGAGGCTTTGCATGGAACTCCAAGGATGCCTAGAGAGGAGATTCAGCCTAGAAGCGATGGTAGCCATCAGTCAGTTGGGTAGTTATTTCATCCAATTCTCATCTTTTTCATATTTGCATGTTGTAGCTTTCAATGGATTTCCCTTGAAGCTACCTAGATATCTAGATGACATGATCATGCTCATTGAGATTGTGAGACAAGAAATCTAGGTGAATGTGCTGAGCACCAGTTTGAAGAAAAAGAGATATGAATTTCCCATAAAAGTTGGGGCATACAGTTGTGAGTCCTGATTAGATGTGAAGAACATACTCAAAGCATTCGAGAACAAATATAGACTAGAGGAGTATGAAGTGATAAGGCCCATGTTTGATCCAAATGGGTATGCTAGAGATGTGCTTCAAATTGGAAGCGTCATCAAACATGTAATTACTATAGAAGATTATTGGGTTGATTGCAGAGATGAGCTAGAGAGTCGAGACCGTGCCTTTGCTAGACTCACAGTAGATCAAATAAAGATCTATGGAATTGAGTTGGATGTGGAAGTGCTAGAAGATGATGGGAAAAATATGTAAAGTAATACATATTTGACCAAATTGAGAAACATCCCAATCAGCTCTGAGTAGTGTGTAAATATAGAAAAAGATATTAATGTTATGATGTCTTGGATCACAAAGAGAACCGGGAAATGGGTTGAGTGGACAACAAAAAAGAGCCAGAGCAGGAGTGAGACTACTCAAGCTTCTCCATCGGCTGCTACTCCCACTTCTTCTCAAAGTGCCACACCTAGTGTTACAACCATGGCTACTCAAGGACCTTCTGAATCTATAGGAGGAGGTGACCAACCCCCAGAGAAGAAAATTTCAATAGCTCCAACTTGCCAAGGTGGTCCTCTACCAGTTATTGAAGCCCAAGCCAACACCGAAGAGGACTGAAGAGCTGAAAGATGGTATTACTGCTCTAGTTTCACCTCCTCATGTGGCTACTACTCCATCTCCTCATCATAGACCTAGTCCATCTAGAAGCATTCCCCTTTTGAAGCTAACTGGTTCCCCCATTGAGATAGTAGAGATCGCAGATGAACATAATAGAAGAAAATCCACTAAATTTAATGAAGCCGCAAGGAAAACTCAAGAGCAAGAGAAAGTCCTGAGTTCTTCTAGGCTTCTATTTCAAGATCCTAAGAATCCTTTTTCTACTACCTCAATGCCAGTGACTCTAGTGAGGAAGAATATGTTCAGTATAGAATCACCTAGGGCTACTTCTTAAGTAATCAACATAGAATCCTTGCTAGAAGATACTCTAGAAAGGAAGAGAAAGAGGAAAGATGAGAGTATCCTTGCAAAGGATACTGTGTCTCAAGAAGTGTGTTCTAGATCTATATTAGCGAAAGCTAAGAAGTAGAAGACTTTATCAATACTTAGGCAAGATCCAGAAACATGACACTTAACAATCGGGGTAGCATAGCCAAATAAAGTAGGGAAAATTGAGGATATGACACCTGACAATTTCACTTTGCATTCAATTGATCTTAGAGAGGCTGGGCATGATACAAAGGTGGGCCTATGGAAATCAAGTAATGAGGTGATAGAAGAGCAATTGGAGAACCTCAAATTGTCAAAAATTAGAATGAAGGCCGAGATTGAAGAATTGAAAAAATTTATCAAGAAATTAGTTGTTCCATTGGAAACCATTACTGGTGTACCTACTACTAAGAACCCCACTACAGAAGAAGTGCAAGCCTTTATCTCACAGCTTCAAAAGGATAGGCATTTTGGCCAGATCGAGAAAGAATGGTTGAGAAACTCAATGCAGATGGAGCTATTTTGATTGATCAAATTGGAAATGTTATCCTTCGATTGGAAATTCAGAAGGATAATATCATTTCTAATCACAACACTTTGGCCACAGAAAAGGCAAGGGGTGACGAATGTATTTCTCTCCTGAATATGGTCATCCAAATAAAGGCAAAAGCGGTAGTTGAAGTGAATATTTTGAAGAAGGGGACTGAGTCTCTATTCGAATGGCTTCAAAACATGCAATTCAAGCAGGAGATGATTCAAGAGGCTGAAGAAGGACTCAAAGAAACAAGGGAAAAGGTGAAGAAGATCCAAGGCAGAGCATTTGAACTCATGCGAGGATTACACACTGACCCACAAAATAGTGCACAAGGAAAAGCTCTAGTCATTGGGGTAGAAGCAATGAAAAATAACTTCTCCACATACTTGAGTAATCTATCTGGAATGACTTCAAGTGGTCAAAACACAGTGGTAGAGTTGTAGATGCTTGGTGGATACATACATGTGGTTGTTGGAGAATTGACAAGTCAGCTAAATGCAGTAAAGGAGTTGGCTCAGGAGCATTCAAAGTGGCTCTTGAGATTCACTAATGTACATGTGCCTAGTCACAAATAAATTATCCCAATTATAGTGGCTGCCAAAACATATAGGGCAAAAACTAAAAAGAGAAAGAAGTCTAAGTAATTTATTTGACGCTCCCATTTCGTTCTCTGATGTAAATTTTGCAAATTTTGTAAATTTTGTAATACGAAAAATCAACATCTTGCCATTTTTCATCCTCAGAGGTTGAACCTATTAAAATTCCTATTGTAACGGTCATCTCTCAACTCTATATGTATGAAATTGAATGATTAATGAAAGGTCAGAAAATTTTTGGTGCGAAGTACTTTTTGTTGCAGAGTCAATTAAATGGTATTTTATGTCAGTCATTTTTTGTTCCAGTAGGTATTGTGTTTAGTCTATGTTTCTTTTCATTTTACAAAGAATTAAGGAGGAACAGAGCTTCTTTCCTCTATTTTCATGATCATGAATGAATGTGATAAGTATTGTTATGATTCATTTCGCTAAAGATTTTGTTAATGTTCCTAGTTTATCAGTTATAGTTTAGATTTGAATTTCAACTTATTATAGTCTTATGCGAATAGATTTATGGATTCATAAGATGTGTGGATACATGAATCTGTTTCAATATTAAGAAGTCTTTCTTGCCTGAATTAAGTTCTAGTTAGGCTTAATTTGGTTTTCCTTTTCTACTCTCAGGTTAAGAGCATACCTCGCATTAGTTTTAGGAATAAAACATAATTCCTTGAATATCATTCACACAAGGAACTGTACCTACCAATTCAGAGAGAAGCTAGTAATCAGAGAATGGCTTTTCAACTATTGTAAATAGATATTGTTCATCATTCAAGCATTAAGAGTCATATCTTCATAAGAAATAAGAAAAGACAAATCTATTTACCAACAAGTAGCTAGTAGTGTTTTTGGTAACTGATCTCTGTTCTGGTGGTGGTTCTAGTAACTAGTTTCTGGTCTACGTTTTTTATCTAGTTTTTGTTGCTTTTGTTCAACACTTGGTTCCAAGTCCTTGTAAGACCTAGTTTCATTTTATGGTTTTATTTTGTGGTTTTTGGTCCCTATAAAACCTCATTTTGTAACTATTATACTATAGGTTTCAGGTCCTTGTAAAGCCTGGTTGTGCTTACTAGTTTATCTTTTGCTTTTCTGTTAAGGGTTTTGGGTCCCTTCAAAACCTATTTTTACCTTAATTTAAAACATAATATGAGATCAAAGGGAAATAAGTTTATTTCTATATAGTTTTGTGGTGGGAACTAGACCCTTGATTTTCAATGTTTTCTATCAACTAAAAATCATCCTTAAAAATTAGGAAATATATCAATTCTTATTCTGAATAATCATTGAAAATAATAATCCTAAACTTCATCCATTTCTATGCATTTCATTAGTTTACTTCATTTTCAAATTCTAAATAATAATACCCATTTTTATATCATTGAAGTTGAATAGTTATACTTTTGTTAGCCTTTTCCTTTATAAAATGGTGATATGAGTTTGTGCTTTTACCCCCAAAATATATATGCAAAATTTATTCTTTTTATTACAACAATAAAGGAAAGAAATATTGGAATGCATATTTGTAGAGCTAGTTAGATTTAACCATGTTGGTGCATAGAGATACCACTAGGAAATTAGGAGTTTTGGTCTTGATTAAAGAATTTGAAAATCTATAAGGTAGATGAAATGGATTTGGGACAAGATCGAAAGATAAGCATGAGTCCTCTAGATGAAAATCTCACTTCTATCTCCAAACCAATGACAAAATATGACAAATAGACAAGCAAAGAAAGAGTAAGAGGGTCTAAATATGCAATATTAACATTTGAAAGGGATGATGCAAATCCACATGAGTTAACATTAAGGAGGATATGAATATTCCAAATGTCGTTCTTAAAAATTTCAGGATGGTTCTCATAAAACAAACCTAAAATGTTTCTCATGTATTGATCCTAAGTAGTTATAACTAAAAGATCATGCATAAAATTTTGTCATTATTTATTTAATTTAAAGAAGCCACATCTAAATTAACACAATACTTACAAGAAGTAGAAGAAGAGATCTCATGCATGTCATTTATTATAATATTCTTCCAATAACAATGTTATGTACAAGTTGTCTAAATATGAATACTCAATGTATTTTTTAATGGTGGAGTACAAAAATCTAGTAAATTAAATTGACTATTCTATTTGTTTCAAAAAAAATTCTTTTCCATCATGATATTTCTTCATTGTACAACAACATTTGACTTGCATGTATTTTAAATATTATGGACAATGTTGAAATAGAAATAAGAGAAAATGACAAATCTGATTAACTTTTGAAATAAATGAATTATAATATTATCTAACACTTTATCATAAATTATTTTTTATTAGAAATGAAAAATATTCTTATTTCAATTATTTTAGTTAAGTTAAAATAATTATGAGATAGATTTAAAGGTTGGATTGTAAGACTAGTAAAGTATAAATATTTAACATGAATTATTGTATCATTATTACTTAATAAAATAAAATAATAACAACATCATTAAAAGAATTCTTCTTTTCATGTAGTAGCAAGCACACAAAAATGTCAAGCATTTATCAAGGTGTTCGTGCACTCAAACATCCAAATCAATACACATTCCATCAATTTTGTAATCACCAAGCAATCAACCCATGTAAATAAAAAAATCTCAAAGCAAAATCTTTTCGTATGCAAAAATATAATTACATAATTAAATGATGTCTCAAAAGTCCATCCACATGGACCATTTAAGGAAGCTCACGACTTTTAATCTTATTAATTTATAATTTAGTAGAGTTATATAAATCATAAGTCATAAAGGTTTGATAAGAAAATCATGTGATATAATTGACTTTATTGGAAGCATATAAATCATAAAGATGTGATATGAAAACCATGTCATATGATTGACTTTGTTTTTGGTTATATGAATTAAAATAATATCGTGTTATATATAAAAATATATTTTAAATTGGAAATCTGGTATTGAAAGATATTTGAAGTAATTCATGTGAAATAAAAAGATTTTTTTTATAATCAATAATTTAGTGTAATACAGTCATATTATATATTAAATTTAAAAATTAAAATTTGAGTATTAATAAGATAATTGAAATCATTTATGACAAATGAAAAAGGACATTTCTTATAATCAAGTTTACAATAATGTGTTCATCTTATCTACGAAAATTTAGAGGTTTAACAAATTCAAATTGATCTCTAAAAAATAAAACTATTTAGAATGCAAGACATTGTAGTACCCACCAAATTCTATGGGGTGTGCAAATTCTAAATGATCTCACAAAGAACAAGAAACAAAGTATTGTTTAGTGGGTTTGATGGTTTCATTAAGATTATGTATTCACTTTTTAAATTTTGTCAAACTATTATAATTTTGAAGTTTGGTCTCTCACCCACTTTTTACGAATTGACTTTACATTTTTCTTTGTTAATTAAAGGTTGAGGTTGGGGATGATTAATGTTCATATGGAATTTAAAAGGTTACATATTCTAATCACCTAAAATTGGTTTAGTAAACCAAGAACCCCCAACCTATAATAATAAACTCAAACATTATACTACACCTAATTATGTGAGTAATTAAATCAATCATCAAATAATTTCATTAATTAAATCAATTTCAACCATAGAGGCAAATAATTAATTAGATCAATTTTGAGCATCAAGGCTATTTACATCATTAACCAAGTTATTTAATTAAAAGTCCTATTAGCACTGCAAAATTTGGCTAAGTCATATGTGTTTATTTATACATGTTGTTTTCCTATGGTTATATAGTTTTATTCATCTTTTTTTTGGTCTTTCTCATGGTGATTAGGATTTCATGTCTGTGCTGAAATCTAGAATCATAAAACTTACATATATATTTCTTTAACAAGATTGAGAAAACACAATAATATATCTTTTGTTTTTGTCTTGTGATTTCTCCATCTAGGGTGAAACATTTCCCTCTTTTAATACCTACAAATAGATTACAAATTTGTAACATATCAACTTGCTTAAGAAGAAAAATTTCCTAAAATAGTGCCTTGTCTTATATTAAGAAAAAGACTTACTTAGGCCTAGAACTAACTGACTTTATCTTCTTATATTTAGGAGAATCAAAGCATGAATCTATATTATCCTAAATATGCTACAAAATATGCTTGTTTATTTTTAACTAATTGCATCCATTTAGTGGTTATAGTTTTTTTTGACAAATTTCATTGTATATTCTAAAATGCACATGCATGGGATTCCCAAGGAACAGAGACTTGTTCATAGGCCCCTATCTAGGGATGCACGAGTTCCTAAGATAGGAGATAAATCTTGATGAGTCATGGATACTAGCCTAAGTTTGGGTAGGCAACATGAATGAAGATGAAGTAAGCAATCTACATGTAATTCGATGGTAAGATTGAGTTCAAATTGAAGCATTGTGCATAGTTCAAATGAATACTTGTATGTTGGAAAAGGATTTGATGAAACTAGAAAATCAAAATTACAGGTATCGAGGATGTCACCTATTTTAAGTGAGGGAGGATGTAGCATTTTTTGACATAAGACTCAAACTGGGTGAGCTTCCTAAATGAGTTGCATGACCTTTCAACGTCCCTTTGGGTTTTAGGGAAAATATAATGGGTTCTATGAAAATTTGGCATGGATCTTAAGTTAATCTAGATGGACACGGCATGAGTTACCAAGTCTTAATTAAAAATGACTTGGATCTATGAAGGAGAATTATAACTCTTTATGAGATGTTTCATATGAGTTATGATAGATGTATGGGATAGCTTACGTGTTGGATGCATTATGAGATTACATGAGCCTAGGAATGGATTGAGCTAGTAATCTACCATACGAATGATTATTATGTGTTAAAAGGACATATTGAATCATGGGATTTCATTTTATGTTAAAATTTTAGGATACCATCTTTCAGTACTAAAGCATCTTCGTCCAATGTCAGGGATCTATGTTATTTCTCTCTTTACTAGAATCGGGTGTATAGAAGTTGCTTTGCTTCATTTCAATATACCATTGAGTTATGTGGTGTACTCACTCGATGCAAAGAAACCTCTACACCTAACTTGGTTAAAGAGAAAGGACATTGATCCCCATTGATGTTTGTGTCATAATTGGCACCCACATTGGCACTTGAGTGGGGTCTTATTGAATGATTAGTCATGTAATTAGGTAGTTTAAAGTGTCCATTTCTTGGCTTGTCATATTTTCTTTTCTTTTTTTGCTTGTGGTTAGGACATATTTTTAATTAATATCCATGCCTAACACTTTATGATTTTCCCCTTATTTTTTGTATGTTCTTTAAAGATATTTATCACACCCTTATGGAGGTTAAGTTCTTTTAGAAAAAGATGTTATGAGGATGCATCACAGCCTATCTATGGTGATACAAGTGTTTTTGCATCCTCACAACTTGATCCAAATACTTAATACCTTTAGCTTGTGAAGAATCAATGGTGGGCCACATGCCAATAATAGAGGTGAAACAAATTGCTTTCCAAATATTTTTTAAGATTGTTAGCTAGACATGCAACCTTGTGAGAAATAAATAAAGAAATTATTTTTAATGTACGGTAGTCCCTTGTTACAACCTCATGGTTTATTATGTGGGACCCAATTTTGTCCTTTAGGAAACAAGGATGTCACACATGGAAGTCTAATGAAAAAATGGATGCACTCAATGGATTTTCTTCAATGTGTGACTATGGTATTAACAAGTTAGTATGATTGTGTGCTACAGTTGAGAAAGTCTTCACTTCCTCATAGACCTAAATTGTAGTCAAGTAAAATGGTTCTAAGATTGTGATGAAATGAATTGAAAGAAAGAAAGGAAAAAAATAATTTTAACATCCACAAGGCTAAAGATGTCCTATGGGATAGATTTGAAATAGTGATAATACACTAAATCATAGGATGTGAAGGAATTATAAAAATCATCATTATGAATTGGTGAAAATGATAATAAAATAGAGGTAATAGCTAGTAACGATAGCGTTTCCTTTAGGAATAGGGAGAGTCATAATTTTGCATGAAGGGCTTAAATTTGACTTGTGAAATTTATATGAGAAATAATGTTTGACTATTTTTATTCAAAGGTGAATGAGTGATAAGAAGATGTCTAGCTACAACTCTACATAAAAAATAAAAAATGGAACTTTGCAAGAACATATTACATGTAAGTACCCAATTCTATACTAAATATTCATTTTTTTAAAGATGCCTTTGAAAAAGGAAATAGAAGAAACATTAGAAAAGAAAGTTAGGGAACCAAAATTTATCAATGGACCATTACAAAAGGTCATGCTAGATAATACACTCTCGTACAAGCCCTACAAATCACTAGAAAAGTTATTAAAATTTAAAAAATAGAGGTTTTATGTATATAGGATGGATCTCTACAAGTTAAATCTTCATTAACCATCCAAAATGACATGTTTCTTCCTTTTACATGTGTAGATTTTTCTTAAAACCAATTCCTTTTCCCTAAGAAACTCATTTTATGCATAGTTTCAAAAATTATAAATGTTGCTTACCAACTTTCAAAAGTTGCTTGAGAAAGTTTTACATCTTTTGCATTTTGTATGTCATTTTTGTATTCCCAAAATTCTCAATCACCTCTTAGGGGTTCTCTCTTTCCTAATACATGGATTCCAACCATATTAGGCCTACATTCAATTTTTGGACCATTTTACACTTTTGACATCTTTTGGGACTCAACTAGTCCTTGTAGCCTATAGAGCTCTTGGGAACCTCCTAGAGACCAAATTAACTAGGACTTTTACATCTTAAATGTATTTCAAATGCTTATTACATCATGGTGTCATTATCACACCTTATGAATCATGTTTCAAGATGAAACTAGAAAACTAAAAATAACAAAAATGCAAGGAAGGTGCTCTGCACCATACTCCCCCAGACAAAAACTTGCATCCCTTGAGTTAGGAAGTCTGCAAGAGTAACCCAATATTTCAATACATCTTCTTTAGTCATCCATGTATCCTATACCTCTGGTAATCCTTCTATTTTATTAAGTATTCCTTATAGTTCCCCTTCCTTGTCATTTTTGGGACCTTGGAGTCAATAATGCTCTCCAATTGGATAGGTTGGGATAGTGAAATATCTCTAACCTAGTCTAGATCCTTTATGTTTGATATACATCCTTGTGCTATGTCTGATAATGGCCCTTTGTATGGATACAAATCACTAGTGCTGAAGATGGGTGAGATGCTAAGATTAGGAGGTAGTTCCACCTCATAGGCATTTTTTCCATACTTAAGTAAGATCTTCAATGGTACAATCTTCTTCATTAGCAATTTAGTGGGCTGACCCTTAGGCAATATTTCCTTTCTAAACTAGGATAAGCCTAGATCTCCAACCTTAAACTACAAATCCTTCCTTGTCTTGTCTTCTTTGGCTTTATATTTTTCCACTTGTTGTCGTAATATCTTTTTGATCTAATCATGAAGGTCTTTCAATATGCTTTGCAAAAATTTCTCCTTGAGCACTTCAATTGTCTCGCAAACTCAAATCCATCAACTCTAGGATGTCCATCACATGATTCCCATATACTATCTCAAAGGGACTTTTCCATATGCTCCTATCAATGGATTCATTAGAGGCATATTCTACATTTCCAAGAATAAGATCCCAAGCTTTTCCATGTTGCTTGGTAAAACACCTTAGGAGATTTCCCAAAGACCTAGTCACTATCTTAGTTTTCCCATCTAATTCTAGGTGGTAGGTAGATAAGAAGAACACATCGGTGCCTATTTTTTTCCAAAGTGTCATCCAAAAATATCCTACAAATTTATTGTCCCTATCTCTAGCAATACTTATATGTAGTCCATGTATTCTTACTATCTCCCTAAAGAAGAGTCCAGCTATATGTAATGCATCATTTGTGTATCTGCAATGCATGAAATGAGCCATCTTCCTAGATATGTCTACAACTACATAGACACTATCATTCCCTCTTGGTGTTTTGGGTAAACCAACAAAAAATTCCATGCTCAAGCATTCCCATGGTGTGGTTGGAATAAGAAGAGGTTGATATAAACTTGCATTGCTATTTCTTCCCCTTTGCCTCTTGACACATGACATATTGTTCAAAAAAAATTGACACTAAAAGTGTTTGGGCCAATAATAGTACATCTTTACCTACTCCAACATCTTTTCCACTCCAAAGTTCCCTCCCAAACTACCTTGGTATTTTTTTTTGTTATTATTTTATCCCTCAT
The DNA here is from genome assembly GCA_028749045.1 of Cupressus sempervirens. Taxonomy (NCBI): domain Eukaryota; kingdom Viridiplantae; phylum Streptophyta; class Pinopsida; order Cupressales; family Cupressaceae; genus Cupressus; species Cupressus sempervirens. Next base: position 218,039,617 of record CM053785.1, on the reverse strand, counting down.
ACAACATTTTCCTAGACATAACAAATGTCCCTTAAATAATAAGCCTTCCTATAACATAAAATAAGTATAATCCACTTGGAAGCCCTACACAAACTTCTCACAAATGTCATAAATCTCCTTGAAGTCTTTATCCTCCTTATAGAGGCCCTTGATAGCTTCCATGCCTACACTTTGTAGTTGCACTTCTTTTATGGAAAATACTCTTCTAGTTAAAGCATATGCAACTTTATTACTAATTCATTTCTTGTGCTTTATAATGAAAGTGAATGCTTGTACATATTCTACCTATTTTAGGTGTCTTTGACTCAAATTATATTGCCCATTTAGAAATCTAAGGGCATGGTTATCTGTATAGACTACAAACTCTTTGGGAAGCAAGTAATGTCTCCATTTTTCAATATCTTGCAGCATTACATATAGTGCTAGATCATAGGTAGAATTTTTTTTTTTTAGCATCATTCAAATTTTCAAAGACGAAATTCATAGGGTTCCCCTCTTGGGTTAACACTTCACTTATGGAAATCTACTAGCATCACACTCTACTATAAAGAGCTTGTTGAAGTTTGGAAATCTAAGGGTGGGTAACTCTTCTATTCTATTCTTCAACATATCAAACCTCTTATCTATTTATTTTTTCCATTTGAATTGGTATTTAATTTCCCCCTTGATGGTATTAAGGTTTGGAGCACACACATGACTAGAATTGCTCACAAATTTATTATAGTAAGAAGTCAAATTGTGTAAACTCCTAAAATCTCCTGCTTATCTAAGAGTTGGCCAATATAGAATGGTTTTGACCTTCATAGGGTCCATCTTCATATATCCTTTTGAGAAAACAATACCAAGATAAATTATCTCTATTTTAAAGAACTCACATTTCTCAAGATTGATCATCAGTTTCTCTTGTTGTAGCTTCTATAGTACGAACTCCAAATGTCTCAAGCTCTCATCCTTGGACCTTCTAAAAACCAAAATATCATCAAGATAAACAATTGAAAACTTACGTATGAACTATTCCAACACATCATTCATCAACCTCATAAAGGTGCTCGGGATGTTTGTAAACCTAAATGGCATTACTAGCCATTCATACATTACTAGCCATTCATACACTTTGTTATTTGTCTTGAAGGTTGTTTTCCACTCATCACCAAGTTTGATTTTAATTTGGTGGTAATTAGGCTTCAAATCCACCTAGGAGAAATAACATGCACCCCCCAATTTATCTAATAGATGCTCTATTCTTTGTATTGGGAACCTATAATGAATGGTAATCTTGTTAATGTCTCTAGAATCTATACACATCCTCCACTTACTATCCTTTTTGGGTGCCAACACTAGAGGAATAACACAAAGGCTTAAGCTCTTTTGTATTAGTCATTTATCTAAGAGGTATTGTACTTTCCTAGCTAGTCCTTCATTCTGACTTTGAGTCATCTTATATGCTACCTTTTTGGGAAAGGTAGCCCTTGGAATTAGATCTATCTAGTGATTGGCATCCCTCATTAGTGGTAGAGAATATGATTATCCACTATCTCTTTGTATCTCTCCAACAGATGATTCGCCTCTTCTAGCATCACTACCTTAAATTTGGTTTCCTCCCTTGCTTTGACTATGACTGCACAACAGATCCCTTTTTCCTTCTTCATGTCCTTCAAGAATGTATTTCCACCCATTAGCATCACACTAGACCATGCATGCTTCTCCTCTTCACTGTCAGGTAGAGGATCTATTTGAAAATTTCATCCATTCTTGGTGATTAGGTTATGAATTCCTCTCTTCATCATGTAATTTCTTGACAACATATTTCCATGGGCAATTCAATAAAAGGTGGTAGGCATCTGTAGGCATAATGTCACATAGGACCTTTTCCTTATAATATCCTATTTCAAACTCAACCATTTTTTTTTCATCCAACACTATTTTTTGCCCCTTTTTCAACCATGAAACCTAATAAGGTGAGACATGAGGTTTCCTTCTAAGTTTTAGGTTATCAACCATCTCAATGGACATTATATTCTTGAAAGATCATGAGTCTAGTATAACCTAGCATGTTTTACCATGTAATCTACAAATGGTCTTATTAAGACTCCCTATGTGGGGCTTCCTTTGCATGGGGCACCTCCAAAAATGTTCTCCTCAACATACAATTCTATCCTTCCAACAAAATGACATTCTAATTTGTTATCCTCCTATACAAATCAGATTCTCCTATCCCTCACTTGTGATCTTGGAGCCCTTTCAAGACACCTTCCTATTATATGGCCTACTTGATTACAGTTATAACACATCCCTATAAAAACTATACTTGGCCTTACTTGGAAGTTTTATCTGCCTCCCTACGGTCCCCTTTTACTAAATTCACCTCTACCAAAGTTCCCTCTTCCATTATTTTCTCCACTTCCTTCTTCGATATTACTTTCTACAGGTCTATTGGTACTTTGATCCCTACCTCTAAAACTTCTATTTCCTTTGCCCCTTTGATTTCCCTCTCCTTTTCTTCTGAATTTCTTTTTTCCCTTAGTGCTTATTAGAAGCATTTTTGGATGGTGTTGAGTTCCAAAACATTGATCTCCTCTTGTATTCCCTATTTTAACCCATTACAGTATCTTGCTACCTTCTGGACCTATACTTCATTCCTTCTTTCCGTTAGACTTAGTTTTTGAAACTCTTATATAGGTACTCAGACATATCCCTTTATCTTAGGTTTAGTAACTTTTGAGACATCTAAATCTCATCATCTATAAGCAGAAATCGTGCCCTAATCTCAATCTTCATTCTTTCCCATAAATTTATTCTCTTTTTCACTTCTTTGACTCTTTCCTATTATGTCATATTCTACCACACTAATGTTGGTCCCTTGAATCTATATCTATAAAACCTAACCCTCTTCTCATCATCTACTTCTTTATACTCAAAATTATTCTCTACTTCCTCAATCTAGTCGAGGAGTTCCTTTCCACTCAAACTACCATATTAGTAAGGTATATGTTCCAAACTTTCCTTATTAATGGAATTGAAGGCATCCATAAAAAAAATTTCTCTTTATCCATCATTGGTTCCTTACCTTTCTTATATTTTCCCTCATCTTGGGTATCATCTTGTTGGTGTAAATAAGTATTTACTTATTACACTTACTTAAGTTTACTTAGGTTAATGCATTATTTAATTATATTACATTATTTTATTATTTTTATTTGTGAGACACTTAGGAGTTTACACACCTTGTGATTTGTCATGTTGACAACACAGGAGTACGCAACTCTATTTGAGTACATGGTGTCTACAACACTATTTTGCATGTCCCACCCTTCTAGGCTTATCCTCTAATCACCGACTTACTTTTGTACTTAATGGAGGATAATCCATATCTAGTGGAGATGTGCTTGGTTGTGTGACACTTCATGGTGCTAACTTCTATGCATTCTAGAAGCTCTCCTGAGGCCTTTATATTTAGGCACTCCTAGTGTACTCTTAGTATCAAGTTATTGAATACATTGTTATTCTGATCATACTCTCTCCGTTTTTGGTCTACAGTTGTGCTTGTGTTTGAGTTCTTATTTCTTGGGTGAATTTTTCCCTTAGGCAAATTCTTACATGGTATCAGAGCTTGGAGATTTTCTCATCGCAAGTCGTTTGAGACCTCTTGCTTGCTTCATCACCTCAGCCTGAATCTGGAGTGTTGCAGAAATTGGGAGCATCCAAAACCAGATCTGACCTCTCCATTACATCCAGAATGCTAAACTGATGAAAATTGACTATAAGCATGCCTACCTTGGCCCAAAGTCGATCGTGAGGCAAAAAAATTTTGCAAATCGAAACTCAGAGGCCCTGATTTGCAGTATGGGTATGATTATTTTTAGCAAATTTATTTGATTAATTTCATATCTGCAATTTTTCTCTGTAATTTCCATCATAATTTCATCAAAATTTCAGAATTTATTTAGCCCTTTCAGGCACACTACAGAGAATTTTTTTTTGACAAACCTGGGCAATGACACCTCGGATCTGCCAAATTGGAAGTTTATTTAATTGTCGTAGGGAATTTCTTAGGAAGACTCTTTATAAACCCTCAGTCGCACATAATTCGGGGTCTATAATCTCCCGCCAGACCAATCTCAAACTGGCAGCACAAACCCAACAAATCTGGCCACACCCATCCACCAGTGCTTTTGTGTTAACCGTGGTGGGCTTTGTTTTTAAAGCGCTGATTGTGCCTTCACATATCATATGTGGGATTATTCTACCTCATAACTAGTAGCCTGCACACAATTTTTTGACAGCACATGAACAAATCGACGTCAAATATCTTATTTCTCGGTGGCGAAGACTTTCAAAATCTTAGCTACCTAGAAGGAACTCGGCAACAGGAAGACTTTTCACAGCATCCTGCTACGACCACACTCTTCCAACCATTGCAGTACTTTTTTGGCATCGTGTTTTGAAGTTCTAGCAGACTGTTAACATTTTCAGATGGCCTTTGACTATTTTGGCAACTCTTGAACTCCTGGCGACCCTGTCCCACCTGAGAATGACTCTCCGGCAAGTGTCTTCGGCGACGTTAAAATAAACTCTCACCCACATGAGCAAACACTTGGGAAAATCAAATTTTGCCACATCACCCATGGAACCAAAGTTGTGACATGTCAACATACAGAATTGCCAAGTGTATGTTCCGTACAGTACAGATGCCGAGTCATTATCCACATCAGCACAGGGCCAAAATTTTTGCTGGCGTCACCATTCTCCTAGGTTAAATTTGACAGTCTTTTAACTGTCATTCCTAGGCATTTTTCAACTACATTGATGGTCATTTGACCATCAAATTTAGACTCTCAATTTTCCTTGTAGACCCCTCTCCAGATTTCTTTTTAGTTTGGCAGCCTGACTTTGCGAGCTCATAACTTGGACATCCAGACTTCGATTTAGGTGCAATTTTTTTTGAAATTAGGTAAAATTTCTTGAATTTTCCATTGGTGGTGTTGTTTTCTAGTTTTGGTGCACAAATTTTGCAGAATTTGCATTTGTGGTGACTATACCTGCATAATCTTGTGTTTTGCAACTTCAAAAGCTTTGTACAGGCACATCTGGTCACCTTTTCATGTTTTTTTTTTTTTTGAAAGTGCATCTTTTTTTGTCTACTTTCTAGATCTGAAGTTAGATTCTAGGGTTGTGTAGAAAAATTTCTCACTTTCAGAATTAGGCCTTCTTTGGCATTGTAAAGCTTTGAAAATCTAAGCTACAGTGCTTAAGTGATAGAATTTAGCCTCATAAGGCAGTTGTAAAAGTAAAATCAGAAAGTCCACTTTGTTCATTTTGACAAGTGGCCCATTGTAAATGCACTACTTATAAAGTGCCAAAGCATCTCTTTTGGGGGGGTCTTTTGATTAAGTGAAAAGGGGGGGTGTGTACTATGTTCTTGTGTCTCTATTTTGTGCTCTTTCATTTCTACATCATGGGTTTTAAATGTCCTCCTTTAACTTCACACAACTATTCTACATGGAAAGATATTGCATGGAGTAGATTAATAGAAAAGGATTTAGTCTTTATGTAGATGGTACAATTACCAAACCTACTGATGCTAAAGAACGCATTGATTGGACAAATCAAGACCGATAGGCTTTAAGTGTAATTAGGAGTTGTGTACATGGGGATCTTCTCTTTCACATTAAAAATTGTTCAAAATCTAAGGAAGCTTGGGATAAACTTTAATAGTTGTATGGTAAAGTGGATGAAGAAAAGGGATTTCAGATTGAAGATGATCTACTTCTCTTAGATCCTTAGAATTATAACACAATTCAGGATTATATCATCAAAGTCAATGAGTATAGGGTGCTTCTTAAAGATTGTAGAAATCCCATGAAGGATGATAGGTTAATTCATCACATCCTCAAGAAGCTACCTTCTGAGTATGGCAACTTTGTTTCGAGTTTTAATACTCACAAGTTAACCATGGGATCTGCTTACCAGAAGCCTTCCTTGATGGATTTGCAGACATGTTGATTGTTGAACAATCTCACTTGGTGGATTTTGGCCTTCTCAGGTCATCTAAGACCAAAGCCTTAGTGGCTAGTGATGCTCAGAAATCTATTCAAGGGGGAAAAAGCAACAATAAGAAGTAGAAAACACAATCTGAGACACAACATGACTCCTCTCAACAAGGTGATTCTTCTTCAAACAAGAAGGGAAGTAATGAAAAGAAGGACAAACTCTTTTGTGCATACTGTAAAAAGCCAAATCATGACAAGCATCATTGCAAAACAAAAAGAATTGATGAGTTAGAAAATCTACTCAAGAAGAATAAGATTCAAGTGCCAGGTACTTGCAAGGATTCTACTCCTACCTCTTCAAAAGGTAAAGGTCAAGCACTTATGGCCAACACAAGTTCTTCTTCAAAATGGATACTTGACTCAGGTGCCTCTTACCATATGGGTTCTTCAAAGCAAGATTTTTCTTCATTGAATAAATCAAAGGTGCCACACATCTTCATGGGTGATGATGTCAAAATGGAAGTTGAAGGGAAAGGACATGTAGAAATGGAAGATGGGGAATTCAAAGATTTTCTCTATGTTCCCAATCTAAGCTCTAATATGCTATCAGTTTACCAAATCACTCACCTTGGAGATGGTCATAAGGTTGAGTTCCTTCCCGATTCAGTGATGGTGCACAGTCTCAAAGATGATTCATTCTTAGCAGTTGGGAAAGTCAATGATAGTAGGAGGTTTTATTCCTTCTCCCATTTTGTACCTAAGAGTTCTTCTCAAGATGAGTTAACTCACTCTCATTCAAACATCAACTTATGGCATGAGCGATTTGGTCACCTTGACTACCGCTATCTTCAGCAACTTTGCACAAACAAAATGGTCAAAGGTATACCTCAAATCAACTTTTTAAAGGGTAAATGTTCATTATATTGAGTGGATATGCATCTAGAGGGGAAGTTACAAAGAGGGAAGTCCTCTAGAGAAAGTGTTCTTCAAATGGTTCATATGGTATTAGTAGGTCCTTTTGCATTCAGCCACGGTCACTACATAATCACTTTTGTTGATGACTTTTCAAGGTTCACATGGGTCTACTTTCTACATAGTAAGAATGAAGTTTTGGACACATTTCTAGACTTGAAGGCTCATGTAGAATGAAAATCTATAAAGGCCATCAAAGTACTCCGAATGGACAATGGAAACATGGATGTGAACAGAAGACTGAAGGACTTTTTTCGACATAAGGGAATTGATCTTCAAACTCCTTCAACATTCAGTCCACACAAGATAGATGTTGTAGCTTTAAGGATTAGAAGTCTTAAGTCTATGGCAAGTTGCATGATTCATGCCAAGTGTCTCGATCCATCATTAGAAGTTGGTGCAATCTCTAGTGCTACTCACATACTTAACAGATCTCCTCATCTAGCCTTAGATGGCAAGACTCCTTTTGAGGCATGATGTGGTAGAAAATTGGTTGTGAGTCACCTTATAGTCTTTAGTTGTCTAGCATGGGCAAACAGATCTTCCAAGAGTCGCAAGACACAAACATCTCGGCCTTGTACCTTTATTGGTTATGAAGACAATGTGAAGGCTTGTAGACTCATGGATCTAGAGACACACGATATTTTTGTGGAGAAAGATGTTCACTTTGAGGAAAGTTATCTGAGCTTGTCCTCTACTCCTCTCCACACTTCATACATAGTGGAAACTGATAGTGACACTAGTGATAGAGCTTCAACAACTATAGACACATGGAGTTCTATCGACAATTGCAGTGAGAGGTCACATCAGTCCAGTCCATGTGCTTATATTGCCATAGTGAAAGGTCCATCTCAACATGGTACATCTTGTCTTCTAGCTCCAACATCATTTGACTTGGGAGACAGACTCGAGGAAACACATCTTCCCATTGATGATGATACTTCTACAGTTGTTGTGAGGGATCACTCTGACCCTCATGTCCATTCTCTACATGATCAATCTAAACAGGTTGGCATGATTGTGGATCCTTATGAACAAAAATTAGTGGACATCTCTTTGTCAGTAGAGGAGACAGATGGTTCAGTGGAATAGGTTCAGCAGACATCCTTGACATATCTGCATTCATTCTTTTCAGCATAGTTGGAAGGGGTGAACTTCAGCATCAATATAGGGATACTTGAGCAGGTTTTAGGGCCAACACACATCTTCAAGATAGTACCTTGTGCATTGTTTCTTCCTAAGGGGAGGAACACCATTATTCATTCTTGGACTAGCTTCTTCATCGAAGGAGCTTTCACCTGTTGGCATTCTTCTTTTGTGGGGGGAGCCTCTTCTGTCTCTCTTCCTTCTTTCATTCTCTTTTGTATATACTGGATGTGTGTCGTAATGGGGGGGGTCTTGATTACTCCATCCATCGATGCATCCTATTTTATCTCTCTTTTTGGGGGAGGGTTTTTCCCATGAGGTTTTCCCTCTTTCCCCACTTTATGGGAGATTGCATTTCATTATGTACATGGGTACCTTACATGGCCTAGTAGCTAGAACCCATTATGCATCTTCATCCTAGTTCGTAAGCTTAAGGGCATTCCCCTAACTTGCACTTAAGGGGGGGTGTTGGTGTAAATAAGTATTTACTTATTAAACTTACTTAAGTTTACATAGGTTAATGCATTATTTAATTATATTGCATTATTTTATTATTTTTATTTGTGAGACACTTAGGAGTTTGTACACCTTGTGATTTGTCATGTTGACAACACAGGAGTACGCAACTATATTTGAGCACATGGTGTCTACAATACTATTTTGCGTGTCCCACCCTTCTAGGCTTATCCTCTCATCACCACACTTACTTCCATGCTTAATGGAGGATAATCCATATCTGGTGGAGATGTGCTTGGTTGTGTGACACTTCATGGTGCTAATTTCTATGCATTCTAGAAGCTCTCCTGAGGCCTTTATATTCAGGCACTCCTAGTGTACTCTTAGTATCAAGTTATTGAATACATTGTTATTATGATCATACTCTCTCCATTTTTGGTCTACAGTTGTCCTTGTGTTTGAGTTCTTAGTTCTTGGGTGAATTTTTCCCTTAGGAAAATTCTTACACATCTTATTCTTCCTCAATTTCATCACCCAATTTCGTGACCATTTTCTTTGCCTTCTTAGGCTCTTGCAAGTTGGCCTTCTCTATGAGCCCTTGGACCAAATGCATCATTGCATCCATAATTTTTCCATGATTGGTATTCTTATAACCTTTTTCCTTACCTCCTTATCAAACATACACAATTCTTTGTCAATACCTTCTCTGATACCACTCTGATGTAGTGGGACTTAGGTCTTTGACCTCTTCTTCTTTCTGGCTCCTAGCCTTCAAGTTCCCTCTAAAGGAATCTTATGGGGTCCTCAATAAACAAAATATCATGGGAATTTCTCAAGTACTTTCCATCAAGGTATAGTCCCTTCTTGAATGAGTATCTTCTCCCATTCTTTTTTAGTGGCTCAGACTACCATGCAAGCCTACTCTTCTCCATCAGACCCAACACCCCTTGTTGACAATATCTTCATGTATTGAGATCCTAATACTTTAATAACCATACCCTAAACCTCTTATAGGGTCTCAAAATTAAAATTCCAACTTCTTCTTAAATGGGTTTCATATCTTTTCTATATCATTAATAAAATTAGGCCTAGAGTAGACCTAATTCAATTAGGCCTCACTTTTGAGTTTTTGGCACTTAATTCCAAAAATATTCAAATAACCCTAAAACTCAATCATCTTTTTGAGTACTCTATTTATATTAATCATAAATTCCAAGGAATCATCATCTGTTCTTACTCACAACCCACCAAACCCAAGAAAGCCTATTTTTTAGGGTTTAAAGGCTTCCTAGTAACATATACTGCGATCCTTATATTTTTCTTCACCGGTCAACTTCTTCACCCAATATGATTATTGGATCATTCATATGGATCCTTAAAGTCTCCAAAAATCCTAATTACTTGCATATTTCAATCCATATGTATGATGACATCACACATCTTATGCCCCTCTCTACTCACCTACTCCAAGAAACCAACCTTAGGGATTTACTTTTAAAATACCAAACCAATTGCAAAGACCAAAAAATCTACCTTATCTTTATGTAAAAAATCCATCCTAATTCTCCAATAAGTTTCGATAAGGATCAACCTTGGAGAATTAAGAGAGAGCCATATTAAGTGCCAAAACCTAGCAATGGGGGGTTCTAAGACCAACCCCATAGAATGAGTCAGATCTTTGAAACTAGATCACTTAAAAATTTAAATCCAACTATTATATTATGAAGATTCATCTCTCTAACTCCTCTACACATGTGGGTCACTAATCTGACCATACACACCCGTATAAGCCTTGTAAATCACTGACAAAGTTATTAAAAAAAATAAAAAAATAAAATAGGTTTTTTTGTATACAAGATGGGTATATGCAAGTCAAGTCTTCATTAATCATCCAAAATTACATTTTTCTTCATTTTACATGTGTGGAGGTTGGTTACAACTAACTCCTTTTCCTCAAACAGCTCCATTTATGTAAATTTTCAAAAATTATAAAAGTTGCTTGAGCAACTTTTACCTCTTTTTTATTTTGTATGTCATTTCAATATTAGTGGCATCCCCAAAGCTTTCAATCACCTCTTAGAAATTATATCTTACCTAATACATTTATTCCAACTACATAGGCCTACTTTAAATTTGTGGACCATTTTATACTTTTGACATCTTCTAGGACTCAGCTAATCCTTGTAGCCTACAGATGTCTTGGGCTCCTCATAGGGACCAAACTAGGACTTTTACATTTTAAATGGATTTAAAAATCCTTATTAAATCATGGATCCATTATCACACCTTATGAATCATCTTTCAACAAAATATTGAAAAACCAAAAATAACAAAAGAGTGAGGAAAGTGCTCTGCACTATTAGTGTAGTAAATGCACCAAGAGATTCAAAAGAAGTGGGCATACCCTAGTCTCCACCCTAACTCTTGTAGATACAAAACCCTTAAAATTATTTGATGAAAGGTATATTATATGGGTATGTGCAAGATCATGGTATGCAAATAAGCCCCTTAAGTTCCAATGAAAATTCAAAAAACTAGGATTAGGCAAGTTGATGTAAAAATTTGAACAAGTTACCGATCTTATATCAAAGATATGTAGGAAAATAATTTTTGGAAATGTTGTTTCAAACCTAATATCCCTTTTTTGAAAAACATTATTCTATATGGTGAAAAACTAAAATTTTGATGTAGGAGTATGAAAATTTTAGGAAAAAGATAAGAAGTATGTGTATGTTTGACCACCTTAAACACAATCAAATAATAATGTTTTTTTTTAATCTTATAGATATAAGAAATATAATCATGTGTGGATGTGAAAAATATTTTTTTGTGATTTTCTTCCATGTAAATAATTAATTATAGTACATAGGAGGTGGTTAAGCCCTTGTCATGAATCTCAAGGGGAGAACTAGATTTTTTTTTACAATATCTCACTGAGTGTTACCAGAGGGTATGAGAATTTGAATCTATGACCTAACTCTGATACCACTTGTTAGAGTGGGGTTGTCATTGCACCAAAATACTAATCCTTAATGCCTGATACAACTACTCAACTTACAATACATAAGAGGCAATAAAGCCCTTGTCACAAATCCTGAGGAGAGCATTGGATATTTTTCCAACATGTGACACATATTTCTATTTTAAAAATGCTATATCATTTGAAAATTATAGTTTAAAAAAAAATCAATTTATCGATTAGGACTAAAAAGATAAGAAGTACATGTACATTCTAACCAACATAAACATAATCAAATGTTGATATTTATTTACAAAGTCTTAGATACAAGTAGTAGAATCATGTATGTATGCGATGCATATTTTTTTTAAACATTTTTTTGCCAAAAAAGTAAAATTTTATTAGTTTTCTGCTACAACTTATCTATAATAGAAAAACTCTCGTGTTTGACCACCTTAAAATATTCTAAACTTATCAAAATTGAGAACATTTTATTTTTTTCTTATAGTAGACAAAACATAGAATGTGATGTATTTTATGGATTTCAACAATATTATACCATTTGAAATTTATAGCTTTTTTTAATTTAGTTTATCAATCAAGGCTTCCTTTTTACATTGTCACATTTTGGCATATCATGATCTTGCACGTACCCATATCTCAAATATTTATTGAGGAAGAGGATTCCATTGATTATCATGAATTAAACATTTTTTTGGCTCAAAATGAAGATGAAATTATTCGAGGAGAGAAAAATAGTTATCCTCATGGGTATGGCAGAATCTGTGCATGGCAAGACATAGTTTAAATTTTTAACAAGATGAGATTTGATGAAATCAATATTACCTCCACAAAAGCCAAGGATATGGTTTTGAAAAGAGATATTTTAGTTAGTCCTATATTATTGATAAAATAATTTTATTAGACCAAATTAGAAAACAAGAAGACCCTATGATTATTGCATATTATAATACTTCTGAAGGAGTGAGTACGATAGGGTATGACACAAATATTAAGATACTTGCATCATGGTTCACCTATAAGAGTTATAGGAAACCAAAGTTTTTATATATGGTGAAATAAAAACATGGCACTTTTATAATGAAAAATAAGATAAATACTAAACACATGGAGTTGTATGTTTAAATAAATTATAAAAGAGGGAAGTTGGACTACATTTTTTTATAAACCTAATGTATGTGGAAAATTACACTCTAAAGGAAAGGTTGAAAGGGTTTGAAGAAATTTATAGAGCATAGAAGTTTTCATACATAAGGTTGCCCCACCCAAACCTATTGATAGTACCAAAAATGATAAGGCTATGTACACCAAGATGGTGTGCAAAAAGTGGGGTATAAGTGGACACCCTTTTTCTAAAATTAGTTAAACCTAATCTTGGAAGATCCATTTGCGGGTCATGTGCTCAAAAATGAGAAAATGTGTAAGACACAAAAATTGTATCACTCTGAATCTAGTTTCTAAACTACGACCATTTTTTTTTAAATGGATAAGTTTAAGAGGGTCAAATCTTGTGCACAAGAAAAATTATTCATGTTTTTGTTGAGAAACATAACCTAGTTATTTTCATGTTCTCAATAAAAAATATAGTTATGTTTATTATTTTTAAAAACCCTTTGGTAGGATGATAGGTGAGAGTGAGATTTTGAAGTTTTGTATTATTTCATAATTTTTGGACAATTAGTTTATCTCTATGATTTTTTGAAGTGACTCCATCCTGAAATTCTAGGACCTCTTCATGCATTTGGCATAAATTTCATCAAAATAATCTAAAATCAACACATTTAAAAATTAAAAAAAGTGTATAGAATTAAGTGTTAAACAATAATATGTAATTTATTTTCTATTTGGTTAAGTAGATCAAAATTTATTAAAAAATGGTAGACATATCTCTAAGAGGACTGTTAAGACACTGGTATAGAAATATTAACATGACAATGTTAATCTTGTCCAAAAATTAAAAAAATTATATGGTTAGATAGGTAAAAACACATGTGAGATTATGGTTGTAATTTTAGCGATACCCACTTCACCATTTTCAAACTTGATGAAGTCAAATATGAAAATTGATCTTAGAAGTTGAAGATTTCTAAAGCAACAAAAAATATAGGGAAAAGATTGACCCAAGCCTTTGGATAGTTAAATAGGCCTATTACCAAGCCTAAATGTGATTATGTTATTATTTGTATGACTAAACTGTTATACTAGACATAACACGATCGTGTTTCTCTAGTATGACTTTACTAGACATAACATGATTGTGTCATGTATAGTCAATTTTTTAGAAGCCTAATAGGCCTAATTGCACCCAATTAATGAAGAAACTACATAAAAATGGATTAATTACATCAAATAAATTATTGGAGGGACAATGCATGGTGGGTTTTATACAAAGATTCAAATGCCAATTCTATCAAGGAAAGTTCAACATCTAGAACTTAGGTTGTAGGTCCTAGAATGGTTAATCTTTTGTTCATCCAAATGGTGACCCTTATAGGGAAGACCTATTTGAAAATTCACAATACAATATAAAGTCAGGACATAGGAAAGAGATTATTTTGGTTGAACCATAAGATAAATTATCTTTTGATGAAATGACAAAGACTTTTTGTGAAGGCTCTAAGGTATGTCCATTCATTTTACTCAACTTTCTCTTTGATTTTTATCATGTAGGAAAATTTAGTGTTGGGTTTTTGTGTGTATTTCAAGAATAGGAGGAATAGGGATCTAAAATTAATCCAAGAGTGCATCACCATGACATACAAGGAAACCTACAAAAATATTCTTCTCGAATGGTTAGAAAAATTATTGGAGCTCTTTCCAAGATGAAAGAAAAATTTATGCTCAATAATGATAACCAATTTAGTGTAAATCTTGAAACATTGAAACATGTTGATAAGAACTTTTGTGAATGTATGGATATAATTTTGAAGATGCCTCTCTCTCTCTCTCTCTCTCTCTCTCTCTCTCTCTCTCTCTCTCTCTCTCTCTCTCTCTCTCTCTCTCTCTCTCCTAATTTGAAACAAGACAGATAAAAATTTCCATTAGAGTCTAGTAGTTGGAGGTGTCATCTTCATCACAAGTTTTCCATAATAAGCTAGTAGTGGTAGGTGTTATCTTCATCACAAGTTTTCCAGGATAATCCATTATTTGCAAGTGTCATCTTCATCACAAGTTTTCCATGGCAATCTATTAGTTATAAGTGTCATATTCATCAGAAGTTTTCCATGATATAATAGTAGTTGGAGGTCTCATCTTGATAACAAGTTTTCCATGACAGTCTAGTAGTTGCAAGTGTCATCTTCACCCTAATTTTTCCATGATAGTCTAGAAGTTTCAGGTGTCATCTTCATCATAATTTTTCTATGACATCCCAATTTTTGTAGGTGTCATCTTCATCACAAGTTTTCCATGATAGACTAGTAGTTGGAGGTGTCATCTTCATCACAAGTATTCTATGATAGTCTAGTAGTTGCAAGTGTCATCTTCATTACAAGTTTTCCATGAAAAAGTAGTAGTTGCAGGTGCCATCTTTTGAAGAAAAATATTTGAAATGAGCTTACATGTGTCTAAACTCAAATTCTTACATTTTTATAGTATATGTGTGTCCCAAATCTTAAATGTGTGTTCAAGAAGAATTTTTTTTAATGAAGTAAATTCTACATCATAGACTTTAGTTGTTGCAGCAACATTAGAAGTCATCTTCAACACAATATGATCACTAGGTAGGCATGTATGCTACTTCTACGATGAGATGTTTTCTTTCTTAATTTATGAAGTTTGGTGATCCTTGGAATCCATATTGCATATATCACCACAGGTATCAGTTATCATGTACTAAGTGCAACCAAGGTGAATGTTATAACTAGGTCTTCTCAATCTCAACAATCTCAAGAATCATCATAAGATCCCTTAATATATTATTTCTAAGCACATATGCATTGAAGACCTTCTATCACTACTTATGCTAATTGTAGATGGTGATATTCATCATAATATGACATCTAGGTTCACATACATATCATGGTATGATTGCAACCAAGATGAATGGTAACTAGGTCTTCCCAGTCTCAATAATCTCAACAATAATGTAAGACTACCAATGTATGAGACTCTTGGAGATCAAAATCTATCACAAGAAGTAGAGAAAAAGGAGGTGTTTGTTTCAACTATCTTTCATTTGCACAAGCTTCTAGTAGAAGGTTTTTTTCAAAATAGGTCTATATTGGGTTATCCTTGGATATCTTCCCTATCCATCATTCAAATTATTGATAAATAGGAGGTATCAACTTGTTGGAGGTCTTTTGGAGTCTAAAGCCTATAAAGTTGATAAACCATTTGTAGTTATGTACACTATGATAATAATAATTGAAGATGATAAGATAGAGAACATTACAGTGGTTGTATATTCCCATGTACAATGGGAAAAAGACATTAAATTTTTTTTGATAATGAATTCTAGTCCACACAACGAAAATGAAAAGATGTTCTTGGCAATTGAATTTATTGATGGAGTTTCAAGAATTTGTATTATTAAAATATCTAAATCTTTTTGCAAGTTTATGTGAGATGTTAAAGATCGAGTGCATCATAGGATTTGATATTGATGTAACTAATGATATGCTCCAACATAAGAACCTCCATACTTTTAAAGAAGATGAGAGTTTCCTTTTAGGATTTTTCCCTATTGAAGAGTTCCTTAGGTAATATAAACCAATAAGACATCAGATATCAAGAACAAGAAGGTCTAGGACATCAATGGGGGAAGCCAGGGCAACACATAGTTATAAAAAATTAGTTGGACCAACTACATCACCACATAATTTTAGGACATCAACTAGAAAATCTACATCAATATGGTATTTTTCACCAGATTTTGTGGATGAATGGGGCAATAGATTGCAAATTTTTAGGCAATAATTTGAAAACATGAAAGAAAGCTCACCTAGTTCTTTGAAGATTAAGTTGGTAAGATCTTCAATGGGACAATCTTTTAATTAGCAATTTAGGGGGATAACCCTTAGGAAATCTTTCCTTTCTAAGCTAGGCTAAGCCTAGATCTCCAACCTTGAACTACAAATCCCTCCTTGTCTTGTCTACTTTGGCTTTAGATTTTCCTACTTGGTGTTGCAATGTATTTCTAACTTGATCATGAAGGTCTTTCATATGATTTACAAAACTTTCTCCTTGAGCACTTCTATTATCTTGCAAACTCAAATCAATCAACTCTAGAATTCCCATTGCATGACTCCCATATAAAAATTTCAAAGGTGCTTTTGCATGTGCTCCTATAAATCGATTCATTAGAGGAATAAACTACCTGTCAAAGAAAAAGATCCCAAGCTTATCAACGTTTCTTGGTAAAACACCTTAGGAGATTTTCCAAAGACCTAGTCACTACCTCAGTTTTCCAATCTAATTCTAGGTGGTAGGTAGATGAGAATGACATATTGGCACCTACTTTTTCCCAAAGTGTCATAAAAAAATTGCCTAAAAATTTATTGTCCCTATCACTAGCAATATTTATAAGTAATCCATATATTTTGACTATCTCTCTAAAGAATATGTCTATTATATGTAAGGCATCATTTGTGTATCTACATGGTATGAAATGAGCTATCTTTTTAAATATGTCTACAATGACATAGACACTATCATTCCTTTTGGTGTCTTGGGTAAACCATTAAAAAACTCCATGCTCAAGCATTCCCATAGTGTGGTTGGAATAGGAAGAGGTTGATACAAACTTGCATTCCTACTAATGCCATTTGCCACCTAACAGATGACACATTGTTCAGAACATTTTTTGACATTGTACTATAGTTTGGGCCAATAATAGAACCTCTTTACCTACTCTAACATCTTTTCCACTCCAAAGTGCCCTTCCAAACTACCTTGGTGGTTTTTTGTTATTATGTTCTCCCTCATAGATCATTGTGGTATACACAACAAATATCCCTTGAAAATTTAGCCTTCCTACTGCATAAAATAAGTATAATCCACTTGGAAACCTTAGATAAACTTCTTACAAGTTTCATAAATCTCCTTGAAGTCTTTATCCTCCTTATAGTGGCCTTTGATATCTTCCATCCCTACACTTTGTAGTTGCACTTCTTTTATGGAAAGCACTATCCTAGTTAAAGCATATGCAACTTTATTACTGACCCCTTTCTTGTGCTTTATAGTGAAAGTGAAGGCTTGTACATGTTCTACCCATTTTAGGTGTCTTTGACTCAATTTATATTGCCCATTTAGAAAGCTAAGGGCATGGTTATCTATATAGACTACAAACTCTCTAGGAAGTAAGTAGTGTCTCTATTTTTCAAGAGCTTGCACCATTACATATTGCTCTAGATCATAGGTAGAATATTTTTATTTAGCATCATTCACATTTTCAAAGAATAAATTCATAGGGTGCCCCTCTTGTCTTAACACTACACCTATGGAAATCTTACTAGCATCACACTCTATTGTAAAGAGCTTTTTAAAGTTTGGAAATCTAAGGGTGGGTAACTATTCTATTCTTTTCTTCAACATCTCAAACCCCTTATCAATTTCTTTTGTCCATTTGAATTTTTATTTAACTCCCGCCTTGATGGTATTAAGGATTGGAGCACACACATGACTAAAATTCCTCACAAATTTCCTATAGTAAGAAGTCAAACCATGGAAACTCCTAGCATCTGCTACTTATCTAAGAGTTGGCCAATCTAGAATAGTTTTGACCTTCTTGGGGTCCATCTTCATATATCCTTTTAAGAAAAAATATCAAAATAAGTTAGCTCTATTTTAAAGAACTCATATTTCTCAATATTGATCATTAGCTTCTCTTGTTGTAGCTTCTATAGTACCAACTCCAAATGTCTCAAGTTCTCCTCCTTGGACATTTGTTGTATTTTTTTCATAATTTTCTGACAATTAATTTTTTTCTATGATTTTTTGAAGTGACTCCAGCCTGAAGTTCTTGTACCTCTTCATGCATTGGGCATAACTTGTATCAAAATAATCTAAAGTCAACACTTTTTTAAAAAAGTATATAGAATCAAGTGTGAAACAATAATATGTAGTTTTTTTTCCATTTGGTTAAGTAGCTCAAAATTTATTTAAAAATGGTAGACATATGTCTGAGAGGATTGTCAAGACACTAATATAGAAAAATCAACTTTACAATGTTAATCTTGTCCAAAAATTTAAAAATTTATATAGTTAAAAAGGTGATTTTAGAGATAGTCACTTCACCATTTTCAAACCTGATGAAGTCAAAGACAAGAATTGATCTTAGAAGTTGAAAAAATGTCTAAAGCAATGAAAAATGGAGGGAAGACATTGAAGCAATCCTTTGGGTAGTTAAATAGGCCTATTACCAAGCCTAATTGCGATCACTCTTTTTTGTTAACAAAACACAATCGTGTTGTTCTTTGTATGACTAAATTGTTATACTAGACATAATGCAATTTTTTTATGTCTAGTATGACTTTGCTTGATATGCGTAATTGTGTTATGTCTATGTAAAAGTATCATCAATTATCCAGAAACTTAATAGGCCTAATTAAGCCTAATTAATGAAGTAACTACCTAAAAATGGATTAATTTGATCAAATAAATGAATGGAGGGTGACACACAATGGGTTTTATACAAAGACTCAAATTCCAATTCAATCAAGGAAAGTTTATCTTTTGGAAGTCATACTTTGGTAGAATTAGAGTTAGAGTTAGACTTAGCGTTAGGGTTAGGGATAGGGTTAGAATTATCATTACAAATATAATTAGGGTTAGAGTTAGGGTTAGGGTTAGGGTAAGAATTATGGTTAGGGATAATGTTAGGGTTACAAATATAGTTAGCATTAGAATTAGGGTGAGGGTTAGAGTTAGAGTTAGAGTTAGAGTTAGAGTTAGAGTTAGAGTTAGGGTTAGATTTAGGGTTAGCTCTAGGGTTATAGTTAGAGTTAGGGTTAGCTTTAAAGTTAGGGTTAGCATTAGGGTTAGGGTTACAATTAGAGTTATAGTGTTAGTGTTATTGTTAGGGTTAAGTTTAGTATTAGTATTAGTGTTAGGGTTAGGGTTAGAGTTAGAGTTAGGGTTAGGGTTAGGGTTGCAGTTAGAGTTATAGTTAGAGTTAGAGTTATAATTAGGGGTAGGGTTAGGGTTAGAATTAGAGATAGAGCTAGAGTTAGGGTTAGAGTTAGAGTTAGAATTAGGGTTAAAATTAGGGTTAGGGTTAGGGTTAGAATTAGCGGTAGAGTTAGAATTAGAGTTAGAATTAGGGTTAGAATTAGTGTTAGGATTAGGGTCAGGGTGAGCATTAAAATTAGATTTAGGATTAGATTTATAGTCTAGGGTTAGGGTTAGGGGCAGAATTAGGGTTAGGGTTTGAATTAGGATTAGAGTTAGGGTTAGGATTAGGGCTAAAATTAGAGTGAGAGTTAAGGTCAAGGTTAGAGTTAGAGTTAGAGTTAGAGTTAGAGTTAGAGTTAGAGTTAGAGTTAGAATTAGAGTTAAAGTTAGGGTTTGTGTTATTATTGCAATTAAAATTATTGTTGGGGTTACTAATCATATTATAGTTGATGTTAGTACTATTATTACACTTTATCATAGTGTTAGGATAACTATCAGGTTAAATTTTTATATGGGTTAGTCCTATTATAATGGCCATTATTAGTGCTATTATAATACATGTTATTAACTTTTTTATAATACTCTCTCTCTCTCTCTCTCTCTCTCTCTCTCCCCCTCCTTAATCTCTAGATAAAACTACTAATCTCTCTTTCTCTCCCTCCTTACTCTCTAGATACAACCCTCTCTCTCTCTCTCTCTCTCTCTCTCTCTCTCACACACACACACACACACACACACACACACACACACAGACATCTAGATATGCCACCTCATCTCTCTCTCTAATCTCTAGATACACCCCTTTATCTCTCACCATATGCCCCCTAATCTCTCTCTCTCTCTCTCTCTCTCTCTCACACACACACACACACACACACACACACACACATCTAGATATGCCACCTAATCTCTCTCTCTCTCTAATCTCTAGATACACCCCTTTATCTCTCACCATATGCCCCCTAATCTCTCTCTCTCTCTCTCACACACACACACACACACACACACACACACACACACACACACACACACACACACACACACACACACACACATCTAGATATGCCACCTAATCTCTCTCTCTCTCTCTCTCTCTCTCTCTCTCTCTCTCTCTCTCTCTCTCTCTCTCTCTCTCTCTCTCTCTCTCTCCCTCCATTGGAAACATGTCTCTATAGGAAACATAATATGAGCCCTCTCTTGTCTCTAGATATGTCCCTAATCTCTGTGTGTGTATTCCCACTTATAAAAAATATAATATTATTTCTAGTTAGCAGTACATATAGAGTTATTATAAGGTATATAATTTACTAAATGCTTAATACAGTCACATATCAAGTAAGATTTAGACTAAGGATCCAAGGTTTACAATTTCATTTATATGATGCTTAGTGTTATGGTTAGGGTTAATAAATGTTTAAATGTTACACTAAAATAAGGGACATGATTAAGGGAAGTATGAGATTTAGGTGTAGTGTTGGAGTATTTGGAGTACAACTATGGTCAAATTTTGGATATAAGTTTTAAATATGACTCAAATAGTGGAATTTTTTTAATTGTGTCTTATTTATGAAAGGGAAATTATAAGTTCCAACAAAAAAATTTTGATGATGTAAAAAGTGTGAAAGAATAGATAAGAATCAATTTTATGGAAATCATTTCTTCATGATGATGTGAGAACATTATATATTGTTGATTTTTTAATAATGCTAATGCAAGTTTTATTGCAATGATCAAGAAATATAATCAATAAATATGCATTTCATTAAGGACATCTATTTAGACTTCTAATTTTATTTCTTAATTAACATATTTATTAACCACATCCATTGAAGAAATCTTTTGTACAAAAATAAATTTATTTTTTCTTGTTCTCTTCTTCATGAAAGTTACATAGAACAATGAGAAAACAAAACTCCTAATACAACTAATTAGAAGTAAAATTCTAAAACCGGAGACAAGAATGAACAATATACAAAAAAAATCTCTATAATTTGGTGTAAATACATGTCACATTCTTCAATGATTAGGATTCCTTTGCAACCTTTATTTGAACAATGATTGTGAAAGACTTCTCTCATCATTGAGGGAAACCCATCCACTTTTGTAGATGTGCAACATAGGAATTTTTTTGCATCTTTCATTTGCATTACTTTCATTTCCTCAACATTATCAATTGACAATATTGCGTTCTCCACAACTATAATTATGGTTGTGCATGACTCTTTAATTATTTGTAGGCATTTTTCAAACTCAGCCTCAAATAAATCATTTGAGGTCATTCAAGTAGTCAAGCTAGTATCAATAATGTTTGATTCTTTGTTTGAGACATCGATAACTCAAATAATAACCTGCAAACTTATAAAAAAACATCAGTATATAGAAATAATAAGAATAAAAAATTATTAATAATTGAAATAAATTATTTCAAATGAATAATGTTCAAAATAAGATAAATAAAATTGAAAACTATTTCAAAGGAAACATTTAGATTGTAATGTTTGAAATATGGTGGCATTGCCTTCGGCTTTTCAAACATTACAAACATAAATATTAATAAAAATTTATACATACTATAAAAAATATTTAAATAAAACACATATATAATATGATTGAATAATGACAAAATATAAGCTAAATATATGATTCGTCTAATTTAAATTAATTATTAATTTTAGTAAATACAAATTTTATTGATATGGCGACCTCGCCGTCCACATTAATGATAAAATTTAATTATAAAACATGAAAATATAAAACTATTATGAAACATACAAATCTAAAACATGCAAACTAAAAACATTTTGAAATATGCAAATCTAAAACTAATATGAAATGTGTAAATCTAAAACTAAATTGAAACACACACATTAAAAATGTGCAAATGAAAAGTATTATCAAATATATAAATGAAATAGATTGTGAATGTAATTCAAATTCTAAATCTAAATATGAGATGAAACTAATTGAAATTAATGCTAAACTATTACATGCAAATCCAAAAATTTTGATTGCAATTCTAAATTTGAGATAAAACTAATTAAAACTAAAATCTAAATCAAAGTAGAATATTATAACTAATTTTGAAACTAAATCTACATATAAATCTAAATATGTAATTAAATTTAAATCTAAATGAAAACCTAAATAAAAAATAAAAAATAGAAATAGAAATCTCACATGCAAAAAAATTACTCCAAAACTTTAGCCTACTCCTCTTCAAAAACTCCAATCTACTCCAATAATCTCCACCTCTTTCTCCCTACCAAAACATAATTTACTCCAATAATCTCCACCTCTTCCTCCTACAAAAACACAAATGAAAATGAAATGAGGAGCATTTGTTTTATAACCTATGAGAGACTCATCATATCCCCCAATAGATGTCTCTTGACATTCCATGAATTTGTTTCAAATTTTCTCAGTCCCCACAAAAAATAAGCAAAAACATATTGAACAAAAAGAATATGTTTCATATTTAAAATTTTAAAGAAATTATTTAAAGCCTATTTTTTCAGGTCCTTTTTTTTTGGGTCCTATTTTTTCGGACATATTTTTCATGTCCTATTTTTCTTGGCCCTATTTTTTTAGCCTCCATTTGTCTTCTTATTCTAAATTTAAGATAAACTTATATTATGTAGTTGTTAGTAGAAATAGTTTTAAATTTATTCTAAAATTAATTTGTGCTTCATTTAAAAATAAAATTTATATTTATAAAATATTTTTATTTTTTTAACCATCTAAACATTTTTATTAAATGCAAATCAAATAACATTTTCTCATTAAATAAAATTCTAAACTTTTAATTTTTTCAATGAATCATCAAAAATCTTTTAAATAAATTTAAAACTAAAGTCTAGATTTCAATAGAATCTTTTTATATATTTTATGAATATTTCTATTATTGTTTTATATTTTGCATACAAAACATTCTATATTTTTCTAGTTAAAAATAAAAAAATCTTACTTTCTAAATATTATAGAAAAACTATGTTTTATTTCCATTCAATCTTTATATAAAAAAACATCCAACTAAAATTTTATATTACATATTATTATGAATAATAATATGAGTATCATTGAATGATATATACTATTTTATAACAATTATTTTATGTAGTATTTATAATTATTAAGAATATTTTAATTTTAAATTTATTTCTAAGTTCTTTATTGTTTTTTAGTTTTTCAAATTTTGTGTGCACCTTTTTATTTTTGTATGATCATTTGCTACCATATTATTTTGAGGCTTATTATTTCAGGATGACCATGTGTCACCCTATTATATTGGGGCCTATTATTTCAGGATGACCATGTGTCACCCTGTTATATTGGGGCCTATTATTTCGGGATGACCATGTGTCACCCTATTATTTTGGGATGGCCATATGTCATCCTCTTATTTCAGGGCCTATTATTTTGGGAATAAATTTATATTTTATTATTTTATAATATGCCACATGGCCATGGTGAAATAAAATGCATTTATAAATTCATTTTTAATTAAATTAGTGTGTAACCGCTTCCATTTCTTTTTTATTGATGGAGAATCTATTTTGGCATATTCCTATGCTAGGTATTTGTGATGTGATTGTATAGAACACCTCTTGGTGTAATAATAATTCTAAACTTTGTCCATTTCTACACATTTCATTAGTTTACTTCATTTTCAAATTCTAAATAATAATACCAGTTTTATGCCATTGATGTTAAATAGTTATACTTTTGTTAGCCTTTTCCTTTACAAAAGAGTAACACAGGTTTCTTCTTTGACACACATATCATGTGTTAATTGCTACCAAGGTGAATGTTAACTAGGTCCTAGTCTCAACAATATCAAGAATCATCTGATCATGTCAATATATGAGACTCTTGGAGGTTGAAATCTATCATGAGCAGTAGAGACAAAGGAGGTATCCATTTCAACTGTCATTTATTTGGATAGGCCTCTAGTAGGAGAAGGTTTGTTAAAAAAGGCTCTATATATGATTATCCTTGGATATCTTGTGTATCCATCATTTAAATTATCGGCAAATAGGAGGCATCAAATTGTTAGAGGTCTTTTGGAGTCTATAACTTGTGAAATTGATAAATCCTTTGCAATTCTGTAGACTTTGACAATAATAATTGAAGATGATAAGACAAAGCACATTTAAATGGTTGTACATTCCCATGTATATAGGGAAAGAGACATTTGATACTGAAATCTAGTCCACAAAACCAAAAAGGAAAAGATGTGCTTGGCTAATATCAACCATGCACATAAGAATAGGCATCATAGGCTTTAGTTATCACATCAACATCAGAAACCATCTTCAACACAATATGATCACTAGACAAGCATGTATGCTACTTCTATGGTTTCTTGTTTTATGAAGCTAAGCGATCCTTGGAATCCATATTGTATTTATTACGATAGGTATTGGGTATAATGTATTAAGTGCAACCAAGGTGAATGTTAACTAGGTCTTCCCAATCTCAAAAATCTTAGGAATCATCATAAGATCCCTTAAAATAATGTTTCTAAATACATGTGGACTGAACACTTTTTGTCACTACTTGAGCTACTAGTAGATGATGAGATATTAAAGAACCTCCATTTTTTTAAAGAAGATGAGAGTTTCCTTTTAGGATTTTTCCCAATTGAAGAGTCCCATGGGTAATATCAACCAAGAAGACATCATAAATTAGGAAGGAAAAGGTCTGGAACATCAGCTAGGCATGCTAGGGCACCACATAATTAGAAGAATTCAGTCAAGCCAACTATGTCACCATATAATTTTAGAACATCAATAAGGTAATCTATGTCAGCATGGTATTTTTCAGTAGATTTTGTGGATAGGTGGGACAATAGATTATAAAGTTTTAGGCAAGAATTTGAAAACATCAAAGAAGGATCACACAATTCTTTGAAGATTAAGCTGGTAAAATTATTATTCTCTTCGAAACCATTCGATAAAGAATAACCAGATTGTAGTTCAGGCCTTCATCTTATGAGGATGATGGGGGATACCTTCCTTGAAATGCATTATTGTTTCAAAAGTTCTTGGTACCAATGAAAATTGTCAAATGGTAGGTCATCCAAACTTAAAAATTTACTAGGTGGTGAAGCTTTAAATTTGGGGATCTAATACTATTCTTCTACTAAATCTAGATTTAACTCTTGTGTGGATCTACAAGCTCAATCATATGCCTAAAGGATTGTCCAAGAGAAAACTATGATTGTATATCAACTAATACAAAATGTTCAATTAAGGAGAAAATATTGTAGGGATTAAGAAGAAAACTAGCTGTGGAGAATTTGGTTATGAATTCTATTAAGAATGAAAATTACTCGTGATTAAGAGATAAAACCCATGTTGTTAATGGAAAAGAGTGGGAAGATCTTCTTGGACCCATGGCATAAGTTATAGATAATGACCTAAAGAGATAGAAATTGTTAAAAAGCAACAAAGGAAAGACTTGTAATATATGAATGTGAGCCTATGTCAGATGTCAATGATTATTATGATGAATGCTCACCATCTACTAGTAACTCAAGTAGTGACAGAAGGTCTTCAGTGCAAATGCACTCAAAAATAAAATTTTCAAATAGAGAAGTGACTAACTATTGTGGAATTATTCATAGAGAAATGTGAACTCTATAATTCCCCCCTGTCTCTCTCTCTCTCTCTCTCTCTCTCTCTCTCTCTCTCTCTCTCTCTCTCTCTCTCTCTCTCTCTCCCCCTCCCTCCCCTCACTTGCATCTCCTTCACCCCCCTCTCTCTATATCTCACTCTCATTACTTCTAGTTCTTCATAACATGATGGGGTTATGTAGAACTAGAAATGTTTCTAGTTCTTAATAATGCAATTACATTTTGTTAAGCTTAACAGTATCACATTAATAACGTGATTGTATTATTTTGAAGTTCAATTTTTTTAATGTTTTTTTTGTGGCTTGATAATGAGCCAAGACCCATTTTGGAATTTGATCAAAAGCACACATAAAATGATCATGTTATGTGCACTTTTGACTCTCTTTTTTACGATGTCCACTTTTTTGCACACCATCTTGGTGCATATGCCTCTAAAGAGTGTGATGAAAAAAAGAAGAAAATATGAGATTGAGATCACTAGATTGAAGGAACAATTGAAAAAAAAATCACAGTAGATCCCTCAGAAGGTTCTCAATACCTTTGAGTAGATATTATTTCATATAACATTATTGGTTATCAGAAAATGTGAGGATGTTTACCAAGGATATGGTACTTTCTTGAAGATGCAAAAATTATTTCATAAAAATAATCCTAAACTTGATAATCTATCAAAAGAATGCCAACCCCATTACATGAATTTTTTTACTTTGTATATTTAGCTACTCAAAGATATTGAAGGAGGCTCCCAAGAAGATTAATGACACAGAGAAAATGATAGCTTCTACTATTAAGGAATTAAGATATGTGGGTAATGAAGAGTAGATAATCTCAGATGAAATTCTTGTTTTCCACATAATTAAACATTGATTATCCTAAAGATAAATAAAAATGATGGAGAAATGATGAGAATTGAAGATTAGATATTTAAGTTCAAAGAAATGGTACCAAAGATTATTGTGCACATAATAAAGGAAAATGGTGCAAGTTTCCAACACTTCAATACATTTGAGGATAAGATCATTATATAAGAAAATATCATTTTCAAATTTATAATAGAGGTAAATGCATCGAAGGGGAAGTGATGGAATGACCATGCAATCAACATAACTTCTATATTGAACTTCAATTGGCCATGACACTTCTAGGTCGTTAGATGAGAAGAATAATATCTACAAGCAAAGAAAAGGGAGCTAGAAATTGTAAAGGACGTCCTAGAGGATTAGAGCATGGCCATTTTAAGGAATCTTCTAATGTGCAGTGATGATGGATCATTTTTGTTCCACTTTGTTTTAGATAAAAAATTTAAATAATTTGTTAAGCTTTCAAATGTTTTAGTTATGAAATGCCCTAATGTGAAGGGACTTAAATCTTGTCACTTTTCCCATTTACTATAAAGCAGAAACCAAGGTTGAAAAAAAATCATTATTATTGTTATTACCACAATATACATTATATCATTTTTAATTTATTTTTTAAATAGTCTTTAAGAAATATAATCAATACTTTCTTTGTCAATTAGGTTGTATAAATTAATTTGTTCAAACTAGTTCTCTCATTTTCATTTAAGATAAATGATTGCCATCTTAAATTCACTTGTGAGGAAATTATATGTTGTCATATAAGTTTAAAAGTTCAAGATTAATAATTGAGAAATAGTTGTCCATTTATTTCTTAGTTAAGCTGATCTTTGACATAAAAGCTCAATTTAATCAGGCAAATTTTGGTGGAGAATGCATGCTTAAAAGGTTAGCATTAGTCAGTTCCTAAATTCATGATAGACCAATTGTGCACTCAAAACAAGTCATGCGTCCAGCTGAAAACATGCCTCCCCAAACTTAAATTGTCAAAACAAGTGTGTTGAGTCTCTTTCATTACCTGCCATAAGAACTTATACAGTGCACCTACCAAAGTATTTATAGTTGATGCAACAGGCTTCATAAATGTAACCAGAACATTCTAAAATTAGTACCAAATAATAGAACTTGAAAGAATATTTATATAAAGAACAAAGATATATATACACTTTTTAGTGAAAGAATATTTATATAAGAACAAAGCATGAGCATAGGAGGAAGTTGTGTATGGACAGAACCAAGTTAACTTAATCATGTTTCAAAGAAGATCTAGCACAACAAATCCTCCTAACTTTATGCAACTATTTTTTTCCTTTGAGTTCAGGGGACTGGGGAAAAGAAATATTACTTTGTCTTCATGTGACTGGTATGGCAGAATTTGCAATTTCTATCTCAATTATATATATAATTGAATTGAATTTACGAAATAGACCTAAATTTTCCACCATTGTTCGATGGAAACATTTATATTATTGTCTGTAAAGTTTAAAACTTCTTTTGCATATTATATTGTAATGTTAGATGGATACTACTTTTTCTATCTGAGAATCATATGCATATATTTAAGAGTTTTTTTAATGGTAAGCCATTTTTAAAGAAAATAAGACAACTAATTATAATTAAGGTTATTTTCCACTTTTTCATCTATCAAAAATATCCTCAGCATAGGTCATGCACTTCTACAATAACAATGTAATTCAAAATTCTTTCTTTTCATAATTCATATAAATGTGATCACTAAATTTATACATCCTTTTTCTTACTATTATGTTACTAAAACTATAATTATATTTTTCTCACCAAGTTTATGATTGTCTTAAATTTATCATTTACATAAATTAAATTACAATTAATTTTTAATATATTTAAAATTTCACTGAAAAAATTAAATAGAATAAAAAATATTATTTATTTATATTTAATTTAAATTATAAATTAATCTAATCTAATTTTATTAAAAGATAAAATTTAATAATTATAGAAAAATTAAATTTAGTTGAAATATAATATTAAATATAATGTGGGATTAATTTTATTAAATAAGTATAGAATAAATTTTAAAGTAATAATTTAAAAACATTTGTTTTTTGTGGGTTATGTTTTAGTTTATTATTTATTTAGTATTCTTATTTATTGAAATTTATTATTACTATTATGTGTTAAGTTCAATAAGTTCCAACCTAAGAGCTAGAGCTTCAAAAGTTATCACTTTGTTGTAGGCTCTTACTTTATTATTCATTTAGTTTTCTTATTTACTGAAAATAACTATTATTATTATGTGTTAAATTCGAATAGACTCCAACCCAAGACCTCCCAATGAGAGGCTCAAAAGCTATCACTTTGTTGTAGTGTAGATTAATTATATTATTTATTTATAATTAATTATTATTATATGTTAAGTTCCAATAAATAATAAAGTTTTAATTAATATAATTTAAAACTAATGTATTGTAGATAATATATTAATGATATGATTATTTTTGTATTTTATATATGTCAAAAAGCTTTTCAAATTTTAATCCTAATAAGTTAGATTTCATTTTAAAATTAGATTTTATAAAAATTTAATATAATATTTACTAATATATGTATCTAAGACTTAATTTCTATAAATTAGATCTATATTACAGTTATATTTTAATATGATATCTAATTTATATATAGTATTCAAGAAATGTTATATTGGACAGATGTTGATTTTACACTTCAAAATTATAAAAATTAGGCACTTTGTGTTTATACTAATTTATAAATGTACCAGTGCATCCTAAAATTGTCTCAAATTGGCATAGTGTGGAAGGTAATATGTACCAAGCATCAACAAAAAGAAATTTAAAGAAATCTTAATTGTTATTGGTTGAAACAAACAAAAATTGATCATTAGGTAAAAGTGATTGCAGTAATATATGACCTACCACAAATACTAATAAGAACACTTGACAATATAATAATATAGCTATAGAGGGAAATGGGGAGAAAAGTCAATCAAAGACTAATAATTTTGCTACAAGGATGCAAATATATCAACAACTTTTAAAATTGTTGATAGAATAAAAATATTTTTTTAGTTATTTTTAAAAATATTTTTAAGTATAAAATATAAGAAATGCATTAAAAAATGATACAAATGAAAAAATTATATATATTTTTAAATGATAGACAAAATGTGTCTATGTATGTACTTGTGGTGGTTTCACAACCCACGCACATTTTCAACTTTGCAAATGGGGACCCCTTCTTTTTTCCTTTTTGCATTTCTCACCTTATACTTGTGTTCTTTTGGTAAGTCGGATGGTGATCACTTTCTAGTGATCTCAATAGCTAAGAGGGTCCATGGGCTAACAGGTTAGGTCTTCTTTTTTGTTTGAGTCTTTTGGTCTTTCAATTTTGGATTTTACTCTTCCTTTCTACTAAATCCACAAGTTTGTTGGACTTGTCAGACTTGTTGGTGTTTATGTGCACCAGCAAATTGGAAAACTCATATGGCTTTCTTGCTCTTCTTTATCTTTGCGGTTAATTTGATAGTCTTGTTAGACATGTTAGTCATTTTAGCATTGTCGTTACCTGACTAGTCTAAGAAGATCAATGACCCCTAAGTCTAACTTTTTTAATCAAACTTTTGGATTCCTTAGTGTTGGAAACTATAATAGGAGCAATTTTTATGTTGTCATTGATGTCCTATTAGTATGATAGAGTGTCAAACCTATTGGAGAGATCTATTTTACTAATAGTGTAGAGTGTCATATCATTTCATTGATGAAGAGGATTTGAAAAGAAGAGATCATGAGATGACCTAGTGAGAGGTTGAGGTGAGATGTGTTAAGTATCATGGAAATACAATGGGCACTTGATAAGTTAGTCCTTGACAAGATAATCTAGTTTTTAATCAACACATTAAGTGAAGAATATAGTTGGATGAAGCTAAGAGTTGAAACAAGCCAAAAGGATAAGCTTGACTGAGTATCAATATTGGCCAGTCAATGAAGGAGATGAAGCAGAAGATGAAGAAACTTAAGTAAAAGCTGAACAAAATAGTTCAAGCCAAGCATTTAGTTATTGCTAAGAAAATGTGTGAAGAAGTGTTGTAGCCACCAAACATAGTAATGGCTAAGTGAGCCTATTGATGCTGAGTGAGACAATATAGTGTGTGTCAAGCTACATAGTAACAACTAAGCGGAAGAACTTAGTGATTAGCAACTGACATAAAAAGTTATAATTTGAGAAAGATTTGAATTTGAGGTCAACATAGTTGGAATTTTGAATTAATCAAAGTGTGTGGAAGATAAGGATTGATGAGTTAGTGTATTTAATACATGAGGAGAGTTTCTTAAGCAATCAAAGGAAAGGATTTGATCATAAGTTTCTAGAAGAAGAAGGAGAACAAAAAGATGGAAGGATTCAATGAATTTGATCTAACCTTAAGATCAATAGTGATGTTTAAGTGGAAAAAGTTAAAAATTACCTATTTAAGGAGGGATAAGGAATGAATTTGAAGGTTGGTTCATTGTGGATTGGTCATCTTAAGGAGAAGTTGTGAAGAGGAGAACAACAAAGGTGAAGTGTGAAGAGTTTGGTGAAGAGTGATTTCTTGAGGACATGTCAAGCATAACAGTGATGGAGATGTCAATGGAGGCCAATCAATGAACCAAAAGATGAGTGAATGGAGATTTGAATTTACAAAGTGAGTTGTACTTTAAAGATAAAACCTATTGTTACATTCTAACCATTGTATCAATCAAAATCCTTTAATCAAGGTTGACCTAATAGTCATTTTGTAAATCCTTTAATCAAGGTGGCATTCTAATGGAATGTTCTAAAGTCCTCTAACAAGGTCACTCCTAATAGGGTGATTAAATCTTTTAATAGGGTCACATTTAACAATTCTTTGTATAACCTTTAAAAAGGTTGGCTCTTAACCAAGCTCACTTCATAAAAGTAAAAAATTGGTAGCATTTTACTTGGTAGTTTTTTTCAAAAATGGGTTTTCATGTTGAATCCTGGTGTCAAAGTGTCATTTTCACATGTGGATGTTATCGTTGTGCATGCTATATTTTATTGTAGTTTATTTATTTTTAGTCAACACATATAGAGATAGAGAGTTAAGATATTGCATGAACTATTAAATTGTTGATGATATGCTATATAGATCGAGTGGGTATCTGAGATTGATTAAGTTGTTTGATGCTAGCAAAAGTTGAATTGGTACATCTAGACTTAAGGGTAACTGATTCACCCCCCCCCCCCCCCCCCATTTATTCTAATTCATTATAACAATTGGTATCAAAGCCAAGTTTTGTCAGCGTTCTACAGTACAGTTCTATCGAACATTAGCTGACTATCGAGCATCAGGCTATAGGAGTTGAGTCATAGACTATGACTACCAACCAATAGATAAAGAAAGTTGAGTTGTAGCCAAAAATAATTGAAGATGTTGTGTTGAGATAATGGGTGATATAAAAATTGTAAAATATTGTTATATTGTATTATTTTATTTTATTATATGTAATGTTGCACCTAGGATCACCTAGATGGACATGCAACATGGAAAGATTCCCATGGCATATACTTGATGAGTTGTATTGTAACATTGTGATAATATTCGGAGAAAATAATTAAATGTCCAATATTAAATGTTGGGTCAATGGGTTAGGTAGCACATGGTTTATGTAATACCACTTGGTGGTTTTGTGGGACTTGCTACTATATAAGCAACCACAAGGGTATTTGTTCTATGAAAGGAGAAAAAGGCAAAAATCCAAGAGTTGAGCAAGACAAGGCTTGATAGGTTAGCCAAGTGAACATTTATGAAGGTTGGAAGCATGACATGGGATATGTGCATTCATGCATGTTCACATGGATTGCTTAATTGTGGCTATGGCTTTGAAGGCTTCCATGGTTGTATTGCAATGTTATTTTGCTAAATAATACATGGTGATGGATGCTTTTGGAGGTTGAGTTTTTTCCCTCAATTAGGGCTTCCAAGGGTATACCTTGTGTCACATTTTTGTGGGTATGTTGTCTATTTTGTTGCATGTGGATTTTAATTACATATTTATTTCAGATTTATTATGGGTTATGTGGAAATGGTTATATTTGTCTTGAAAGTTTTCTTACAAGTGGTATCAGAGCTATGGTTTTATTGTCATAACCCTAGACTAAATCCATAGGAATTCATGAAAGGATAAAAGAAAGGGCAAGATATATTGGTTTCATAGGTTGTTTATTGCAAATCTAAGGGTTTTGGGTTTGTTGTTATGATGGAATGTTTATAGATTTTTGGCATTTGAAATTGTTGGTCAAAATAATTTTTTTGGATGGTTCATTTAAATGAGACTATTAGAGGATGTCTTGTAGTAATGAACTCCTAGGAAAAAACAAACCTCACCATTGGATATGGGTTGGTTTTTCGATTAATTTTGATATATAATATACTCTAGTTTGGCCACGTTGATAGAAAATGCAAAAAAATTTTAGTTTCATCCCCTGGTAGTGGTCAAATTTAATCTCATTAGAATTTTCATCACTTAAAAAAGAAAAGTAAAAAAATCATAGCAAAAATGGTCAAAAGTCTATCTTGGTAAAATAGTTATAACTTTCACTCAAGATATCATATTTCTGGCTTCTTATGGTCAATGGAAAGCTAATTCAAAGCACTACAATGTAGTTTAGATTTGATTATGTGATTTTGACATTTATTCTATTTTTAAGAGTCACAAAGTTGGATGTTATTTATTACGAGCATAGATTTGGGCATTACTTTGGCATATATAATCAGTTTTAGGACTTTGAGTAGTTAGCAAAAAGCTCTTGGAGAGATCTAGACATTGGTTAGATTTGGTGTAGGTTTGGTATGATTTATTTGGTGATATGTTGATCTAAATAGTTTATGATATTTTTGGAAGTCTAAATGAAAAACAAGATACTAAGAGGGGAGGTGAATCTATAAAACTTGTCATTAATAAAAAAAATCAATTGTATTCACACCTAGTCCATCTCATACCATATAATCATAAACTTGTGATGCTAAATTGAAATCTATCTAATCGTACATCCATGAAAACATAAAATCATAACACAATAATTTTGGTAACCCAGAAACACTTTAGGATGAAGGTAAAACTAGGGTGGGGATGAAACCCACTAATCTTTATTGTTGCAACAACAAAGTTAGTCCGTTAGGGCTATAATTTGATCACTTTTGATGATCTACCCTATGAGGGGTTTGCTCTGTTACAAGATTTTAAGAATATTAGGTCTTACCTTGATTCAAAGATTTTGCACTCACAATAAAGTAAGGATTTTTTAAGGAGATTTAAATAAGGTCTATAAGAACCACTCTATTAAGAGATTTTCCCAAACTCAATATGTCAAAACTAATTCAGGACATGATCCTTTAGTTTTCTCTGAAAGATATTTTTGGATATCCTCTCTTCAACATCTCAAACTGATCTCCTTGTCTAATATCATATGTTTTGTCCTTCACTGCTTTGGCTTCTTTGTC
This sequence comes from Cupressus sempervirens, assembly GCA_028749045.1. NCBI lineage: Eukaryota > Viridiplantae > Streptophyta > Pinopsida > Cupressales > Cupressaceae > Cupressus > Cupressus sempervirens. Next base: position 218,004,972 of record CM053785.1, on the reverse strand, counting down.
TAATCTCCTATCTAACTTAGCCTCCTTTTCTCTATTCTAAGCTTGTTTTCTCATTCACACTTTCTTCCACTCACCATTATGATCTTAGGGTTAGAACCCTTCTTAAATATATAATCATATAAAGTTATAGATCTTAATCAATGATCCATATTCCATCCTTTTGTCATTTTATCCTTCTGATTTTTTGGTTGGTTAATCTTCTTTTCTTTAGATTAATTCCTTCTAAAAAAACCTATAATATTCTCCTTAATTGTCTCTGCAATCTTTAAATTTCCCATAGAAGTCAGCTAAAATAATTTACATAAGCATGTGTACAATTACAAAATCATATGTCAAAACTTGTTTACTCGACACTTGAATGTTCTAACACTTAGTCATAACTAATATTCATGCTACCACTTAGCTTCTATAAACTTAGCATCAACTAACTTTCCAAATGCTTAGTCTCTTCTATTTTACTCAACATATATACTAACTTGGTCTCTGTAGGGGTGGTCAACAACATTTGACTTGCTTGGCATATGATAAAATATAAACAAGTCCTTTGTAGCTCAGCCTTCTCTGGATGGCTCGCTTGCAGTGATGACCATCTAGCACTTCCTTGGAAATGACTAAGTATTAGACTCCAATAGGAAACTTGGGCTTAGAGATAAATAATCTCCCCCCTTGACATTAGTGTCAAAAATACTTTTCCATGTCTTAGCCATCCATACAAAAAATATCAAAATGTATCACTCCCCCTAAAACTCTAATTCAGTCTTCAAAACTTAATCTTTTCTATACAATATATACATGTTTGTAAACTTTGATGGCAACTCATCTAACAGTATTGTATTTGATTTCTATCTCCCCCTTTATGTGTATCATGATTGTATTCTATCTTGATATAATATTTCCCTCTTTAATGTATATCATGAAAATATTTCCTCCTTGTTTTTGTCACTTATGGCTTGGGATTTGTAGGGGTGAGCTTGTATTTATCCAAAACTGTTTGATGACTTACCAATATTTCTTCAATTCCTTTATTCCATCTTTCTCTTATTGATTCCATGACTTGAATGTGAATTTCTAGCTAAGCAGCTAGATCAATGAGGCTTCTGTCGTTGAAAGATGTGGATCTTGCCTTGTTAAATTCTGAACCATAGATAATTCCTTCTAAATTATCTCCAAATGGGGTAGTAGCATGAATTGAATTGAAATAAATTTATTCCTTATGCCACTATCTCTAGCCATTAACTTAACTAATATTTTTTGATCAAATGTAACCTTATTATATGATGGTGAGCTTGAACTTGTTTTCTTAAACATTGAAATAGTTCATGCCTTCATATATATCTGTATCAAATCAATAGAGCATTGATTCTCCAACATGAAGAACTCAACATGACAAAGTTTCATCTACAAAGAATGAATGAATTTCAAAATTCCTTCCAACTAAATGGTAAGGTTAGAAATCTCAAATCTCAACTTGTCTAATTACAAGTTCTATCGAAACTTTCTTTAAAACTTTATTCTCAAATTTCTTTTCAGACCATCTCAAGAATTTGTCATTGGTCTCTTTGCCTTTTGTATGAACCTTATAAACTATATACACTAACTGATCCAAAATTTGATGTTTCTCATTAAAATCAAAAATCTCAAATGCATCAACAAAAATATCATTAATACTATACAATACTTGTTTCTTCTTATGTTCTCTTCTCAACTATACTTCCTTTGCCTTGTGACTTAGCAAGGTTTACAATTATAGTATTTACTCTAGTGTCATGTTATTCAAGTCATACATAAGCAATGTAATGACCTCATCTAATCTCATTATTTCCTCTATTGTATCATCTTTATGTGGCATCATTTGCAATTGAGGCATGTTATCACTAGGTAGTGATACTTGCAATTATTTTCTCTTTTCCCTCAATCTAGGTGTCTTCTTCTATTGAGCTGATTTAACTTATTGTACAAGTGTAAAAGATAGTTTTTGTGTTGGCATGAAACTTGGAAATTATATAAGAGCTTAAATAGTCTTTTGTTCTTTGGTTTTCTCTAACTCTATCATCTCTTTCTCTTCTTCTTCCAGTTCCTTATTTGGTTTATCATCTGTGACATTGATAAATTGTGGAAACACAATTATTTCCTTTCCCTTTTTCTTGGCACTCATGTCAAAAACCACTATAACTAATGTGACTTGAAAATCATTAGTCTTTTCACTTACAATTCTTGGATAATATTTTACTTGTAGTAACACTACATTGGTGCATGGTAGAGAAGGATCTGAGGCATCTCATGTCGCATTTTTCAAATCTTCCTTAGTCAATACATTTTGATTCTGTGGAGATGAACTAGGAATGTCCTCATTTGTGGCAACATATTTTTGGTCACACCCTACTATGAATTGCCTTATCTCTTATGCAAGTTTTGCAACACATCATCTTGACCTTCTTTTACTTCTCCATCTCTTCCTTCTTCTTCATTTTCTTTGTCAGTTGATGGGACAAGCAATCTAAATACTTTCTTCTATATGAGAATGCTCTCTTTTTCAATGTCATGAGCCTTATTCTTCAAAATTTTATATGCCCTATCCTTATGCATAAATTTATTCATAAAATTTTTTAGGGCTATAAACATATGTGTCTTTCCCAAATCTAGCACTATTTGTGCTAACATGGTCTTTGTTATTTATCTTTCAGTGGTCAACGCCCACTTCAAATTAGCATCAACTCTATTGTATAAATTCTTAGGAATGCCTTCACCTAACTCTTATGTGCTAAAATTTTGACACACTTCTATGAGTCACTATATCCAAGATTGATCAAGAATGGGATCTCAAATGGTGACTCATAGCTCTTTATTCATAAAGTGCAAGGGTTTGCAATGGAGGCCCTCAATTTGACCTAGTTTGTGCACATGCAAGTACACCATAAAATGAGAGATTCAAAGTCAAAATATGCATGAAAATGAAGATGCAAGATAATCTAAATGATAACAATGCAAAGCAATGCAAGAAAGGAAATATAATCTATGAAAGGAAATTACAATGCAAGACTAATCTATGAAAGAAAATATGACTCTAAGCTGATATAAAAATGCAAGGATGAATCATGATGATGGAAGCCATGGATGCATGAGAGAAGAAGACAAGAAGAGAGAATTTTTAGTGAAGCTCCAATGTCCAAACCCTAATGCTCAAACTCCTCCAAAATTGCTTTCCAAACCTACAACATAACAATACTATAGCAACAAACATCTATACAAATGAGAAGGAGAGGGCTCCTTATAAAGGAAAGTGTGGAGGTGGGAGGCTTCTCACAAGAGCAATGTGGGATAAATCCCTAAAAAGGCAAGTAAGAGGAAAAAGCCCACCACTTAGAGATATGTGCAAAAAAAGGAATCTTTATAAGATTTTATTTGATTTATTTTATTTTTTCATCAAAAAGAGAGCTTTAAGTGGGCATTTATTTATTTAATTAAAATAAGGATTTTTTAAAATTAAATAAGATAAGATTAATTTATTAAAAGAGATATTTTAATTAAATAAGATTAAATTATTTTTTTAAAAGAGATATTTTCTTTTAATTAACTTAGATTATTTAATTTATTTAAAAGAGATATTTTATTTTAATTACAAATGATTATTGATGAAATGATCAAACCTTAGGAAATATTGAAATAGTTAAATTAATTACAATTTGATCAAGGAAAATGATTTGAATTGATTCGAGAAATTGATAAATTGAAGAATGGGGGCCCATAGTCTAGGTGACCATTTTAAGGTACATACATTTGCACCTCTTTGATTGATTTGTGATCATTTCGAGAACATGTTAGTCAAAGAATGTAGTTGAAGTGTGAGGTTGATTGCGATCACAAAGCAACTCAGATGTGTGGTTAATTTAGGAACACATTAGGATGAAGAGTGCAATTTTTGATAACAATTTTGTCTTGACAAAGACAAGGTTGTCCCAAGAGGAACAAAGATTAATAAAGTTGAATCAAGGATTGAAGTTTGATAGGTATTGCCCCCTTATGATTAAAATTGAAATGAAATGGAGGAGAAATATAAAATTAACAAAATTGATCAAATTTAACTGAAGATAAGGTTCTTGATGTAAAATGAAAAATATAAGGATCATAGAACCAAGGTAGATCATCAAGCATGAAATATTATACCCCAAAGTTGAATTAGAAGAAAAGAAGTGGGGTGAAAGAAAATGAAAGATGGAAATTTAGAAGAGGTGGAAAGAAATGGAAAGAAGAAAGAGAATTTGCCTCAAGAAAGAGAATGCCTCAAAATCAATCAACTATTTAAGATAGAAAATTTTGATTATGATCACAAAAGAATATAAGGAAATTAAGATCAAGACATGACCATAGTTGATTAAAATTCTAAAATAAAGATGGAGGAAAACACTCTCAAACTCATAATGCAGTCAAAAAATGAAAACTAACATGAAGTCTAGCAATGCAAGCTACATGAAAATGCAAAGGTGTACTTTCAATAGAGAAACTGTAACATAGGATTTTGTGTTCATCATTCATGAAATAATTTTAAGAAACTTATTTTCATCATTGGGCCATTATTAACAAACATCAAAAAATCACACAATCATCACTAGTCACAAGTACAACTTATAGACACCTAAATTTGATTACATCGCTTTAGGAATCCTATTTAGTTATCTAAAAAGGCATTATTAATTAAATTTCTATTTGATTAATCCTTTTTCATCCCCTAGTTGATTAATTTAATTAATCATCTATAGTCCTAATTGATAAATCAAATAATCTATTATTTATCAATTAAATCTTATTCTTCTATCTAATTCCAAAAATCCCCATTTATTAAATAAATCTATTTGATAAATGAAATCCTCAAATTCAAAAACCCCTAACCTATCTCTAATCCTCCATTTAGCCTAATCCACCCCATCCACCCATGCTAACCAAGCTTAGCCACTAACTCACCCACCCTCATTAATGCCATCCACTTGCACATCTCTAACATCCCTAATCTAATCCTAAACCCAAGCCTAATCCACCCCCTAATGTTGTCACATTCCTTAAACAAGTTTAAGAATTTCCTAAACCAAACCAAAGTCTTCCCTCAAAAAACCCAACCACTAAGTCATGAGTGCTCTTACAAAACATAAAGACTCTTACAAACCCACTCATGACTCTTACACCCATCTTCCACACTCTTCCCTCTTCCACACTCATTCCTCTTACATCCCTCTTACATACTCAACCCCACTCATCATGACTTTAACCAACCCTTAACCCTACCCTCTCACACTCATCCTCCGTGTGACAAGTGTCACCTTCCCATTGGTGCTAAACAAGCACAATCCATGTGCTCCCCTTTGAGTGCATCTTAGCCCTCCTTAACCATCTCCCCATCCTTGCATCTAAGCCCTCCATCCCTCTACCCCTTAGCCTATAAATTGAATCCCATCCCAAGCCATTTCATCAACAATCTTTGAGCTAAAGTTACCATGCTATTTTGAGAACCAAAGCCATCAACCATACCCTTATAATGCCAAATTGAGAGCTCACAAAGCTACCAATTTGCCATTACCCATCTCCATTGAAGCAGCTTTTGAGCATCTTGAGCATACATCCACAGCAAAAGGACACATCTATAGAATCAAGAAAGCATGGAGTGTTTTCTCTCGTGAGGTTTGCACTTCTTATTTTCTTTCTTAGTCTAAGCATATATGTGAATTTAGTTTTTGGTTTGTGAATGTTTACTTCATTTGTTAATGTTCTTTGCATACTGATTCTGGTTCTACATTCTGGCACGCCCGGTGGGACCCCACTATGGGTCATTTAATCATCTATTTCCATCTATATGTCATTTTTCTAACCATCTAATGTTTGCTGTTGTTTGAGTGTGTTGTGAGGGTTTTTTGCTTGTTTTTGCAGGTTAAAGAACGCACTTAGGAAGAAGAAATACCATCTAAAAATAAATAAAAAAATTCGCATTTTTCAGCTTTTTTTGGCGCGGTTTTGGCGTCTGCAACCTGTTCTGTCTACGAAAATTGACTTTTGCGAAAATCCGCGTCTGCACAAATCAACATCTGCGAAAATCCGCGTCTGCGAAAATTGACGTCTGCGAAAATCTGCGTCAACGAAAATCGACATCTCTGCTTGTCACCTGGGTTCTGTGCTACAAATCTATTTTGTCCTCTTCATATTTTGGCGCCTCTGTAGTTCACCGTTTTAAGCATTTTTACGCGTAGAAAAAACAACAAAAAAAGTTAAAAATTTTTTTCCCATAGTTAAGCTCTCATTTTTGAAGATTTTGGCTAACTAACTAAATTGCTTTTTTTTTGTCTCATTGCAGGTTGGAGCACATATGGAACCACTAACCATGCTTCTTGCAGGTTTTCATGTTGCTAAAAAAATGAACTTGAATGTTTAACCATTTGTCTTTGAATGCATGTTGCTAAAAAAAAAATGAACTTGAATGGTTAAACAGATTTTTCATTGAATGAATGTTGCTCAAAAACACACTTTTGAATGTCATGGATTAAAATCAACTTTCTTTGGAATGCATGCTTAAAACAAAAAAATCCAATCTTAAAACAAATCTCTTTTTCACATGCAATCTAGGTAAAGTTTGATTTTTGGACATTTAAGAAACTTTGTTAAGTTAAAATACAAATTTACAAAAATCAATTTGAGTAGTTCCTTGGACTCACCTCTTTTCTAATCACCCATCAAATATTAACCATTGGTTGCAATCTCAGCACCATTTATGGGGATGGGTCCACTTGAAAAAGGTGTTAAATGTTCCACAATCTAACTCACTCACTTGGTCTTTGAACGTTTGCTTTAACTTTATCAAAATTCTTAAATGGTCAAAACTCTAGATTAAATCGATCACACTTCAAGTTTGGGCACTAAAATTGAACAACAAATGACGTGGAGAGCCTCTGGGTGCGCCCTTGAAATCGAATCTCACACACTTTTATTTTGGGCTTAAAACAAACTCACACTCAATCTTGAATTCCTTAAAGAAAATTAATCGATACTTGACGTGGAGGGCCTCCGGGCGCGCGAGTTTGCTTTTGTTGACCCTAACTCTTCTTATTGTGTGCATTCTTCGATCGATTTACTTTTGTTGGTGCTTCAAGTTGGAATTGAACATTGTCTCTTAAACATGAGTGCTTGCAAAGTCTAGATTAGCACACATAAGAGTCAGTTGGTAAAAGAACAAGCGTGTTTTTTAGCCCAAGGTCATCCGAGTCTTCTCTCCCCTTGTCATCTTTCAAGGCCATCTTGGGTGCATAAGATTAGGATCCAAAACCTTGTTTCTTTTTTAGGAGGCCTGCTTGGGGATTTCATCACCCCTTGGACGACCTCAACTCCAACATTCTGACGGAGTATAAGAATCGGGAGGTGAATCGAAAGACACCTCTCTTGGGATCAAAATTTTGTCATTCGGGCTAAGCCTCAAGGAACTTTATACCCTTGAGAAGTGAAAGAGGAGAAGTGGGTTACCGCTCCTCTCGGCTGTGTGACATCCTTTTGGTCTCATCTACGGGTTTGGGCCTCACGTACCTTGCGTATATCGAGGACTCCCTAGCTAAACCAATTGTCTGCCTTCCAGAAAACCATCTAGGATGTTAATGTATTTGGAGTGACTGATCGAAACATTTGTAGAACATACACACTCCTTGGCGCAAGTACCACATTCTGAGAACCACAAACTTCTATCTGGGTGTTCCTATCTATTGCTTGTTTTTATTTTACTTGTTGAATGAATGTTTGCCAAACTTGGTCAATCCTAGCTTAGGGCACACTTAGCGTAGTCACTGCCTATTTTGGAAGTTGAACAAGTTGAAGCAAAACAACTGAGATTTTTTCCAAAGCCAAGCAGATTCAGGAATTTATGTCGGAACAACCCAAACCCAAACCCAAATAGAAGTTTCACAAGGTCAAACTCAAGCCATCTCTAGCATACCAAGAACTTTCAGCCAAGAGAAAAGCAATAACACCAAGCCCACGAATTTCCAAACTCCACAAAGCAGAGGACAAAGCTACCGACGAAGCACTTCAAGAGGCCTGGTTAGAGCGCACCATCAAATTTAGCCAACATCTAGGAGTTAATCCTGCTTATGCTTTACCAACTAGGCATGATTTCTATGATTAGACACCCTTGTTTCTCCACATCTTCTTGGATAAGCTTCACTTTAGAGTCATCTTTGTAGAAAAGCCAGCCATCTTAGCTTATCTCCTTAAGCATTATTAGCTCATCCATCTCATTTAGAATCATACCATCTAGCTAGTAATCAAAAATCTGCACATCTAAGCTTTCAAAATTGTTGTCACCTTGCTAAAAGTTTGCCATTCCTAAAATCTTCCAAATCCACCAATCTCACCAAGGTTATCCCTTTGACATAGCTTTGTCTAGGGTAATCTAGCTTTGTCACTTGTTATCCCTCATCACCTTGAGCTAAAGGTTGGGATTCACAAGTGGTCAATCTTGTGTTCTTCCTAAAGGATCATTAGTCTATCCTTAAGTTGACACAATCACCACCAAGCTTCCACATAGGAAAGCAGACCTTTTGTACTTTGACAACATATCTTTGAAGTTAGAATCCCCAACCCAATCCTCCTTAGGTTTTGTCATATAGCTTTGCCTCAACCTAGGAAATCATTTGCATAGAAAAGCCTTCCCCCTTTTGCATCCATCAGCATTATTGCATCTCATCCCTAGGAGCATTTTTTCATGCCACCCATCACTCGCTTAGCCAAGAAGAAAGAAACAATGGAGCCCTATCATTTAGATTGAACAGCCTCACCCCCCTTGAGCACTCAGCCATCTTTCAGCCCAGAGCCAGCTATGCCATCACCTACTGACATTGAAGCTTTCATGAACCAACCAGGAAATGCAGTATTGGTAAACGCCATTATAGACCAAAACAAAGAGACAATCATGGTTAATTTTTGAAGGGACAATGTAGGAACCTTTGACTTTGGAAGACCCCCTCCATTATCAGATCCATCTAACCCATTGTTTGGGCAGCTGCCACCACCCATAGGCTCTTATGATCCAAATTATCCTCAATATATTCCAAAAGAAGAGCCTCCAGCCAATCCATATGACCCAACAAACCCAAACATACCATCATCCACCCAAGTTGAAATCTCCATGCCGCAAGCCAACCCAGCCACCACCACTCCATCCTTGGTTCATACCTCTTCGCTCCAAACCCCCTTTACCCAAAACACCTCACCATTCACCCCCTTCACTATTGCTGCTGCTCCCGAACCTAGCCTTCCCAATCCACCCATCTCCCAAATCAGTGCTAGCATCTTTGGCCAACCTCAGCAATATACAACAGGGATGCCACCCATGGGGCCAAGTAATCAACCTTTCATCACCCCCAGCTTGTTCACCACAGCCCAAAGCACAATCCCATCATTTCCATTAGGTCTTGGGAGCTCAATACCACCAGCCACAAATCCACAAGCTACTACCTTCACTCCACAAAGCTATCAAAACCCACAAGCTACTGCCAATCTTCTACCAAGCTCCCAAGTGACCCTAGCTCCCACCACCACTCTACCAAGCTTCCAAATCCAGCCACAAAGCTATCAAACCCCATCAGTTCCATTCCCAAGCTTTCAATTCCCACCACCTCCACCACCAACTAATCCATTACCTCCAATTACCAACTACTTTTCAATGCCACTTCTAGGAGGTAATCCACCACCCCAGCCAACCACCAATTATTTGCAGATGCCATCCCAAATGGGGGCACAACCCACATACATTGGTCAAACCCCACAAGCCCTCCGATCCTTTCCCCAAGCCTCACAACCACCTTATACCTTACCTCCACAAAGCAATCCATTTATCCCATAGCCATGTTATGTTCCTCAATCCCAACCTCAAATCCCATATCAACAGCAAGCCTCGCAGCACATGCAACAATATGCGCCACCTCCCCCTCAACAACCCGTCATCCACCATGCAGCTGCCCAAACAATGTACAATCCCTATCAGCAAATCCCTCACAGCCATCCATATTCAGTGGCCCCATCCAACACATACCTACCTCAAGGCACTCCTACATTGGGGGCACCCCAACCATCACCTATCAATTCAGAGTGGGAGCAAATGAAGACAGCTCTAAAAGCCATCCAAGAAGGGAATGATCCAAAGACATTCAAGTTTGAGAATGTGTGTCCCTACCCATTTGACAGAGCCATTACCACGACACCATTTCCCAAACACTTTGAGGTACCTAAATTTGACAAGTTCAGAGGAAAAGGAGACCCTGTCACACATATCAAAGAATTTTACATGCATTGCCAGGACGTGGCATACAATGATGTCTTCCTCTTGCGCCTTTTTCCCAAAAGCTTGGCTGGACCAGCTCTTGAATGGTTTTATAGAATCCCCTATGGCACAATTAAAAACTTTGCTGAATTATCTGAGGCATTTGTAGCCCAATATGCCCATCTTGTTGAAACAGAGCTATCAATAGTTGATCTTGTCCACACTAAGCAAAATGGTGGAGAAAGCCTTGCCGAATACCTGCAAAGATGGCAAACCCTTACCACCCGCATATCCTGCACCTTGCCAGAATGCCATGTGGTGAAAATGTTTATTGATAATGCACATCCCAGCTTGGCTCACCACATGACCATGAACTATTTGCAGACCTATAAGGATATCAAAGAGAAAGGAATGATCCTTGAGCAAGGACTCATCAAAGATGGTGTGGTAAAGATTTACAAAGAGGCCAACCAAAATCAATCACATTCCAATGACAAGTCTAGGTATTGGAACAAAAACAAGCATGTTGCAACAGATGGGGTTACTAACACCAGACATGTGAATATCGTTGGTCCTTCTCAAAACCAGTCTAACCCACCATATCAAACAAACAACCAACAAGCTACCAATTACCAACAACGAAATAACCAAAGCTATCAAAACCACAATACAAGACCCAACTTTCAAGGGTCTAACAATCAAGCTAATGCCATCAATGTAGCTGCAGGGCAAAAGCCCATATTCCAACCTGCACCTAGAAACTATACACCCCTTGGTGAGCCATTGGATGTTATTTTTGAGAAATTGGCTAAGGAAAACCTCATCAAATTTCCTCCTACCCAGAAAATTGATCCAAGCCAATCCAAAGCTGCATGGTACAAGGACAATGAGTATTGCAAGTTCCATAGGGTAAACGGTCACACCAACCTCAGATGCATGAAACTGAAAGACTATGTGCAAGACCTCATTGATCGGAAGGAAATCACTGTTGGTGCCCAAAGCTCTCCCAATGCAGGCTTACAGATTTATCAAAATGCTTTTCCTCCACACAACAACCAAAATCCTGGAAAAGCACCTATCCAAAACAACACCAACAACCGCCAGCCAAACCAACAACATGGGAAGAACAATGACCACACTTCATCCTATATAGACTACAGTAGCCTTATAGGTTGTATATCTGAGAAAGAGCCTTCTGTCAATGTTATCAATATTCGAGGACCAGACAATGAGTGTGCAGTCACCACTCGAAGACCACGATTTAACATCGCAGGCCCACCAGTTTCATCAACACCATCAGCTCCGTCAAAATGCCGGTACAATATCTTGGAACACCTTGGGAACATGCCAGCCCAAATATCCATTTTAGACCTTCTTCACACTAGTCCTGTGTACAAAGACATACTTGACAGTGCTCTCATAGAATCCCGTGTCCCTTCTGATATCAATGCTACTGATTTTTGTAATCTTGTTGGACACCTTTCATCCTCATGTGCCCTATCTTTCAAACCCACCGACATACCCACGGTTGAGCCAGATCACACCCTTCCACTTTGCATAGCCATCATGGTATCCAATTTTGCCGTGAAAAGAGTAATGATAGATAATGGATCAGCCTTGAACATTTGCACCCTAAAATTCATAAAACAAGCTGGGTATACTGAGGCAGATATGATCAGTGACGTTATCACCATCAAAGCTTATGACAACTTGGAAAGGACCATAGAAGGGACTATTTTGCTACCAATCAAGGTTGGGCCAGTCATTCAAGAGACAGTTTGCCATGTTGTTGATCTAAACCTACCATTTAACATCCTCCTCGGTCGCCCATGGATTCATGCTATGAAGGCCGTTCCATCCACCTACCATCAGTGCATCAAATTTTCGCATCAAGGCACTGAGGTAACCATCCATGCCGATCTAGAACCCTTTGCTTACTGCAATGCAGTTGAAGCTTCATATACAAACCATTGCCCTGGAATAGACATCGGCACAGCCATCGCCAGCTCATCCCACACTTGTAATGATGCAAAAACCATCCTTGCCTCCACCCTATCTACTGTAAAGATCAACAACAAAGGATGTGGAGAATATAGTCTATCAGATGCATTTGCTGTCGGAGCAATCCCACTTGATCCACATACCCATGGACGGCCAACATATCACAAAGCTAAGGAGATTCCACCTCCTCGATACAAACATTTTGGCCCAACCACCTTTGTGTCCTCAAAAACCCCTCTTCATGAGGAGCTCACTCTAGATATCAACAATTGGCTACACAAGGATGCACCTCCAAGAAATCAAGCATGCCTTGATCACTTCAGCTAGAAGTATCCCCAACAACATAAACTTGTCACTGAAAAATGGAACTATCAAGGAGGTGGACTAGGACTAGAAGAAAGGGGCATGCAATGTCCCATCAAAGCACATGATTGGGAAATAAAGTCAGGTCTTGGCTTTGGCATACCCACAACTGGGGGCACCAACGAGAATGGTCAGACTTTTTCGAACATCCACCGCAACCTTGTCGAAATCGAAGACATTCCTGAAGAAGTTGAAAAGAGAGCCTACGACGATATCCCAGACCAAATCTTCTTAGGAGACTCTATTCTTCAAGAACTATCCATCCATCTCATTGACCTACCACTTGCTCATCCACAACTCATAGATTGGGACCAACCAAGTGTCATACATATTGATGAGTTTGCATCAGAGGAAGCGCTTCTAAGATTCATGAGAGCTGAAACTCCTCATAAGAAGACAAAGCCAGATTCTACCTACATCTACAAGCTAGATCCCAAGGGGTATTTTGGAGGAAATCCCCAACCTAGTTTCGATACACCCAAAACTGGAACTAAGGTAAATCTAGGACTAGCTAAGGCAGCGAAGAGAACCCCTCAGCAAGAAAATCCAGAGCCACAAGCAGAACATGAGGATTTAGTATTGCCTCCTCAAGATAATCGACCAGAGGTGTCTTCTATTCTAATAGAGGATACTAGAGAAGTCAACATTGGTTCTTCAGAGATCCCTAGAATTGTTCACATTGCTGCATCCCTATCACAAGACCAAGCTGACCTCCTCTTTGAGGTTTTACGAGAGAACATTGGCCAATTTGCATGGTCATATCAGGACATGCCAGGACTTGATCCAAAGCTTGTAGTTCATCATCTTGCAGTCGATCCAAAGATCAAGCCTGTCAGACAAGGTGGTATTACTAGTCAAAGCTGAACTAGAAAGAATGTTAGCTGCTAAGGTTATCCGGCCTATTGACTACTTAGAATGGATCTCCAACATGGTCCCTATCACTAAGCCTTCTGGTGACATCAGAATCTACACTAATTTTAGAGATCTTAACAAAGCTTGTCCAAAGGATGATTTTCCCTTGCCCAACATAGATATGATTGTAGATCTTACAGCTGGACATGAAATTTTGTCCCTTATGGATGGATTTTCTGGGTATAATCAGATCAAGATTGCAGAAGAGGACCAGCATAAGATAGCATTCACTACCCCTTGGGGAACCTTTTGCTACACCATGATGCCTTTTGGCCTAAAGAATGCTGGGGCTACCTATCAAAGAGCTATGACAGCCATTTTCCATGATCTTATCCATAGAATTTTGGAAGATTATGTGGACGTTATCCTGGTCAAATCTCACACCTTCATGGATCATCTTGCTAACCTGGAAAAAGTCTTTGATAGGTTGGCCCAATATTATCTCATGCTAAATCCCAAGAAGTGTGTCTTTGGGGTCACATCTGGCAAGCTTCTAGGCTTCATAGTTTCTAAACGGGGTATAGAGATCGACCCCAAAAAGGTCAAGGCTATCTTAGACATGCCCCCTCCCCAGACACTGCGACAGCTTCGCTCTCTTCAAGGAAAAATTCAATCTGTCCGGCGCTTCATCTCCCAACTTGCAGATAAGTGTACACCATTTTCACACTTGCTAAAGAAGAATGAGAACTTCAAGTGGGATCTTTTATGTCAGCACAGCTTCGATCAGCTCAAGCAGTATCTCACCAATCCCCCTATCTTGGTTCCACCAGTTCTTGGTCGTCCCTTGATCTTGTATATATCAGCAACACCTACTGCTCTAGGGGCACTTCTAGCACAACATGATGATTATAGCAGAGAGAGAGCCATCTACTATATCAGTAGAACCCTGGTTGGTTATGAACTCAATTACACTCCTATGGAAAAAGCTTGTTTGGCAGTTGTTTTCTCAACTCAAAAGCTTCGCCACTACATGCTAAGTCATACCATCCAACTAGTCTCCAAGATTGACCCTCTCAAGTATATGCTCTCCAGAACAGCACTTACAGGCCGTTTGGCCAAATGGGTTATGCTACTAAGTGAGTTTGACATCCAGTATGTGGACAGAAAGGAAATCAAAGGGCAAGCTATAGCAGATCACCTAGCTGATGCACCTCTAGTAGATGCATATCCTTTGCTCACAGAATTTCCAGATGAGCATATCTGCCTAATTGAAGAACAGCCCCCATGGAAGCTTTATTTTGATGGCTCATACACCTCTCATGGATCAGGGGCAGGAATATTATTAGTTACACCTCAAGGAGATTACATTCCAAAAGCCTTCAAGCTACAATTCCCTAGCACCAACAATATAGCAGAATATGAAGCTCTTGTAGCAGGATTAAAGATAGCTGCAGAATGGAATATCACTGAGTTACAAGTCTTTGGTGATTCCCAACTCATCATCAAACAAGTCTTAAATGAATATCAAACCAAAGATGAAAAGCTATTACCCTACAAAGAGCTAGTTGATCAGCTGACCCAGTATTTTACAAAGCTTCAGTTTACACAAGTGCCTCGAATGTAGAACAAGGAAGCAGATGCCATGGCCACTATCGGCTCACTCTTGGAAATTCCCCAAGAAGCTACGCAGTATGAGTTTTTAGTTGAGCAGCTCCTCACACCTGCCTATGCAAATGAGGATTCAAACCGTGTTTGTATCTTGGTTGGTCCCCAATCCCCTTGGCACCATGAAATTCACGCTTACCTTAACGATGGTATCATATCCCCTCACCTCACACGTACCCAACGCCAGAACCTCATCCGAAAATCATCCCGCTATGTTATCATAGCCAATACCCTATATCGTCGGGGTTATCACGATACTCTCTCTCGATGTTTAGATGAAAATGAGGCCGCGATGGCATTAAAAGAAGTACATTCTGGACTTTACGGTGCCCACACGAGTGGTATTGTCCTAGCATGACAAATCCTTAGAGCAGGCTACTATTGGCCTACCATTGAAGAAGACTCTTGTGACTTTGTCAAAAAGTATCTCCCATGTCAGCAGCATGCAAATCTTGTGCACGCTCCAGCATAGGATCTACAGCCTATTGCACCACCTTGGCCTTTTTCTTGTTGGGGCCTTGATCTAGTTGGAACTATCACACCTCTCTCATCTGATGGACATAAATGGATAATAATAGCTACAGACTATTTCACTAAGTGGGTGGAAGCAGTCCCCCTAGTCTCAGCTATAGGAGTTCAAGTCTCCAAGTTCATCTTGTACCACATTGTTTGCCACTTCGGCATCCCATCCACCATCTTCACTGACCACAGAGGTAATTTTGAAAATATCAACATGGAAGAATTATGCACTTCCCTCCGCATCCATCACCGCTTTTCTAGCCCATATTTCCCACAAGGTAACGGCTAGGCAGAGGCAACTAATAAAACCCTCCTCAAAATCCTAAAGAAAGTTGTCAATGATTCCGGCCATGATTGGCACCTTCAAATAAACCCGGCTCTATGGGCCTATCGAACTTCCTTCCATTCATCCACAGGCACAACTCCATACTCCCTAGTCTATGGTGCTGAAGTGGTATTACCTATAGAAGTTAAACTTCCCTCACTACGCATATCTTTGTGAGGGCAAATCTCAGATGAAGAATACAGAGTAGCTCGACTCACCCAGCTAGATCTCTTAGACGAGAAGAGACAACAAGCCTATGACCATCTCACAGTCTATCAAAATCATCTCAAAAGGAATTTCAACAAGAAGGTGCTCCCACGACACTTTCAGCCAGGTGACATGGTCCTCAAAGAAAATATGAAAGTCCAAGTAGATTGAGAAAAGAAAGGCAAGTTTGAACCTACATGGCTTGGTCCCTATGTGGTTACTGCCTCCTTTGGCTCCGGAGCCTATCAATTATCTACACTAGAAGGAGAACTCTTGAATGATCCCACTAACATCATTCATCTCAAGAAGTTCTATGCTTGAAGATCCTTGGTATACCCAGCTTTTTAAAAATACAAAAAAAAAAAAAATAGTAAAGAGAAATAAACGTCCAATGGTGAAAACTTGGCAATTCAAGCGCCTTGGATAGGTACCTTGGTGAAAACCTGGTAATTTAGGTGCCTTGTGTGCTAAAGACTAATCCATTATCTATCACTATCCTATCCCTCATCCATCCACCCACCATCCCATAAAACACCTGCTTGTTCCCTTGGTGTTCCAATCAAATATCCAAAATCTGATGGAGCTTGTCAATACCTCCTGTACAACTTGTAAATCTTGTACCAAAGCTTGTATTATACCTTTTAAATCTTGTACCATACCTTGTATATATCCAAATCTTGTCCAAAGCTTGTACCATATTCCAGCTTGTAAATAATCTTGTATCCTATCACATGCACACACAGAATCCCATTTTCCTTAAGCTTTTCACAAACCATCTACCTATCCACCTATCAACTATTATAGACACCCCATCCTTCACAAACATTTCCATCTCACAAAAAACCAAAACATGAACAAACTTGTACATTTGTAACATATCTTGGTCTATCAGCTTGTACATCCTCCTTAGCTTATTATCATTGTATCTATCTGGCTTTCATGATAGTTCATCCTTGGTCAACATCTTGCACACATCACACACCTTGGTTAGATATTCCAATGCATCCTTTAGCTAGATCTCCTATCACCAAAGTGTTATCCTTCTTAGTTCAGCTTGCCAGACGCATCACTCATCCAGATCCATCAGCTTAGGTGCTCTCTGATAGATTTTTGCAGGATATAGCTTTCCTCATGTCTGATCTTGGTCCGTTAGTACCTCGTCCTACCCATATTTTCACTTTCTTGTGATTTGGGATCTTCCCTTGAAATATCTTTTCCAAGCAATCTCCTTGTTCCCTCCTCAAGGTTTCCATGATCTTCCATATCATGGTATGCTGCGAATGGGGCAATTAGAGCGTAAGGTCTTGATCAGGTCTTTTGCTTGTTTTCTTTTTCTGCTTGTGGGTTACCTAGTGTCATTTCCATGCTGCTTCCTCTGGGATTCATGTGTGATACTGGGGCAATCCTTGTGTGTTTGTTTTGAGTCAGTTCGTCAGTCCTCTGGACGGTTGGTGAAAAGGCCTTGATGTTCTTGATAACCTTGGCAATTAACCAACAGTCCTATAGCAAATCTAGTGCTCAACTACATGGTGGTACTTGTCTTTGAAGTATCCCCCCACTCAAAAAGCTTCAATGGATTCCTTTTATAGCGCTCCGCTCCTCCATCTCCCCCCCCCCCCCCCCCCCAATCTTGGAAAGTCTTAAGCTTGATTTACTATTGTGCCTCTGATTTCCTTTTATCATTCTCCCGTAGTGAGAGTTTGAGCTAATTCAGCCCCTTCTCTTTGCCAACCTGTGTCTTAGCTCATCTCAATTCCTTGTACTTTTCAAGAAGTCGTCGAGCCTCATTTCTCTCCCCGCCACCTTCTTGAGGGGGCATCATCTAATTCTAGTCTCTCCTCTTCTTATCTGAGACTGGGGCAACCTCGTTGCTAAAACATCTTCCTCATGTCATCTTCATTCGAACTTCTTTGAAATAGTGTTGTCTCAACACTATGTCAAAGAGGGGCAAAATGTAGACACCTAAATTTGATTACATCGCTTTAGTAATCCTATTTAGTTATCTAAAAAGGCATTATTAATTAAATTTCTATTTGATTAATCCTTTTTCATCCCCTAGTTGATTAATTTAATTAATCATCTATAGTCCTAATTGATAAATCAAATAATCTATTATTTATCAATTAAATCCTATTCTTCTATCTAATTCCAAAAATCCCCATTTATTAAATAAATCTATTTGATAAATGAAATCCTCAAATTCAAAAACCCCTAACCTATCTCTAATCCTCCATTTAGCCTAATTCACCCCATCCACCCATGCTAACCAAGCTTAGCCACTAACTCACCCACCCTCATTAATGTCATCCACTTGCACATCTCTAACATCCCTAATCTAATCCTAAACCCAAGCCTAATCCACCCCCTAATGTTGTCACATTCTTTAAACAAGTTTAAGACTTTCCTAAACCAAACCAAAGTCTTCCCTCAAAAAACCCAACCACTAAGTCATGAGTGCTCTTACAAAACATAAAGACTCTTACAAACCTACTCATGACTCTTACACCCATCTTCCACACTCTTCCCTCTTCCACACTCATTCCTCTTACATCCCTCTTACATACTCAACCCCACTCATCATGACTTTAACCAACCCTTAACCCTACCCTCTCACACTCATCCTCCTTGTGACAAGTGTCACCTTCCCATTGGTGCTAAACAAGCACAATCCATGTGCTCCCCTTTGAGTGCATCTTAGCCCTCCTTAACCATCTCCCCATCCTTGCATCTAAGCCCTCCATCCCTCTACCCCTTAGCCTATAAATTGAATCCCATCCCAAGCCATTTCATCAACAATCTTTGAGCTAAAGTTGCCATGCTATTTTGAGAACCAAAGCCATCAACCATACCCTTATAATGCCAAATTGAGAGCTCACAAAGCTACCAATTTGCCATTACCCATCTCCATTGAAGCAGCTTTTGAGCATCTTGAGCATACATCCACAGCAAAAGGACACATCTACAGAATCAAGAAAGCATGGAGTGTTTTCTCTCGTGAGGTTTGCACTTCTTATTTTCTTTCTTAGTCTAAGCATATATGTGAATTTAGTTTTTGGTTTGTGAATGTTTACTTCATTTGTTAATGTTCTTTGCATACTGATTCTAGTTCTACACAACTATGAAGATATGAATGTGATTTATATTAGATTGGAATGTGGAAAGATTCTAACATAAGCATCAAAGACATAAAGGTCAAGATGACTTGGATGTTAGTTTACCCAATTTGATCTAACAAAACCATGCTCACATCAAGGCATAGATGCTAGGAGAACCATACGAATGATTCTACAAAAATAGTTAAGGACAATGCCTCAAATCTCCTAAGTGTTTCAAGGGGACAATAAGAGACACTCTAGAGTTTTAAGACCAAACCCACAAGTAGAAAGAAAGAAAATATATTCCCCATGCCCCAAGCCCTCTAGCTATGCATACCAAAGAGACTTATTAGACAACGAAACTCAAGAAAAATTAATAATAGTTGGCACACAAAGAAAAGATCATGATATAGCTCAAGTATTAAGTATCTGTATTTTAAAAATTTAAGTTTGTTAACTGATATTGAGTTCCAAGGATAAGGATCAAATGCTTGCAAGTAAGTAAGATCACATGACAAAATTGGGTAAGAATAAACCAATAATTGTTATAAAAAAAAAACTTTATGTCAAGGGTTCTATTGAAAAATATAGTTGGGGTGGTGTTGAAAAACATTGTTTGTGAGGTGTCCTAAAGACTAATGCTTCCAAGAGACCAAAGCTAACACACTTATGCCCCCTAGACAAAGACAAAGACCAATTTGAAACCAAGGAAACAAGGAAAATGAATGATGGAGAAAGGCTAGGTGTTAAGGACATGCACTAAGAAACAAGGGTGCAAAGGCCTCAAGTAGCACTTGTTTCTAGGTTTTCACCACTTGGATCTTATTGCAATTTTATTTTTTTTGAATTATTTTTTTGGTATTTTTGGAATATATAATTTTTTTGGAAATACATCAAAGTTCCTATTGCTAGGTTTTCACTAAGATGGTCATTTTTTTAGAACATTTTTGGATTTTTAGAATTTTTGATAATATATCATTTTTTTGAAATTTTGAAATGTATCCATTTTTTGGAATTTTTTAGGATCAATAAATATATACAAAGGATGCCCCCCAATAGAACGGGCATCAAAGTCCCAAGCAAGATCACATTGTGTAGTCCCAATATCTAGCAAGGTGGAGGAGAAGAGGGATTAACAAATTGGTGGAAGAGATGGAAGACAAGAGAATGAAGGAGAATGAAGGGAAGAAATCCTCAAGGAAAATCTCCTCAAGAGTACCCAAGCTAGGGAAAAATTGTCATGAAAAGAACATTTAGATTAGAAATGAGAGGCCAAGATAGGATAAGTCATGAAAGTGTAATGCAAAAGTAGGAAAGGATGTATTCCAAAGGAGTAGAAATGTCAAGAGACTTCATAACATCGTATTTTACACTTTTTTATTATATGAATACCAAATGAGAAAAGGATAGAAAAAGGCTAGAATGAATGGAGGAAAATAGATATGAAGGCTAAACATGAGAGGAATGAGAGAAAAATTATCATAATATAGCTCACTAGGTAGCCAAATGTTTGTGTATAGGTCAACATTGTCATGATCAAAGAGAGATGACAGAATGGATGAAAGATGTAGAAGAAATATGTTTGATGCTTGATTGTGAGGTTTTCATCATGGTACCTATCCCAAGAACCACAAGGGAGTGGTTTTCACCATAGGAAAAATTTCCTTCTCTTTAATTTTTCTACCAAGGTGTCTATTTCTAGGTTTTTACCAAGGCACACTTTCAACTTTTTCATTTTTTTTTCCTCTTTTTTTTGAATTTTTTTTTTTTTTTTTGGAAGAAAGCAAGATTTTAAGATAATGCCCCTTGAAAGGATAAACCATGATATGCCAAGGATTCAAAATTTTATGCTCAAAGATGTTTAGATGGAAAGGAAGATGGAAGAGAAAAATGGAGGATAAGGTTTTATGCAAAGCGAGTGAGGTTGGAAGATAGGAGGAATAGGAAAATGAGGAAAATTGATAGAAGGTAGAAGGATAGTGAATGGAAGGATTGTGAAAGGTTATATTGAAAGGAAGGCAAGATCAATGTCAACACACGCCTTGAAAGGCGGTGAGAGGATGTAGAAAATGTAAATGAAGAAATACGTGAAGGAATATGGTGAATGGATAGAAGAGGTTGTGGTTTAGGCGCATGGAATGCAAGAATTCTTTTGGAAGAAGATGAGGTGGAAGTCTTTGGAAGCTTGAATGTCAACTTCACTTGTTTCTCAACATTAGACTCTTTCAAGAGAGACTTTGGAATCCATATAGTCATAGGATTTTCATTTCTTTTTTATGATTTAGAGATAATATCTTTAATGGTGGATTTTGGAACCCATATTTGTTTTGTAGTTCTCTTCTTAGATGTCTCTTTTCACTTTATGCCCTTATGTCAATTAGAGGAGACATGGTGATCTTATATTTTAGATGGATTCTTGTATTGAACATTCAAGTTACTTCCAAAAGACTTAGGACTTGTGGAAGAATAAGGAAAATATGACTTGTTTAGATGGGTGGTGGATGAAAAGGATTCAAGGATATGCATCTACATTGATCTTAAGTAAAGATAGGAGATAGAGGGACGTAAGGACCCAAGAGGGATGATGAATTAGGAGAGTTAGGAGGGGAAAAAGAAAGGACATAAGGACCCAAGATGGAAGGAAGATGTGAAGCCCTTGGTATTGGTGGAGGAAGTCCAAGGATGGACATGGAAGATGAGAAAGGATAATCAATAAGTCCATCAACATGTATATGATAACCAAGGACTTCAACATCCTTAGAGTGAGCATTATAATTTTAAATAGGATCATGAGCATCTTGAATAGGAGAAACTTCTTTGATGGGATTTTTTGGAGCTTGAAAATACTTGTAAGAGTAGAAAGTAGAAGAGAACATCGAGCAGTAGAACAAGAAGATGAAATACTTTGATCTTGACAAGGATCTTTGGATAGCATAAGAATAGAATCTTTCTCTTGATTTTCAATAGGCTCAACATTGGAAGTAACAACACCAATTTTAGTAACCTTAATGGAAGTATCATCTTTGGAAAGTGCAAGTATAGTAAAGTTATTTCTATTATCAATAAGCTCAATAGTGTAAGTAGTAGCTTGATATTTCTTAGGAGAAGACTTAAGACATGGTGGAATAAATGAGAAAGGGCACATGTGATTAAAAGAACCATGACATAGATAAGGGACGTCATGAAAATGATTGGATGACATGGAGGGTTTGTGATCTTTATCTTTCTTGACATTTTTATTTTTAGCCTTTTGAGAGTCCTATTTACATGGAGGTACTTCTAAGGATAAGGAATAATATGAGGTTTGCATGATAGTGTCTTGAGGAGATAGTGAATGACTAGTTGAAGTGAGAATAGTAGGCATAGCATCACATGAAGGTTGAGCATCTTTAGTCTAAGTAGCATGAAAAAGGTTTTCAACCAAGTGTATATTAGCTTGAGTTTTTTTTTATAGGTAGCCCTTGAGGATACACATAATCAGTGTGGAAAGCATTAGGCTCTTTGTTTGATAGAGATATGTTGAATAGCTTTGAAGTTTTAGGAAGTTCATGAGTGTTAGAAGAAGTGGAGGTATCAAGGAAACCATCACTTGACATAGGTTCATCAAAATTATCTTGCTCAAGAAAAGTATCCTCATCATATAAGTCTTTATGAATTTCAACATCAATAATTCCATCATCAATAAGATCTTAAATTATATGTTTCAACATAATAAAATCTTTAGGTTTATAACCTTTATTTCTATGGTAACCCCAATAGTGATCATCTCTCCACCATGGAGGTTTTACCTCAGGCTCATAAGGTCTAGATTTGTATGGATAATTAATTATCTTGTTTGTAACTAAGGTCTCAAGCACCATGTCATATGAAAATCCCAAAGGAGTAAAAGTTCACTCAAAAGTATGTCTAGGACCAATTTTTTCATTCTCATCTTGCTCAAAGATAGGTCCGTCATGAAATATTGGCATATGCTCAAAGGAGTTATTACTCACTTTACCTCTTAAGAGGTCTTTGAATATAGAAGATGAAGACAATTGATGTCTTGGAATAGAATATGTAGACCTTAAAGAAGATGATTCATCTAATGACGTAATCTTCTCCTCTAATATCTTTTCAAATTTAGATTACATTCTCATTATGAACTTAGTTAGATAAATATAAGTAGGATCATTTGTCTCTTCTATCTCCAACAAGGCTTGTCTCTCCAACTCTAGGAGTCTAAATTTCTCTTCCTTTGTAGCTTGTTCAGTTAGGGAGGCTTTATTTTCAAGTTTGATTTTCTTAAATCTTTCGCTCATGTATCTTGAAGGTGTCTTGAATAGTGAACTTGGTCTTGAATTTCTAAAAAAGTTATTGGTGTATGTTGCATTCACACAAGTTTCATGAGGTCCATCATCTTGGTTTTCATGTTGCGATTGTTCTTCTTGATATTCTTGCCTCTTATCTCTTTTAGCCTTTTGGTGTGCATCCAGATATCTAGTTGAGTTAAGGAGTGAGATTGGTCAATTTTCATGAGAGGAACTTCTAAACGAAATAGTATCTTGATTTTTTTCAATATATGTCATCATGTAACTCATATTCATATCTAAGTGAGAAGGTGCTAAGGGTATACTCAACTCACTAAGGTCACTCTTTGGATCAAACCAAACTTTTGAGTTATTCCTAGGTGATTGATCAAATATAGGTTCTTTTCCCTTATGTCTTTGGTGAGTTTGAACTAAGACTAATTGGTTAAAGAATACTTGAGGTCATTTTCCTTGATCTACTTGATATCTTGTTGTAAATTGCATGAAAGAAAAGGTACTAGTTGATAGGACAACCCTAAGAAACATTAGTACCAAACTAGAATAGTAAAAGCACTCACTTCTCCAAAAGAGAGAGAGATGATAAGATAGAATTTTTGCAATAAGTATAAACCGAAATTGCCACAAAGGTACCCACTACTTTGGGTGGATACCCTAGCACATATGAATTAGGAGGATGATTTACCCAAATTATAATTAATTAAAATTTAATTTGAATAGAAGTTAATGGACAAGAGATTACTAAGACTCTCCAAGCATGTTATCACAAAATCCAAAGGTTTATCTTCTCAACAAGGATGGTTTCTAACTCACTAACTCCAAGCAAGGCCACTAGTAAAATCAAAGAATACTAATTCAAGTGGTCAAAACATAACAATCCAAAGTGTAAACAATATTCCAATAATAGGGTAAGTGACCTAATCTAACCCAGATCAACCAAGGAGGACTAGAAATGAGAAAATAAAAAATTAATAAAGGTTTCATCTTGGGAACTCAATTTTTTTGTTCATTTTAATTGACCAACTAGATGCATCAATAGATTTTTATCATAAATTAGGCATGCAAGATAGCACTCAAGGAGTTCAAACAAACTTCTACAAGTAATGGGCAAGGGACAAAGCAACATTGTGCATAAACAAGAATACTGTCTTAGTATGAATCTAATCCCTAGAACCACTATTGTGTATGTTATAAAAATATTTTTCAATCACACACATAGTCCTAGAAAAGAAATTTGGGCTACACTATGGTTCTTAATAATAGTCAACTCTGCAACTCTTGTAATCTCAAGTGGGTGAAATCCAATCCTAATGCACCAAGGTTTTGACACATTCTGAAAATTTCATTAATTGGAGATTCTAAGGAAATATAACAGCCCAATAAAAGACTATGCTCATGGATATTTTAGCTTCCACGAGGAAATTTATATAGTGGGTGTTGCTACCATGAAAAAAGTGGCTACTACTACTTGAGGTTCCATCCATTTGGTTTACCCAATAAAGGGAGTGTCCACTATGGTTAACCCTCTCTAATCAAGAAAGACTCACAAAATTGGACCACATGGGGACTTATTTCGAATTAAAGGGTTCCAAGTTTATGATGTGCCTAAAAGGGAACATAACATAATCCTCTAGCCTCTTCACCTCACCCAAACATAGAAAATAGATTCATTGACCCACTAATTTGAAATCACTTCACTGAGGTTTGGAAAGACAACAACAATCACCACCAATCTCAAGAGAGAAAGTACTAGCCAATGTTGAAGACAAACCAAGTGAGATAATGAAATAATATCAAATCCTTCCCTAACTACAAGGGGATCTACTGATAAGAAGAGATCACATGTAAGGCAAGTGAATGAAACCCATTCTCTCAAGATTGCCACAAGTAGTGTTCATAGGGCCTAATTACTATGTGAAACATGTATGCAACAAAGAAAATTTAGGTCTAATTTCATAGTACAAATCAAAATGTGAATTATGAAAGCATGTAAAATACTCAAGTTAAACAAATGGAAAGTTCACTTTTAAATCCAAAGTCCAAATTTTATAGAGATTTATAAGAATACCTCAGATCCAAAGCAATGCACACATATCACTCCACTAATCTAATGAACCAAGCAAGTGCTCCAAGTAAACAATAAGAGAACCAATAGAAGATAGATATGTCTTATGAAAACCATAGGGTCAAAATTTGATTGTTAAGAGTAAAAAACCAGAAATTAACCCAAATGAAAACTCACATCATGCATTGAACCATGTAAAAATTAAATGCAAGTTAATCATTAAATGCCCTTTTTTTAATTTTAATTTTTGACCTAGCCAACAAGATTGGACCTATATGCCATGAATTTGGATCCAAAACCATAAATAAAGAAAATAGACCCCTATTAAAAACTAGAAACCTTTTCAAAAATGTTAGAATTTCATAAAAATATTTTCATTTGTGTTCTAGGGACCCATTTTGTCAAAATAAACCAGATTTTGTAAGTCGAGTGTTTGAACCCTGATAGTAGCCCTAAACTCAAAACAAAAAGAAACAACCCTATTTAAAATTCAAAAATCTTTCCAAAAATGTAGAATTTTACAAAAAATTCCAATTTTCACCCAAAAATCATTTTTCATGAAAAATAAGGAAAATTTATAAAACATACAAATTACCTTGGAAAAACCTGAATTTTTAGTCAAAGCTTCTCTAATATGTCACCAACCTACAAAAAAAATTTCAAACTAGAAAACCATGCCATTTAGGAGATATCATCAAATTTTTAAGATCTAGGGTTTTTAATCTTGAAACAAATCTGCACAAGAGGGTTAGCTCCAAATATTAGCCAAAACCAACATGTAAATGTGGGTTGCCCTACTATCGGTATCAAAAATGTGTGTTAAAATGTTGACACACTTCTATGAGTCATTATATCCAAGATTTCTCAAGAATGAGATCTCAAATGATGACTCATAGCTCTCTATTCATGGAGTGCAAGGATTTGTAATGGAGGCCTTTAGTTTGACCTAATTTTTGTCCATACAAGTACACCATAAAATGAAAGATTCAAAGAGGAAAAGTGAAAGTGTTAGTCTCCATTATCATCAAATATGCATGCAAATGAAGATGAAAGATAATCTAAATGATAATAATGCAAAGTAATGCAAGAAAGGAAATCTTATCCATGAAAGGAAATAACAATGCAAGATTAATCTATGAAAGCAAATATGACTTTAAGCTTATATGAAAATGAAAGGATGAAGAATGATGATGGAAGTCATGGATGCATGAGAGAAGAAGACAAGAAGAGAGAAGTTGCAATGAAGCTCCAATGTCCAAACCCTAAAGCCCAAACGCCTCCAAAATCACTCTCCAAATCTATAGCATAACAATACTATAGAAACAAACATCTATCCAAATGAGAAGGAGAGGGCTCCTTATAAAGGAAAGTGTGGAGGTGGGAGGCTTCTCACTAGAGAAATGTGGGATAAATCTCTAAAAAGGAAAGTAAGAGGAAAAAACCCACCACTTAGAGATATGTGAAAAAAAAGGAATCTTTATAACATTTTACTTGATTTGTTTGATTTATTTATTTTTTTCATCAAAAAGAGAGCTTTAAGTGGGGGTTTTTCTAATTAATTAAAAGAGAAATTTTCTTTTAATTAAGTAAGATCATTGATGAAATGATCAAACCTTAAGAAATATTGAAATAGTTAAATTACTTGTAATTTGATCAAGGAAAATGATTTGAATTGATTCGATAAAATATTGTGATGCATTGATTTAGGAAATTGATAAATTGAAGAATGGGGGTCCATAGTCTAGGTGACCATTTTAGGGTGCATACAACTCTATAAGTCTAGATTTGAATTGTATCATCATATCCATCATAGCTTTTTTAATCTTATCTTGATCATCTTTATTTAAAGATTCAAAACAAATTGTCTTTAATGCTGCTATACTACTTGATTCTTTAATCATCTCACAAACCTAATCAATGGTTGTTGGAAGTGGTTTGGGTATAATATGAAGTTTTCTCAGATTGTTAGACTCTATTTCAAGTTCATCTTCTTCCTCCTCCTCATGTGTCATGACTATTTTTATCCTTGACCTCTTAGGTAGGTTTTGCCTTGGTGTTTTAGTCAACTTCCTCTTTGATGAGCTTTCTTTCTCTTTTATAGTTGGGGACTGAGTTTCCTTTGATCTCATGATCACTCTTCTTTTCGGCTCTGGTGGTGTAACAACCTTATTTACACCTTTCTCGAGATCCTCTTTTACTTTTGGATCAACAATCACTATTTTCTTTAGTTTTATTGCCTCAGGCTTGGAAATAGCTAGCTCTTTACTCTTTGATGACTTAGCTTCAGCTTCATTTTTAGGTTCCTCATCCTCTCATTTTCCTTCAGTGATTTGACGTTGACCTTTTTCAAGTTTTCCCTCAATATCTTTAATCATTTTCTTTCTTCTCTTATATATCTTAGGAACTTTTGTTTCCGTTGTCATTTTAATCTTGGTTGTGTCATAAGTAACAAATGGCTAAGCATTCATGTCAAACAATGCAGTCATTATTGTTGTAACTTCATTAACATTTAGTTCATATTGCATCAACCTTATACATAGAACCCTTGGTAGTACTGCTTATTGATAGATAAAATTTGTATCTACCATAAAACATATATCTTCAAAATAATTATCTATAATTGACTTGGGTGTCCTCATTATGTTCTTCATTTTATTCTTGAATTCTTCAAAGTAGTTATCCATTATAGCTTAAAACTTTTCTCCCAATTGATTGATCAAATCATTTATTTTCTCAATAGTTGTTCTATTTCTATTCGATGAAATTGTTCCTACTATGGGGAATGAATTATTTACATAAAAAAATATATAGACAAGTAGGGAACCAATCTTGCATTATGTGTTTTTCACTTTTCATATACTTCCAAAATTCTCTAAAAATTGTTGCAATTGCAGCTCAACAAGATCATAACTACGATCTTTCTTCACAATATTATATTTGAGGTCAATTGCAATGCAAGGTACACTATTCAGTTGACTCAACTAATAGAACTTTTGTGCAACCACACATGCTGCAAATTCAATGACTTGGAGTTCAATCCCATGGATCAACATTCCATGGCCATTCCACTTTGCCTTTGTTCTTTTCTTGACAACATCCCTCGCATCACTTCTCATTGTCTTTAGTATATCCAAAGTAGGATAACCATTAGCTTAGCATATGATAGCCTTGTTAATCTTGATTGGTCCACCTTCTGACCAAATCTTCATGTCATGTATTTGGCTCAATACAATTTTTATCAACTCAGCTTTGAAAACCTATGGAAAGGCTAGGGCATAGGTCATCCTTTTCTTGAAAACTATCTTGTACTCATCCTTCAACACTCCATTAGCACACAATTTTTTATATGTTGCATGAAGTTTGTAATCTCCAATCTCTCCCACTTTACACATATAACATGATTGTATATCATGAGTTATCACACCCTTGGTGGAATTGATGATAGGGTGTCAAATTCATCACTAGTCAATAAAATGTTAGGATATTTCTTGAAATTTGTGCATTACTCTCCTTCAATATTTCTTTCATAGACATAGATGTAAAAGATGTCATTTCAAAAATAGGGTTCAAAGAAGTTTTCTTCAACAACTTCAAAAATAACTTATCTTGGCAGTAAAAACTTTACTTCCTATGATCTTTCAATTTTGCCAATGGTACATTGAGATTCACTTGCTATATTGTTGAAATCACCTTAATCACCTTTGAATTGCTTGGTAAAATGAAAATGAATGCCAAAATTTTATATATACCTTCATTCTATTCATTTAAGTCTTCAATAAATGTGTTTGTACTCAAGTAGTTGCACAATAGTTTCCTTGGCCTTTCGATCTTCTTTTCTTTCAAATGCTCGGTCACCATCATCTCGCTTAGTCAATACCGATTCATTTTGCCAATACATCAGCTCGATCAATGTGAACTCTTGATCTATATTGTAATACTCATTCAATACAAATTATATTATTGATGCTCAACACTTGATAGTGTATCTTATTCCATTGCTTAATACTTCTCTCAAATATGTCTAAATGCACCTTGATTCATGTTGATATGGACTTTTAATCACTTTTCTTGTTGGGAACTGATGTATGATATAAAATTTAAATATACAATCCCTTACATACCTTTTTTCTTACTTAGATGTGGTGTGATCACATAATCCATTGGATTGGGTAATCTCAACTTTTCTTGATCCACTACTTCTAGCTTCTACTATCTATATCCATGATTTACTCATCTCAACTTTCCCTTTTCCTTTGTTTCTTTCATTTTTTGGTGCTAGTACTTGGGTCTTGTAATTCTTACTAACATGTCCAACCTTAAGACAACTGAAACAACCTAGGTTTCCATTCAATAATTTGTTGTATTTTCCTTTGAAATATGTCTTGATGCAATTCTCTAGAATTTGTCCATACTCTCCAAAATAATGACAATTATACCATCTATTGTAATTCCAATTGTAAGAGTTACCTTGCTTAGGTACACATGTTTGCCTTTTAGATGTCTAGTTAGATTTTTCTTTGGATCTACAATCATGAGCTTTGTGTCCATATTTCTGACAGTTGTAACAATGCCCTTCAAATCTAGGTGTAGTAGGTGCATTACTTGTCTTTGACCTGCATGCATGTTCTTGGTGCCCTTGTTTCTTGCAATGAAAATAGTTACCTTTAAACTTAGGTTTAGGGTTTGATATACCATTTTTTCTTCTATAAATTTTATTAGTATGTCCAAGTTTACCATAATGATGACAAGTAGGCTTGCCTTTGGATTTTTCATTTCTTTGCTCTTCACTCCTTGATGACTCTCATTCCTCAATAGATGAAGAATGCTCGATATGTCCTTGACTAGAAGTATCACTAGATGACTTTGGTTATCTCATTAGTTCTTTAAATTATATGATAGCTTCACTTGGTTTTTTCATTCTTTCAAGTAGTTCTTTCTTAGATCTCAACTCATTCCTTAGTTGACCACTCTATGATCTCAAATTTTTAATCTCAATATCCTTTTTGTTCAACTCATGATTTGCAAGTAGCAATTAATTCATCATGTCCAATTGATTTCTTGTAAGCTTCTACACATCAAATGATATTTCTTCAAGTCTAGTAGAAATTTTCCTTTTTTCTTCTTTAGCCATGATTTTGTCTTCTTTAACTTTCTTCTTTTGTCTAGTTACTTCACATAGTCCTACTAATTGAATTTCTTATTCTATTTTGAGTTATTTGACTTCTTTACTTAGAATGTTGTTCTCCTCTATTAGATCTATTATTTCTACATCGCTGTCATTAGTATTCCTAGTATTAAGAAATCCTTTGCCATCAACTTCTTTGTATAATGTTTCATTCTGTTCCATGGCCATATCTTTCCTTTTCTTTAAGGATTTCCTTAACTCATCTTTTACTCCTTCAAGTTTCTATAGTACGATCTGGATTTTAATCATCTAGTTCTCAATGATCTTTTCCATTTTGTATTTCTCCATTTCAAGATTTGTACTCTCAAGTTGTTAGAATTTTTTAAGATAACTAAGCTCTGATACCAATTCTTGGAAGTATAAATGGGAAACAAGATACTGAGAGGGGGGGAGATGAATCAAGATCTATAAAAATTTTCACTGGTAAAACAATTAACTGTATTCATACCTAATCCATCTCATATTTTAGATCTCATACCATATAACTTGTAATTCTGAAATGAAATCTATCTACACATAACATCCATGAAAATATAAACTCATAACACAATGATTTTGGTAACCCAGAAACACTTCAAGATGAAGGTAAAACTAGGGTGGGGATGAAACCCATGCATCTTTACTATTACAACAACAAAGTTTGCATGTTAGGGCTACACTTTGATCACTTTTGATGATCTACCATATGAGGGGTCTACTATGTTAAAATCTTTCCAAACTATTAGGTCTTACCTTGATTAAAGGATTTTACACTCACAATAGAGTAAGGACTCTGTTAGGAGATTTAAATAAGGTCTATTAGAACGACTTTGTTAAGAAATTTCTCCTAACTTTATCTATCAAAATGAATTCAATACTTGATCCTTCAATTTGATCTAAAAGCTATTTTTGGATCTTCTCTCTTTAATATCTCAATCTAATCTCCCTATCTGATATGTTATATTTTTCCCTTCACTACTCTGGTTGTTTTGTTTCATCTCCTATCTGACTTAGCCTCCTTTCTCTGTTCTAAGCTTCTCTACTCTTTCACATTTTCTTCCACTAACCATTATGATATTAGGGTTAGAAAATTTTTTAAATAGACAATTGTAGAAAGTTCTAGATCTCTCTCAATGATACATATTCCATCCTTTTTTGTCATTTTATCCTTCTAATTTTGTGATTAGTTAATCTACTTTTCTTTGGCTTAATGCCTTATGAAAAAATCTGTAATCTTGTGCTTAACTATCCCTACAATCTTTAAATGTCATGTTGATGTTAAATAAAATGATTTACACAAGTGTTTGTGCAATTACAAACTCATATGTCAAAACTAGTTTATTCGACACTTGAATGTTCTAACACCCAATCACAACTAATATTCATGTTGTCACTCGGATTCTCATTCTATATGTTCAACATAAACTAACTTTTCAAATGCTCAGTCTCTTATATTTTACTCGGCATGTATGCTGACTTGGTCTCTATTGGGTTTCTTAGCAACCTTTGACTATCTCATCATATATTAAAATATAAACAAGTCCTTTGAAGCTCATCCTTCTTGGTGTAGGAGAACATATTCCTCCACTCTCTAGAGCATCCACAATATCTAACTCTTAATCAATTCCTCTCAAGGGAATTTGTACCTAAGAGACATTTTTTATAGGTAGAAGTAGTTTCTTGTTTGAAATAAGCCTATTTGTATGACCTAGTCCCAATTTGATGATCTATAAACCATGGAATTTTAACTATGGTCATTAGGCACATCTTAGTCCTAGGATAGGGTAGGTGTGTTCTTAGGTTTCCAAACTATGTACTCAATTAACATAGGGAATACCTTTGTTAATTGACCCAACTGATTTAGTATAGATTTTATGTTGACATTCCTTCATTAACTGACCCAACTCAATCAAGATTATCTTTGAACTCAATTAACACTAAATGCTCCACACATATGAGGAGTTTTCTTCAATGCTCGAGTGAGCTCGGTTAACACTAACTACTTAGTCAAGGCTGATAATTTCTTGTTATGTTTAAAAAACTTTCACTTAATCACTCCTAATGGTCACAACCTTTGAAAATTTGTTGGATTATTTGGAAAAGGTCTTCAAATAGCCCTTTTAGGTGGGTGGAAGATAGAGAACATGTAATTTTGTAATTTGAATCAATAAAAGATCTTATTTTTTCCTTGTAATTTTCTACATTACATAAGTTGATGGAGTATTATGGATTGGTAGGATTAAATGTATGCATGTGGTTTGAAGTAGTGAAGTGATAAGCATGAAGAGATACTTAACATTCTTCCTCAGGTAAACCAAAATCCTCATTTCATTGACAAGTTTTGGAAAAAATGGCCTAACTTTCATTTCAACCATGGGAACTTCATGCCACTTGGTAGGATGCAAGTTAGGAGGATGTACGATAGGACTCCTTAAGAATGAGAGATGAAAATCAAGGCATCTAATTTTACAAGCCAACCCTAGGCCAAACATCTCAATGTGTTTAGTGTAGGATAGCAAGTGTTGAAGTATCGTAGGAACTTAAGGAATGGATAAAACCTTTATAGTATTGGGATATGATCTCTAATAAATCCCTATAGCTTCTCAATTGGTGGTTAAGCATGATCATTAGCCTAATGTTCATAAACACCATGGCTAATTAAGACTCCTATGCCTAAAAGCTAGTTTTTCTACTTGAGACTATTTGCATAAGTTAGATTGTTCTAACCCATTAAGTTGAGCCTATTGAATTTTGAGGAACCTTTCTATTCCCCTTTAAACATATAGGTTCCCCTTTCAAGCATAAACCTAGTAATCAGTGATTTTGTGCTATTAGACCTAGTTGTACTCTTTTGAGTGCCTAGGCCATGTTTATGATAAACTTTATTATAAAGGTGTAAACCCCTCTCTTTATCCATTTTAGGGTACTTGAAGAAATGTAAGGCCACACCACAACCTAGTTTCCTTTATAAGGGAGATCTCTAGGTCAAGTGGTATTAGAGCAACCTAAGATCCCTTAGGGTAAAGGATTTGATAACACCATGGAAAGAGAAGATGATGGAGGATTATCTTCAAGGATGACCACTGTTGAGATTGTGAAATAATTGAGAGTCCAAAAACTAAGGCAAGATGAAAAAAGAGACAAGGAGATGCAATTGATGAGGCAAGAAATGAATAAGCTTAAAGAAGAGCTTTGTAACAGAAGTAGTGAAAACTCGAAAGAAGTCTAATAAGGGAGTGATAAAGAACCCTTGATTAGGAGGAAGAAGAATGTCCTTCTAACCAAAGGCTTCTTGTGAGGAATTTGAAATCTATGCAGAGGAGAACCATGGATACTAAGCTTGACTTTCCCACATAAAATGGGAAGATGTACCCAAAGGATGCAATGGATTGGGTAGATGCCCTAACTAGTTTCTTTGATTGTAAAGACATCCCTATGAACCAAAGGGTGAATATTTCCAAGTCTAGACTCAAGGTCGCTGCACTCACATGGTGGAACTTCACTCAAGATGATAGGGTGAAGAATAACAAGAATCCAGTCACCACATGGAAGAAGATGGTGGCTCTACTCAAAGAGACCTATCTCCCTAAGGATTATGAAGTTCAACTTCATAAGAAGAGAATGAGTTTGAGGTAGAAAGAGATGGAAATCTCTACCTATACTAAAGAATTTTAGAAGTTGGTGATGAAATCCAAACTTGTTGAACTTGAAAGTGTGAAACTTGGTAGGTATATGCAAGGACTGAGGATTTCCATTCAAGATGAAATGTGTTTGACAAGTCCTACCACTATTAACTAGTACTACTAATAGGCACTTAAGATTGAAGAGAATATCAAAAGAAGGAATGAAAAAAGAGGTAGAAATAAAGGAAAGAATGATAGAGGAAAAGGAAACTATGGGGCTAAAGGAATAGAAGGCAATAGACTTTGAGGAGATTCTGACAAGGAGAATACCCAAGGAGAAAGTAGTTTAAGAGGTGGATATAGAGGAAGGAGAGGTAATGGCAAAGGTAGAAATGGTGGAAGAAATAATGGGTAGATCAAATGCTACAAGTGTAAGTAGATGGGCCACTATACAAACAAGTGTCCTAAGAAGCAGAACAATCAAGGAGAGAGAAGAGCTAATCTTGTTCAAGAAAAAGATGATGATGAAAGTGTTAGAGATTGTACTGGTGAAGAAGGGGCTACTCTCATGATGAGGAGGACATTGATTCAAGCACCTATGCTAGTAGAGCCTCCATAAAGAAAGACTCTCTTTAGGACCAACTACAAAAGCCATGGAAAGCTATTTAAGGTAGTTATTAATTCTAGTTATACTAAAAATCTTGTATCTAAAGAAATGGTAGACAAGTTGAATCTAGAGAAAATACCCCACCCTAATCCCTCCCATCTATCTTTGTTGATAAAAGGGCAGAAAACATTGATAAATGAATAGGATTGGGTAGATTTTTCAATAAAAGATTATAAGGATAGAGTCCTTTGTGACATTGTAGACATAGACATTTGTCACCTTTTTCTAGGTCATCTATGGAATTATTACCTTAAGGCCAAACATGATGGTGTCACAAAAAAATACTAAATTACTAAAGATGGTCACAAATATAATCTTCTTTCCAACCCTGACCCTCACGAAGAGAAACCCAAAGAATAGTTAATTATCATGACAAGTGAACAAGAGATGATGAATACCATCCAAGACTCTCAAATAGGGTATTCCCTACTCCTCAAATGTAAGATGAAAAAAATTAGTCAAGAATTGCCTAAGGAAGTAAAAAATCTACTATAGAAGTATAAAGGGATAGTTGTAGGAGACACTCTAGATGAACTCTTAGCATTGAGGGACATCACACACCAAATTGACTTCATTCCAGGTGCTTCTCTTTCCAACAAGGCTACATATAAACTCACCACTGATCAAAATGCATAGGTATCCAGACAATTCAATGATCTATTGGCTAAAGGACTAATTCAAAAGAGTCTCAACCATTGTGTAGTCCCTAGTGTACTAGCCCCTAAAAAGGATGGAAAATGAAGACTTTTCATTGACTCTAGGGAAATTAATAAAATAACAATAATGTATAGGTTTCCTATACTTGGGATTGAAGATATATTAGAACAACTTGGAGAAACATACTAATTTTCTAAAATAGACGTTAAATTAGGCTATGATCATTTAAGGACTAGGCCTGGAGATCAGTGGAAAATAGCATTTAAAACCACTAAAGGGTTATATGAATGACTTGTCATGCCATTTGGTCTAAGAAATTCCCCTAGCACCTTCATGAATTCATAGGTATGTTTGTCGTGGTTTATCTTGATGACATATTGATCTTTAGTAGAGCTAAAGAAGAGTATGTGAAACATTTGGAACAAGTTCTTCCAAGACTACATGAAAATAAGTTAGCAATCAACCTTGAAAAGTGTGCATTCATGCAAACAGAATTGACATTCATGGGCTTTTTCATTTCAAAGAGTGCCTTGAAGATGGATCCTGAATAGGTAGAGGCTACATTAACTGGCCAACACATATGACAATAGGGGAATTCAAGAGCTTCCATGGATTGGCAATATTCTATAGAAAATTTGTCAAGAACTTCAGTCATATATGTGCACCTTTATTGGATACCATCAAAGGAGGTAAGAAGACAAAGTTGTTAGGATTAAACCATGGATAGAAATAAAAATTACATGAAAATATAAACAATATCAGAAAAGAATAGATCACACAAAAAGGAACACAAGACACCAAGATTTAATGTGGTTCACCCAATCCTTGGGCTATGTCCACCAAATAAAAATTCCAATATTTTTATGATCTAGTGATTACAACCTGATTACAATTCGTAATCCCTTATAGCTCAATACTACCACAAGAACCAATTTTTGCATCATTTTATGTAACAATCCCTAACCCTAAGCTCTTTTATACAAGTATTTTTACCTCTTTAGGGTTATAATTAATAATTACGTGTTAGCCCAAAATCTTGATGAAATAGGGCCCAAAAATCTTTTAAGCCACAATGAATTTATGAAGTATGTGCAGTACTTTCCTAATCAGTCACCACAATCTAACAACCTCTCACTTGGAGACTAATCTTATATATATGTCGCTACTCCATGAGGCTCCCACTGGATCAAACCACCCTAGACTCTATTTTTCTTTTATTCATGTTCGATCTAGAAGACCAACTAAAGCTAAAGAGGAGTTCAACTTCTCCCTTGTTACTACCTTTGTTAACATATAAAGATAAAATAATATAGCTATCATCATTCAACCTCTTAAAATAAACACAATGATCTAAATGACACCTATGATATCCATTCTCATGCATAAAAATGTCAAATTTCAGATACCATTGCTGAGGTGCTTGCTTCAAGCCATATAAACTTTTTTTCAATTTGTACACTAAGTTCTCCTTACCTTTGACCTCAAACCCCCATGGCTAAGCCATATATATCTCTTCATCCAAATCACCATGAAGGAAGGCTATTTTAACATCAAGCTACTCTAAATGCAAATCTTCAATAGCCACAAGACATAAAATAGTATAGATAGAAGTCATTTTAACAAGAGAAAATATCTCATCAAAATCAATACCCTTTTTCTGTGCAAATCCTTTCACAACTAACCTAGCTTTAAATCTTTTCTTACCTCCATCCTCTTCTTTCAACCTATAAACCCACTTATTCTATAAAGCTCTTTTACCTATGGGAAACTTGCATAAATTCCATGTCTTATTATTCATCAAAGAGTCCATTTCATCTTTCATTGTAGAATCCTATTGAATCTTAGTATCCACCTGCACAGCTTCATCATAACATTCAAGTTCTCTAACATCAGTAAGTAAAATTGAATACAAAGAGGGAGAGAATCTTTTTGGACGTCTAATTTTCCTTGTTGAATGTCTAACATTCACCATGTGTGTGGTATGTGTTGTTGCAATTATTGCACATCATGAGGAATGGTTGGAACATTAGCTTTTGGATTATCATCTAGTACTACATAATCATCTTCTTTCTTCTCATGTTGCTGCAATAGATCTTTGTACAACACTTTCTCATTGAATATGACATCCCTACTTCTTACAATTTTATAATTTTCAAAATCCCAAAGCCTATAACCAAATTTATTAATGCTATATCCAAAAAATACACATTTCTTTGACTTAGCTTCTAGCTTGGTTCTATTTTTAGAATCTATATGAGAAAAAGCTTCACAACCAAAGGTCTTGAGAAAAGAATAACTCACCTTCTTACTAGTCCTAGCTTCCTCTAGAATACCATAGCCCAAAGGAGTAGAGGACCTCTATTAATCAAATATACAATAGTATTGACAACCTTCACCCACATGTGTAAGGGAAACCCAATATAAAACCTCATGCTCCTAGCACGCTCCATTATAGTCCTATTTATGCATTCAACCACTCCATTTTCTTGTGGATTCCTTGGAATAGTTTTCTATCTATGAATACCCTTAGTGGAGCAATAATCTTCAAATTCATGACTACCATATACACTATTATTATTAGATTTGGGACATTTTAATTTTTCATCAGTCTCATTTTCAACCAAGCATTTCCATTTCTTAAAAGTTTGAAATATATTAGATTTCTATCTAAGAAAATAAACCCATACTTTTCTAGTTGTGTCATCAATAAATATAACATAATAATAAGAGCCACCAAGGGAAGATACCTGAGCTAGTCCCCATACATCGGTATGCACAAGCTCTAATTTCTCCTTTTTGTTTTCCTTCCCAGTCTTCACAAAACTCACTCTCTTTTGTTTTCCATACATGAAACTTTCATAGAAATCCATATTAACACATTTTAGACTTGGTAAAACTTTCTTTGAATGAAGTACTTTCATATCTTTCTCACTCATGTGCCCAAGTCTATTGTGCCACAGTGGTGTATCAGAATTTATAGCAGCTATTTGTTCTACCTACTCAACTATAGCAACTGTTCCTGAACATTCATTTTTTTCTAAAACAATTAAAGTAGAAGGAACAATATGACCCATATAAAGATATAAGGTGCCTACTTTCACACCTTTCGCTACTACAAGGGAACCTTTTGAAACCTTCCAATTTTTATCATTAAAGTTTACTACACAACCCTCATCACCGAGTTGCCTCGCTGAAATTAAATTCCTACTCAGCCTTGGAACATGTCTTACCTCATGTAGTAGCCAATGATTCCCATTCTACAACTTAATCTTAACTTTTCCCTTTCCAACAATCTAACAGTGTTCATTATCCCCCAAATAAACAAGTCCAAAATCCCCTTGGACATAATCAATAAAATAACCTCTATGAGGTGTAGCATGAAATGAAGCACCAAAATCTAAAACCCATGAATCATCAACACATTCTAAAAACAAAAGCAAAGCATCCTCTTTGAATTTGTTACTTACCACATTTACCTCCTTTTCTCCATCTGGTTTATCTCCTTCATTTTTTTTTTTATTCCAACAATCTTTCTTGTTGTGCCTTGGTTTCCCATAGTACCAATAGTCATTCAATCCTCTCGATTCAAACCTCCTCCCCTTTGACTTTCCTCTCGATTTCCCATAATTTTTGGAATTACTTCCTCTCTCTATCATTCTGCCCCTTCTTTTTGAATTCAAAGCACTTCTTGATGTAGATCCACTTGAGGTTTTCCTATGTGTTTCCTCACTCAAAAAAACACCGATCACATCACCATATTTTAGGGTACTAGATCCAGGAACAGAATTACTCATAACCATTACCAAGCCATTCCAACCTTTAGGCAAAGAACAAAAAATCAAGAGAGCCCTAATTTCTTCATCAAAATTGATACTCACAGAAGATAACTGACTAGTAATAGTATTACACTCATTTAAATGATTTGCAATAGATCCACCTTCTACCATTTTCATATTAAATAAATGCCTAATGAGAAATACCTTGTTTGAAGTGAAGGGCTTTTCATACAGTGTCGCTAGGTTTTTCATCAACTCTTTTGTTGTCTTTGCTTTTGTAATATTAAATACCACCAATGGTGCCAAGCATAATCAAATGCTTTCAAATTCCTTTCTATCTAAAAGATCACATTTTTCATTTGACATAGATCCCTGATTCTTTGTTTTTCCTTGCAATAGCTTCCATAAATCCTTCTGATAAAGATAGTCTTCCATTTGCATCTTCCATAACTGGAAGTTTTGCCCATTAAACCTATCAACCCTTAGCTTACCCTCATCTGCCATTGCTCCCACTCAATTGTGAGACTCCCACTTAATCATGAAACTTTCCTACAAAGGATAACTGAGAAAATAATCTTGTTCTGATACCACTTGTTAGGATTAAACCACAAACAGAAATAACAATTATAGGCATATATAAACAATATCAAAAAAGAATAGATCAAATAGAAAAGAAAAAAAGACACCAAAATTTAACATGGTTCACCAATCCTTGGGCTACATCCACCAAACAACAAGTTCAACATTTTTATGATCCAGTATTTACAAGCTAATTACAATCCCTAAATCCCTTACAGCTCAATAGCACCGCAAGAACCAATTTTTGCATCATCTTATGAAATAATCCCTAACCCTAAACTCTTTTATATAAGTATTTTTACTACTCCTGGGTTATAATTAATAATTACACGTTGGCCAAAAATTCCTATAAAATAGGGCTCAAAATTTTTTTTCAAGGCAATGCCCCAAGCCCCAAAGAATTTATGAAGTATGTATAGCACTTTCCTGATCAATCACCATAACCTAACAAAAGTTTCAATGGACAACTTAAGTAGATGAATCATTTGAATACTTGAAGGGTATAGTGGTATAATATCTAGTCTTGGCACTACCTACCTTCAACAAATTGTTCATAGTGGAGACTGATGCTAGCAACCTTGCCATAGGAATAGTTCTCAATCAAGAGGGAAGACTAGTGGCTTTCTTCTCTGAAAAAATCAATGATGCCAAGAAGAAATATAGTACATATGACCTAGAACTATATGCTATGGTTTAGGCTCTCAAGAAATGGAGGCACTATTTATTTTCCCAAGGAATTCATTGTCTATATAGACAAGCATGGACTTAGCTCCTAAATAGCCAAGACAAATTAAGTTGTAGACACATGAAGTGGGTTGAGCAACTCCAAGCCTTCACATTCTAAACTAAAGAAAAAAGAAAGGCACTACAATCAAGGTAGAAGATGCTTTCAGTGGGAGAGTCACCTTGGCGGAAGATGTTCAAATAAAAAGCATGGGAATTGATGCCTATAAACATCTATAAAAAGATGATCCAGACTTGGAGTAAATCCATAAGGTTTTTTCTACATTATTTGATGCACATAACATAACATATTCTGAATATTTTTTGCATTATGGTCTCTTGTTCAAAGGAGGAAAACTTTTCATTTTGTGATGCTTCATGAGGGAAAATTTGATCAAAGAGAAAAATTGTGGCATATTAGGGGGTCACTTTGGGATTGACAAAACCCTATAACTCCTAAGGAGAAACTATCATTGGCCAAAGTTACCTACTGATTTAGAAATTTTATAGAAAATTGTGCGATATGTCAAAGAGCCACAAGAGTAAGGAAAAACCAAGGTCTTTATCAATCCTTACCTATTCCAAAAAATCCATGGGACAATGTGAGCATGGATTTTGCCTTAGGCCTCCAAAGGACAAGACAAGGTTTTGATAGCATTTTTGTTATTGTAGATAGATTTAGTAAGATGGATCATTTTGTTCCTTGCATGAACTCTAATGATGCTTCACACATTGCTAACCTATTTTTCAAGGAAATGGCTAGAATTCATGGATTACCAGCATCCTTTATCTCTAATAGAGATATCAAGTTCCATGGTCATTTTTGGAGGACCTTATAGAAAAATTTGGGCAAAAAATTATCTTTTAATTTTTTGTACCATCCACAAACGGATGGATGGACTAAAGTAGTCAATAGATCATTAGGAAACCTTCTAATATGTCTAACAAAGCAACATGAGTAGACATGGGATGTGATACTCCCTCTGGAATAATTTTCCTTCAATGGCTCAGTGAACAGGTCAATAGGGAAGACACCATTCCAAGTGAACTATGGACTTCATCCTAGAGGAGTCATGGAACTGAGAGATTTACCAAGTGATTTCAAAACTAGTGCACAAGGTGAAGAATTCTTAGTATGGATCGAATAAATTCATGATCAGGTCAAGGACACTCTGAATCAGAATATTAAAAAATACAAATAGTAGGCAGACAAGAAAAAGAGACATGTTTCTTTCAAGGAAGGAGATCGAGTATGGGCTTATCTAAACAAAGAACGATTATGAAGGGGACACATAAAATTGGAAATTAAGAAGATTGAACCCTATTAGATATTGCAAAAATTTGGGGAAAATGCATATGAAATTTCATTAGCCAAACCATATCAATTTCTCCTATTTTTAATATTTGTGATCTCACCCCTTTCAAAGCTAATGCAGGAACTAGTGATCTAATGCAAGATGTTGATGAACAAGAAGAATGGATCAAGGATCTATCACCTAGCCAACCACTTTAGTTGGATAAAATTTTGGATTCCAAGGTGGTCAAAAAGAAAAGAAAGAAGACCAACATAGACTACTTGGTCAAATGGAAGGGTTTTCTAGACATAAATGCTACATAGATGAGTGAAGAATGCATTGCCAAGCATGGTACTTCTGTTTAGTAACTATCCTCAAGTGGGACTTGAGTTTTTCAAGCAAGGGAGTATAGTATAGGAGCACCTATTCCTCCACTATCTAGAGAATCCACAATATCTAACTCTTAATGAGTTCCTCTCAAGGGCATTTGTACCTACAAGACATTTTTTTAGGTAGAAGTAGTTTCTTGTTTAAAATAAGCCTATTTGTAAGACCTAGTCCCAATTTGGTGATCTATAAACCATGACCTTTTGACTATGGTCATTAGGAAAATCTCAATCCTATGATAGGGTAGGTGTGTTCTTAGGTTTATAAACTATGTACTTAGGTAACATGAGGAATCCCTTTGTTAATCGACCCAACTTGATTAGTATAGAGTTTATGCTGAAATTCATTCATTAACTAACCCAACTCAATCAAAACTATCTTTGAACTTGGTTACCACTAAATGCTCGACACATATGGGGAACTCTCTTCAATGCCCAAGTGAGCTTGATTAACATTGACTGCTTGCTAAAGGTTGGTAGTTTCTTGTTACATTTAACAAACTTTCACTTAATCACTCCCAACAATCACAACCTTTGAAAATTGGTTGTATTAGTTAGGAAAGGTCTTAAAATAGCCCTTTCATTTGGGTGAAGGAAAAAGTACATGTAATTTTTCAATTTGAATCAATAAAAGATCCCAATTTTTCCTTGTAATTTGTTGCATTACGTAAGTGTACAGACTAGTATGGATTGGTAGGAGTAAATGAATATTTGATCCTAAAATTGGAACCTCTTAGGAGAAGAATGCATGTGGTTTGAAGTAGTGAAGTGATAAGAATCAAAAGATACTTAACATTCTTCTTCAGGTTTGCCAAAATTCTCATTTCATTGAAAAGTTTTGGCAAAAATGCCCTAACTTGCATTTTCATCATGGGAACTTCATGCCACTTGGTAGGATGCAAGTTAGGAAAATGTACCATAGGACTTCTAAAGGATGGGAGATGGAAAGCAAGGCATCTAATTTTACAAGCCAGCCCTAGGCCAAACATCTGTATGTGTTTGGTGCAGGACAATAGGTATTGAAGTGTTGTAGAGACTTAGGGGATGGATAAAAAAATTTTAGTGGTGGTATATGATCTCTACTAGATCTCTCTAATTTCTCATTTGGTGTGTAATACTTATCATTATCCCAATGTATACTTCCTTCACTGTAAATACCATGGTTAATTGAGACTCTTAAGCCTAAAAGCCAATTTTTCTACTTGAGACTATTGGCACAATTTAGGTTCTTCTAACCCATCAAGTTGAGCTTGTTCAAGAATCTTGACATTCCCCTTTAAGCACATAGGTTCCCCTTTCAAGCATAAGCCTAGTAATTAGTGATTTTTTTCCTATTAGACCTAGTTGTACTCTTTTGGGTGCCTAGGCCATGTTTGTGAGCAACTTTATTCTAAATGTGTAGAGCCCTCTCTTGACTCCATTTTAGGGTA
Source organism: Cupressus sempervirens (assembly GCA_028749045.1). Classification (NCBI taxonomy): domain Eukaryota; kingdom Viridiplantae; phylum Streptophyta; class Pinopsida; order Cupressales; family Cupressaceae; genus Cupressus; species Cupressus sempervirens. The sequence continues at coordinate 217,960,991 of CM053785.1, read as the reverse complement.
CTTGAAGCAATCTAAGGCCACACCACAACCTTGTTTCCTTTATAAAGGAGAGTTTTGCATCACTTCTCTACATGGCTCAATTGTAGTGATGACCATCCAACATTGCCTTGGAAATGACAAAGTGTTAGACACTAATAGGCAACTTGGCCTTAGAGATCAACATTATATAAATTGACTATGGTAACATTGTGAATTTAAAGCATTGTATATTTTGGATATTTTAGATTTGATGTCATTGTATACTCAGTTCATGTTTTAGAATTTTCTTATGATTATATGATTATTAGTGTTTAGTTTGGATATGTATGATGACTTGTTGGTTCTACAAGTTGTGTAGTGTTGCAAGTTATCTATACTTACAGGTTGCATTTATGGCTTGCTTATGGTTTGTCTTTACCCATTGATATTACATTATTGATGCATATTCATATTTGTGGCTTGGATTTGGGTTGTCTATTCCCTTAGTCATATGATTTGTTGATTTATCTTCATGTAGAAGGGATGAGATGTTGTAACTAGGTATAGTCATAGGGGAGGATTATGGTTGACTATTTTATGTTGACAAGTTGGACACATTGAGAGTTAATTTCTCAGTTCATGTATGTGATCATGTTTCCATGGATTTTGGCATGAAATTATTGGATATACATGTACATCCTTAATGTTCATTGGTTTGGATTCCTAATTTGGTTATGGTGGTATATCTTCTTGGTTGAGGATCATGGTTATTTGGTTTTCTTTTAAGAAGCTCATGATGTGTACTTTGAATTCTTTGATGGTTTGATCCTTTATTCCCATGGTTAGAGTATGGTTTTTCATCATGATTTCATGGATATCATGGATACACATTTTAGTGGGATCTTTTGATAGTGATGAGGTGGTAGTGGAGGATTGGTTCTTGGTTTAGTTTGTATCTTCTTGGTTTCACTTGGTGCTGACACTTTTTTTGTGTGTGTGTGTGTGTGTGGACCTAGATGATCTTCATGTAGGAGATGGACATTATGATGCCATAGGTGACTTAGTACCATAGTTGATTGGTAGTTATTGGCATTGATATATTTATTGAGTGATTGTAGATGTTGGAGCTTTATTTTAGATCATGTTGCTGTAGAAGCATATTTGGCATTTGCATGGTGCACTTGTTATTTTCATGGTGTGTGGAGATGGTTCTTCATGATATGTGGAGATGATTTTCTATATGGTGTGTGGAGATGGTTTCATCTTGAGGACTTATGGGGTTCTTGGTAAAGGCATGGTTAATGCTTTCATTTAGCATGTTATCCTTGGTGTTAAGAGGGTTTTATTATTATGTCATGGTATAATCTTGATATGCATTTAGAGTTTTGACATGTTACAGTATGTTCATATGGAGCATGTTATCTCTTTAGTTGAGATGGTTTAGATCATGTTGTCATATTTATGTTCCTAAGGCTATGGCTAGAACTTTGACATTCATATTGGTTTAGTTTCTTTGTATTGAGTACATTGATCATTTTTTGGATACTTCATGATATTGATTTGTTTCATTTGGAGTTGGCATAGATTCATTAATTACAAGTCCTCATGGATACTTAGAGATGGTGGTGATGTTGATTTATCTTGGATTAGAGAATTATTTGTTGGGATAGTTGATGGTTTCAATGGGAAATATGAGGGGAATTCACCTAATATGGACTTGTGAGGAGATTGTTATTAGATGAGTCTTGGTTAGATACTTGGATATCTTGATGAGAATTCTCATTCCCCACTCTTGGTCTACTCGATAGTTTACTACTTGAGAGGTATAGCCCATTGTTTCTCTCAGGTGCATTATATTTATGCATGTCTTTCATGGATATGGATCTTGAGTTATGGTACATGATTTAGTTCTGGAGGGTTTATTTGAGAGATGGCTTAGAATTGATTATCTCCATGTGCATATTACGTTGTTATGCTAGTTGAGTTTAGGATATGGTTTTATATTGGGCATATTCCTTGGTTTAGGAATGTTTTATGAGTTTGATCTTCTTGTGAGAGGCTTACATCCATGACTAGTTATATGGTATAGTCTGGGTTTTTTTGTGGCTTCTTGGTTGGGGTTTTATGGAGATCTTACTTGGCACAGTTTACGTCTAGAGGTGTGTGTTGGAGGACATGATACAGGATATGATTTGTATGGTTTCTCTTTGGTCTTGGTTATCTTCCTAGATGTTCAATTTCACTTATTTTGGATTTGAGATTGCTTAGAGATTATGATCATTGGTTTGTTCTCATGTATGTCATGTGAGAGATGACATGGTTATTCATTTATCTTTTTTTCTTTGTTGGATGTGGAGAACTTAGTAGAGTGTTGGGAGACTTATTATGAGAATTGTTCTTGTAGGTTATTGGTTTATGTATTATGGATATTCTTCATACTATATGTACTCACTTCTTTAATATGTTGTGAGTGAATTGGTTATAGATTCAACATTATCTTTTACAGTGGGAGATTCTTGGTGTATATGTGGTGGGTATTTTTCTTAAGGCTTATGATTATAGGTTACAAATTGTATATGTTGATGATGTGAGATTCACTTGGTATATATTTGAAGATATGGATAGTTGGATTGGTTGGTACTTTTTGTGGGAGTCATTTAAGCTATCAATATTTGTCAACTATGGATACATGTGATTACCTTTGGATTAGGTGTTTGTGCTTGACATTTTAGTTACCACAAGAATTTATGATTCTTATGTTACGAGTTGGGTGGCTTTCTCTTTCGAAGGCTTCTATGTATGTCTAGTCGTAGTGGCATAATAGGATATGACTTCATTCATGTTTGAGATGTTCGATACTTTTATTTTTTTGTGGGTACTAGGATGGAGCACATAGAGAACTTTGATCCATGATGGTGGATGTGCTATAGGGATTATTTCGTTGTTCATTTATGTGGCTATGGATTGACCCTATGCAATGTATACCACAAGTGGGAAATTTGTAATGGGTGTTTTACACATTGCATAATATTGTTATATTGTATTGTTTTATTTTATTATGTAATGTTGCACATAGGGTCACCTAGATGGACATGCAACATGGAAATATTCCCATGGGATATACTTGATGAGTAGTATTGTAACATTGTGATAATATTTGATGTAAATATTTAATATTGGGGAAAATTTTAAATATCTAATATATTATGTGGGGTCAATGGGTTAGGTAGCACATGGTTTTATCACATGGTTTATGTAATACTACTTGGTTATTTTGTGTGACTTGCTACTATATAAGAAACCACAAGGGTAGTTGTTATATGTAAAGGGAAAAAGGTGAAAAGACAACAGTCAAGCAAGACAAGGCTTGACAGGTTAGCTAAGGGATCTTTTTTGAAAATTGGAAGCATGACATGGAATTTGTGGGTTTGTTAGAATTCTTTAGAATAACTAAGAGGGGGGGTGAATCAGTTATCCAAAGTGAAGATGTACAAATAAAAAATTCCAATGCTTTGTAGACCCATTTCTATAAAACTTTATCATTCATGCATCCATTAGATCATACAATACATAAACTTTGTAGGTTACTATCCTAGTTCAAAACAACTTTGCAGAAATGTAAACATGAATCATAACAAATTCAATTTGACATAAGGATTTTACACAATAACCCAATTTGGGAAAAACCACCAGTAACATGCTACTAATTATCACTCTTCTGAAGTGATGCCCTCTGAAAGGCCAACCCTGTTAAAGGTTATAATACACACTATTAAATGTGATCTGATTAAAGTATTTCAATCACCCTATTAGGAGTGAGCCTTGTGTTGGTGTTTAAAACTACTGAATCAACAAAATGTTCAATACCAAAAGATAACACTCACATAACCTAAGGATCAGCTAATTCCCATTAAAAATTACATAAGTAAACAATTTGGACCCAACTTCAACAAAACCATGGACGATTTCCTACTCTTTAGGCTGTATAGAACCAAGACGGGTATACGTAGGGGATAATTCACTAGGATACTACTGTATGGGACTTAATTTAGTTTCCTTCTAATTTTCATCCTCTATCCCTATCACATGTACAATTCATCCATTTTTTGAATATTCTTTGGTTCGTGTATATCCCTCTTGAATAGATTTGGTCCTAATTCTTCTTAAGTTTACAATTACTTCTGGGAATAGTAGCTATCTAATATCTATGAGTAAAATATAAACGAGTGTTGATCAACATTATAACTCTAGATAAAATAGAATAAGAATGATTTTAGAATTGAAAAACTTGGATATGTAGCAGCAAAATTTACTCTCTAACACCTCTAATTTATATGACCAGTGCTTTATCCATAGGGGAAAAGAGTCAACTACTAGCAGGAGATCTTGTTCAATTAACTTGTAATTGAATTCATCAACTGTAATCACCTATTTCCATTCTTATGAAATATCCTTTTCATAAACTCATGAATTCTACTAATCTACTGAAGCATTTACATAATCCCTTGAATTAAAAGCAACAACAAACCAATATACAACCCATCCAGACTGCACTCAACCAAGTGAACCCTATTAAAATGATCTCAAAATTAATAAACTCATGAAATGGAGACAGAAAATAGTGACACAGATCTAGTGTAAATACTTTTTTGTATTATCCTTTTGCTGATTAATACAAGAACCAATAGAGACTCAATGAAAAACCCATGAATTCATGTTGACACTGTCATTTCTATTTGATATCAAAAAAGTACATAACTTGGAATAAACTCAAACACAACTACATATGCCTGGACCAACTATTATATTTCTTGACAATCCCAAAAAATACATCAGAATTTAGACCCTTCTTCTAGCCTTGGGATCTCACTTAAATATGTGAGATGTAACAAGCTTCGAGCTTGGAAAACTTGACAAGTGTCCAAAAAAACAAAACTTAATGTAACAAAAAGTTAACACATCAATATATACTTTGGTAGGCCCATTTCTATTACATCATAACAAAATACTAGCTATTTTGATTTGCCATCACTATTCTAAATCTTCTAAATATACTAGCATTAGGTTGGCCAATGACGAGTCTTGTGGTGTTTCTAAATCAACTTTTACCCTTGGATTTTCACTGTTTTCACCTTGGATGGATAACATTACTTTTATCCTTGATTATTTCTCTATCACATCCACATCCTAGGCCTCTATACCTGTAACTGGAGCTAACTTGTGACCTCCACCTTCTTCATTTTTCATATATGGTTTTGATGTGTCAATAATCTGCAACTTGTCATCCTATATCTCATCATCATTTGTTCCAACTTCCTTAAATTTCTCACTAGAAGCAATCTCTACCATCCATGTGTCAAACATTGTATCATTTGGCCAATCAAACTACATAATATCTCATTTCTTTTTGATAACATATTTTGCCTCCCTATCAATATCAAAAAATTCTTGTTTTAAAGAATCAAATAATATTTGGGCTTTCACTATTTCTTCAATTGTGGTAGCTTACCATGCATGCCCTTTTTCATTGATAATCCTATCCATCCTTAAAAAAAATAAATCATCCAGCTCCTTGGCCCATTCATCTTTGTTCTTCAAATTATTTCTTCTGTCTAGGGCACAAGGAAACAAACTGAACTTTTGGCTCTTGTACTTATTCAAGTAGACAACTATTATTATTTGCAAATGAAATCTTTTAATGTTGAAATCAGAAAGGTCAGAAACAATATCAAAAGTTTTCTCAATTTGGTCATAGGAGATTTTTATGATAGAATAACATAAAAATGTCATTTCTTTTCTCCTCCTTGCCCACTTATTCACGATAGTCTTTAAGACCTCATCACTTGCTTTCAGTTCCTCCCAAATATTTATCACCCTAACCAACTAATCATAGACTAGTGGCCATTCAATTTTGTCCCCCAAATATGTGATAGCCTTTCCTAATTTGTCTTCATATTTCACCTCCAACTCCACATGTAATTCCCATAGCTTGCTTTTTTCTTCTTCAAAATCTTTTGCTATGTAGTATTTCAGCCTTTGGGGTGTATCCGGTATTCCTACGAGGGGGGTGGATTTGAAAGGATCAAATGGGGGGGAAAGGTATGTTATTATTGGCCTTGTGGATCTCCCCATTAGCTTGTTTTCAAGCTCAATCCTCTTTTTAACCTCTTTATTGTAGGCCTCTAGAATTGTTTCATATTTTCTCTATAACTCCAACATGGACTTTTCTTCCTTCTTAGAAATGGCCAAAAGAAATTGGGATGAATCCACATTCCAATGTGCTACCTGTACATGAGAGGTATCAACAACTGTCCTCACAATTATGTTTCCCATCAATCCAGACTCATCTGGTTGTGATAATGTGGCTCTAGACCCTCTTCTTAATGACCAGTTGACCAATGTAGCTTGATCCTCAATAAATGTAGTACCTTGGAAGTCCTTTTTATTTTGATCTTGAAAATTTAATTTATTTGAAATAGAATTGAAAACTAAGGCATCAAAAATTTCCTAATTTGGTAACAACAAAATGCTAGATGCTTTCACCATTTGTCTTCCCTCTTTAGGGCTTATATTATGAAATTCTCTTGTCAACAATCTTAAGCCTAGGGTTTAAGGAAATTAACTTCTTAACTTGTGTAGGTTCAGTGGTGGACTGTGGGAGTAACTCTAGTGAATCATCATGAACATTCCTATCCATATAATTTACTTGCCCAGAAAATCCTTTCTTAGGAGGCATCTTGACTGCAATTCACAAGAAGTAGAATGCTACAAAGGTTATAATATGAGTACTTACTTGATTTTCCAAACTTGTTCTTCTCTAAACCTCTTCAATAGCTCACGAATAGGGAGGATTACTTCACATCTTTGTTGGCTTATCACAATATGATCAGTAGGCTCTTGTGCTTAGTAAATGTTAAATCTTTGTTTGCGTGAGACTAGAATGGAAAAATCTCATGTATTATACTCTATTTTTCTCACATGTGAAGCTTTCATTCATCATTAATGAACAAAATTGAAAAATAGAGTGGCATCACATTTCCTTTTGAATTTGTGCCATTGATCCTCAAAAAATCCTACGATCTAGGAATGAAAATTGAGCTTACTCGTCTTTCTTCTTAACACATTAGCATTCAAGCCAATAAAATGCTTCCATCTGTACCTTTCCTTCAATGATGGCATTTCATTCTAGGCCCACTAATGACTAGGGACACATGTCATCAAGTTGCTACCTCACTATGCATAACTTTTGAGCATTTTGCTATAGCGATATAGTGATAACCATTGATGCTACTTTGATCATGTGGAAAACATCTGATACAACTCTTAAGAGAGAAATGGTGGGTCCCTCATTCACTATCTTTCTATACATAATCTTTGTGCAACTCTTCATAGCGAGATAGCGATGGTCGTGGATTCAAGATTAATCTAAGGGCATGGAAACTGCATGAATCCTTGAAAATGCAGTGGGTCCCTTACTCGCTACCTTGCTAATTTTTTCATATCTTTCCATAGCGAGATAGTGAGTATCATAGATCCATGCTTGATTTGAGAATTAGAATCCTTTACATGTTTTATGCATGGGGCATGGGTCCAGGTTACTACTAACACTGAGCTGGCTTAACATGCTGGTGCATATATATTATCTTAATCCCCTAGTGACATCATACCTTTTTGGCTTTGTCATGTTTGTTATTTTTTAGGCAAGTTGCTACATCACTACCAGCAAAAGTTGCTAATTTTTTGGTAGCAACAGCAACTTTCGGTAACCCATCAAAAATCAGCACTGGGAAAATAAAAATTAGAATAATCGTGACTAACATAACTATCACAAAAATAAAGGCATAATTTGTAAGATATCTTCCTCGGGATCCTCAAAATCACTGCCCATTTTAAAAGAACATCATCTTTTGCAATATCCAAGCACTCGCTATGTCGCTACCAGAAACTTTGTGATTTTCTTGGTCATGATGTAGCGAGCTCTGGTGGATTAAGAATTCTAGTGACAAAAAATATATGACACATTGGTTCAAATCTCAGCAATTAATACTACTGTCAAAGAAGGTGGTCATGCATATTAATGAAAATTCATGGGAATTTAGTGGTCACGTTATTCTTCAAAAAATTTTCCACTTTCTTTATATTATGAGCACTCACTATGTTGCTATCAACAGAGTGCATAGATTTTTTGGTCACAATATAGTGACTCACCAGAATATCTTAGGTCCCAATGACACCACTTGTGAATTGCTCTACATGCATCCTTTCTGATTCTGACAACCTTGGGACAAAGCACATGACCATAATGTTCTTGAATTGATAAACTTCTCTAGCACCAAACCACATTTTTAGTACCATGTCAGAGTTTTTTGATGGTTGCCACATCGCTCTAGTAAATAGCCTAGCAACCTTTTATAGAAAACATGCGACATCTGTGGATCCAAACAAGATCCAACAGTAGGGAAAGATCTTTTCAAAAAGGACTTCAACAATGACGTCAAAGCATGTGGGAAAAGAATATTCAACCTCTTTTTAAAAATATTTCATGCCAAGATAATTTCAAAAAGGTGAAGACCTAGGGTTTTACACAAATTTGAAAGGATATCAAAATACAAGACCCAAAACCTAAAACCCTAGGATCAAACAAAAGAACTCATATCTGATTTTTATATCATGGTTTTAAGAAAAGTTACTATGTAAAAAATTAGACCAACACCTTGTTAGAGGACTTTAGATCATTCCATTAGAATGTCATCGAGTTCAAGGATTTGCAAATGACTATTAGGTCAACCTTAATCCAAAGGATTTACCCTAGACTAGTACAATGATAAGAAAGTAAGAGTAAGGCTTGATCTGATAACAAATTACAACTCACTTGTAGGTTATAGATCTTTATTTTAGTTCTCCATTCTACTTGGCATCCACACACTTTAGCTCTGATAGCTTGTTCACCCTTGAAGCATTCATACTCTTAAGTCTTCTCACTTTGCATGCCAATAGTAGTCACTTCTATTTAGCCACTGAATGAAGCAATACCCTAGACTTCTTATCTTCCTTAGGTTCTAACACATGACAATCTTTGCTTCTAAATAGTTATCTCTATAAATAGAGAATTTATATCTTTTTTTTCGCTTAACCACAATCATCTATTTTAGGATTAGGTAGGATACAATGAATCTACCCACTTTTCCATTTGGTTCCTCTAGAAACTTCTTCTACAATCTTCCTTTAATTCACCTCAAAATGGTTTACCTTAAATTAAATGCCTCTAGCCCATCATAGTTATCTTCCACACAATTCAAGAAAACAAAATAGTCAGATTAGATTTGTCAAATCTTTGATTTAACATTGTTTGTTGTCACTCAACAATTATTCTATTATGTAACTCAGAAAACACTAGTTCACTCAGCAAACACTAAATTTTAGTGATGCTCAACACCAACTAAACTTTACTCAACATATATTAACAATCACTCGGCTTGCACTAATTTTCATCTTTGCTTGGCACCTCTTGATTTTCACTTAGCTTCCACTAATTTCTACTTGAATTACACTAACTACTTGGCAAGGCTTGGTAGATACTTTTCTTACTTAATCTTCTTCTAGTCTTAACTTGAGTAATCTTTCATTTGAAAATTTAAGTAGATAAACAATACACTATAGTATCAATGTATTAATTGGTCTTAGTGCTTTTTTTACATACCAAATAACTCAACCTTTCTCTAGGTACTATTGTTATCTCCTCTTTTTCAAATCCTCTTCATCAATCAACTAAATGATAGCTTTCAAACCAAAAAGAAATTGTCTCACCAGTAGGTAGCAGGGCTTGACATCATTGATAAAATCATGATGGCTCTATTGCATTCACTTCAAAATAATCTCATATCAACAATATCCATCTTTGGCATTGATGGCAAACCAATACCAACAACATCTGTGAAATTTCTCCATCTATCATTGTAGTATATGTCCTTCCCCTGAGTAGGGTAATGTGAGCTTGTCAAGTTCCTTTACTACTCCATCTTTCATATATCTCCCTCTTTAGAATATTTCTCCCTTTTTCTGATGTTATCTCTATCTACTTTGTTCTTATATCTCCGTTGGTACTTTCTGCCTCTTAGTAGGTATATGTATATGTATTTATCCCTTTGTCTTATATCTCCCTCTTTGACAAAAATTCCAAAGAATTTTCATCTTTGTATGATGCATATATAATCAATTCCAGAGTCTCCCTCTATCACCTTTCATGTGATTGTAAATCTTCTAATTCAACTCTTTCATTACTTTAGGCAGCTCCTAAAGTAATATCCACTACATCAAGTTCTAAGATACAACATTCAACTTAGTAAATTTAGGGCACTACTCATGCTTCTTAAGTAGCTTTGGATAGGGGTATCACCCCTAGTTAACCTCTTAGATACTCATTAGAATCCTTAGCTAAATCTTTTGTGAAGATATCACTTATCTTTTCTTTTGTATTCACATATTTCATCTTCACTTGTTTGTCTTGAACTAACTCTACTTGATTGCAATGTGTTTGATCTTTTTGTGCATCACAGGGTTCTTTGATATATTTATAGCACTTGTATTATCAAAATAAAGTATGACAAGTTCATTGATTTCCTCTTTCATACTTTTGAGTAGTTTTTTCATCCATACCACATTTGTACAATGTTGTAGCAGCCACATGTTTAGCTTCAGCTGTAGATTGAGAAATGCAATTTTATTTCTTGCTGGTCTAGACAACCAACCTCTTTCCTAAGAAAAATGCTCCACCATTTGTGCTCTTTCTATCATCGATATTTCTAGCCCAATAAGCATCTATCTAGGCTCTCAACTCAATTTTTTCATTTTTCTTGTAGTATAGACCATAGTGTTTTTTTCCTTTTAGCTATCTCATAATTTTCTTAATAGCCATCAAATGATTCTACTTAGGATTTGTAGACAATCTTGCAACAATCCCAACAGATAATGTAATGTCAGGTCTTCTATGTACTACATATTGCAATTTGTATTTCATAGACCTATACAATTTTTTTTTCACATTAGTAGAAACATCATTCTTTGACAATTTGAGTCATGTAACTATAGGTGTGCTAACTAGTTTGGAATCTACCAATCCATAATTTTTTAATATTTCCTTCACATACTTAGACTAAGTGGTGTACATACCATATTTCATCTGATATACTTGCAAACCAACAAAGAACTTGATCTTTCCAAACATAGACATCTCAAATTTATTCTTCATTTCATTTGTAATTTCTTTACATAATGTATCTTAACCTCCAAATATGATATCATCAACAAAAATTTCAGCTAGTAAAATACCTTTACCTCCTTTTGTCTTTAAGTACATATTATTGTTACTGTTAGTCTTCTCAAAACCAATCTTCATAAGATAATTATGAAGTCTTTCATACCATTCTCATGGGGCTTGTTTTCAACCATAAAAGCTTTATGTAGTTTACATACCATGTTCTTTTTGTTAGCATCAACAAATCCTTCTAGCCATTCTACATAAACCTCTTCTTCTAATATGCCATTCAGAAATATTAACTTCACATCCATTTAATAAACTTTGAAACCTTTTTATGCAGAGTAATCAAGTAGAGTTCTTACTCCTTCGAATCTTGTAACAAGTGCACATGTTTCTCTATTGTATATTCCTTCTTCTTGCGAATACCCTTCACAAGATAATCTTGCCTTATTCCTTATGAATTCACCATTTTCATCTAACTTGTTTCTATACACCCATTTGGTTCCAATCACATTCTTGTCCTCTAGTCTAGGAACTAGATTCCATGTCATGTTTGTCTCAATCTTCTCAATTTCTTCTCTCATTGCTTTACTCCAATCCTCATTTTCTAAGACATCTTTCATTCTCTTAGGCTCATACATGCTTAACAAACATGTATCACTTCTCAACCTATTTCTTGTCATTGGTCTAGCATTTTTGTCTCCAATAATTTGCTCAACAGGGTGATGCCTTTTGATGTACTTTGAAAATCTTGATTCTTCTCTTCTTTCTTCAATAGGTCTATCAACTTTTGAATCACTATGTACTTCTCTATTAGGTAATTCAAAATCTCTTTCATGTACACTTATCTTAGAATCAGAATGTGCCTCAACTTCTATGTACAACTTGGCTCCTAACTATAGCTTGGTTCTTGAATGTAACTTGGCATTCATTGTATGTGACTCAGTAGTCACTAAAACTTGTTGTTGATTAATAACTTGGTTTACAACATCTTCATCAGTAGGCATACTTCATAAAAGTATACAAATGATTTTTACTCTTTAGGTTTCTTCATAGATCTAGCTTCATGTACCTCTATATATTCATCAAACTTCACATTTGTACTTTACACAACTTTGTTAGTGTTAGTATTTAAACACTTATAAGATTTACTTCTTGTGGAATAACTAAGGAATATACCTTCTTCACTTTTAGCATCTAATTTTCCATTCCTAAAATCTTTAAGAATGTAACACTTTCTTCCAAATACCTTAAAATATTTTACATTCGGTGAGTATCCATACCATAATTCAAAAGGTGTTGAATGAGTACCTTTCTTGACTTGCACATAGTTTAAGGTATAGATAATTGTACTTATAACCTCTCTCCAGTATTTCAGAGCAACATTCTTCTCCATTATAGACCTATTCCTCCTTCCAATAATCTCATTTTGTGGAGAGGTACTAGGTGCAGAAGTTTGTCTTTTGATTCCTCTATCATTAAAAAACATCTCAAACTCATTTGATGTAAATTCTCCACCTCTATTAGATCCCAAAAAATTCAATCTTTCTCCTATCTCCTTTTCAACTCTAGCTAAGTACCACTTAAACATTTGGAAAGCATCATATTTCTATTTCATAAACATAATTGTCATCATCCTAGAATAATCATCAACAAATAGGATAATGTACTTTCCACCTTTGTAGCTTTGCACATCAATTGGTCCACACAAATCAGTATGAACAATCTCCAAAATTTCTTTAGAGGTGTGATTTTTAGTCTTAAACCTAGATTTTTTTCATTTTGCATAACTAACATTGTTTACATATCATATTGTTAGGTTTCTTCAATTTAGGAAAACCTATGACTCTTTTCATGTTATTGATACTTACTAAGTTATCAAAGTTAATATGACATAAGCTCTTGTGTCATAACCACACATCATAAAACTCTACAACAAGACAAGTAGCATCATTCATATTAATATAAAATAGATTACCTCTAGTCTGATCACCTTTCCCAATTAGTTTTTCATTAGTGTCACAAATATTTTCTATCTTGTTCTCAAACTCAAATTTGCAACCTAAACTATTTAGTTGTGACACACTCAACAAATTATAGTTTATTCCTTCTACATTATAAGCATTTTCACACAAGATCTTTTCTATGAGTTTGATATATCCTTTTCCTTTTATCAGATAGGGTGCATTATTACCAAACCTTACACTATTTCCATAATAATAATCAAGGGTAATGAACTTACTTTAATATCCATCCATGTGATGTGAATACCCACTATCAATGATCCACCTATAACTTTTGTTCACATAAGATACTAGTGTAGTTGCATCATCCTCATCATAATCATCCTTCATTGCAAGATACACGACTTCATCATCATGGTCATCAGATCCATCTTTGGTTTCCCTCTTCAGGAATGTAGTAAGATTTATTGCCTTTATCTTTGTAATCTTTGTTGTCCTCATCTCTTTTACTTTTGTATTTGTCTCCACCTCTATTGTTCTTCTCTGTATAGCTAGCAGCAATATGACCAATCTCATTGCAAGTTAAACACATGATAGGTAGATTACCTTTGAATTTTTGTTTGCCTCTATAAAATCTCCTTACCAGCAATGCTTCAAGTTTCTCTACACCCTCCTCATCTATATCACTATCACTAGAAACATATTTGACCTTTTTCTTTTTCTTGTTAGGTTCCTTTAATGACATCTTAGTTTCAAAAGTAGATTCAAAATTCTCATTTTTGAAATTATCAAAATTAAAGAGTTCAAAAGTAGTGATTCTACATATCAATCCTTCAAGGTTTAGATCATTACCAAGTGCCCACCTTAGTTCTTGTATGGAATAAACTCTAATAGCATAGATGGGCAGCAGGGTTCTTAGTACTTTGTTGACCAAATTCTCATCTTTGATCTTACCAATTGCTCCTCTAATAGCATTAACTACTTTTACTCTGGCACAATATTGAACTATATTCTCACCTTATTGCATTTTCATATCATCAAACCTACCTCTTACACTTTGAAATTTGGTTCTTAGTAAATTTTTGTCTCCTCCATAGATCTTTTCTATAGCATCCCAAATCTTCTTAGCAATATCACATTCCTTGATGTCATCAAACTTGGTACAACTCAAGGCAGATGACATCTCCAATATTGTCTGATATTATTCTTTCTTCTTTTTCATATCTTTGGCAGTTATGGCTCCTACAGGGTCAATATGCTTAGTGGTGATGGTAGATTGTGCATGGTCGCCCATGTTGTGATGTGGAGCCTAATCAGACTGATAGGTTTATTCAGCATATTTTTCTCCCCATATTATTTCTATAGGGGGGTCAAGGGGCAGCACCCCCAAGATGGGGTCAAATGGTAGAATTCTTTAGAATAACTGAGAAGCTAGGTGAATCAGTTATCCAAGGTCCATATGTACAAATAAAACTTTTCAATGCTTAGTAGACCCATATCCATTAAACCTTATCATGCATGGATACATTAGATCATACAATACATAAACATTGTAGGTTACTGTCCTAGGTTAAAACAACTTTGCAAAAATTTAAACATGAAACATAACAAATTTAATAACACATTTGACACAAGGATTTTACTTGGAAACCCAATTTGGGAAAAACCACCAATAACATGCTAATAATTCTCACTTTTTTGAAGAGATTCCCTATGAAAGGCCAACCCTATCAAAGGTTACAATACACACTATTAAATGTGACTTTGTTAAAGGATTTCAATCACCCTGTTAGGAGTGAGCCTTGTTAGAGGACTTTAGATCATTCTATTATAATGACACCCTATTAAAGGATTTACAAATGATCATTAGGTCAACCTTAATCCAAAGAATTTACCCTATAATGGTACAATGATTAGAAACTAATATTAAGGCTTGATCTAATAGAAAATTAAAACTTACTTGTAGATTAGATATCTCTATTTTAGTCCTCCATTATGCTTGGCATTCACACACTTCAGCTCTAATAGCTTGTTCACCCTTCAAGCTTCATACTCTTAAGTCTTCTTTCTTTGCATATCAATAGCAGTCACTTATGTTTGTCCACTAAATGAAGAAATACCCTAGACTTCTTGTCTTCTTTAGGTTCTCACACATGACAACATTTTCTTCTAACCAACTATCTCTATAAATAGAGAATTTAGATTTTTTTTGTTTAACCACAAGAATCTATTTTAGTGTTAGGTAGGATATAATGAATCTACCCACTTTTCCATTTGGTTTCTCTAGAAAATTCTTTTGCAATGTTCTTTGAATTCACCTAAAAATGGTTTACCTTGCATTCTGTGCCTCCATCTCATCATAGTTATCTTCCACACACTTCACATAATTCAAGAAAACAAAATAGTTAGCTTAGATTTGTCAAATCTTTGATTTAACATTGTTTTTTGTTACTCGACAATTATATTGTTTTGTCACTCACCCAACACTAGTTCACTTGGAAAACACTAAAGTCTAGTGATGCTTGACACCAACTAAACATTACTCAACATATATTAACAGTC
Organism: Cupressus sempervirens; assembly: GCA_028749045.1. Lineage (NCBI taxonomy): Eukaryota > Viridiplantae > Streptophyta > Pinopsida > Cupressales > Cupressaceae > Cupressus > Cupressus sempervirens. Next base: position 217,945,250 of record CM053785.1, on the reverse strand, counting down.
ACTTGGCTTTCACTATTTTTCATCTTTGCTCGACACCTCTTGATTTTCAATTGACTTCCACTAATTTCTATTTGGCTTGCACTTGCTACTCAGCAAGGCTTGGTAGAAACTTTTCTTACTTAACCTTCTTTGAGTCTTAACTTGAGTAATGTTTCATTCTAGACTTTAAGTAGATAAACAATACACTATAGTATCAATGTCTTACTTGGTCTTAGTGCTTCTTTTACATACTAGATAACTCAACCTTTATCTAGGTACTATTGTTATCTCCTCTTTTCAAATAATATTCATCAATCAACTAAATGATAGCTTTCAGACTAAAAAGAATTGTCTCACCAGCAAGTAGTAGGGCTTGACATTATTGACAAAATAATTATTGTTCTTTACATTCACTTCAAAACAATTTCATATCAACAAGATTCATGCTTGTTCACATTGATTGCTTGATTTTTGTCATGGCTTTGAAAGCTTCCATGGTTGTATCACAATGGTATTTTTCTAAATAGTACATGGTGATAAATACTTTTGGAGGTTTGATTTTTTCCCTCAATGAGGGTTTCGTAGGGTATATCTTATGTTACATTTTTGTGGGTATGTTGTCTATTTTGTTGCATGCGAATTTCAATTACATATTTATTTTAGATCTATTATGGGAAAATATCAACACCTAGACCTCAACCTATATTGGAAAAGTATGTCAAAAGACAGCATGCACCAAATCAAATCATTAGAGATAAAGATTCAAGAGTTGTGACAAGAAGAATACTAAAGAATGATAAATGCTTATTATGTGAGTTTGAGCCCAAATTTGTCAAAGATGCTTTGGTGAATGAAGATTGGGTTAAGGAAATGATTGAAAATTTTGAAAAATTTGAGAAGAACCAAAGATGGAAACTGGTACCCCGACCAAAGGACAAGAATGTGAATAGAACTAAGTGGGTTTTCAGAAACAAGCTGAATGAGAAAGGTGAAGTCACAAGGAACAAGGAAAGACTAGTTTGTAATGGATTTGTATAAGTGGAAGGGGTTGACTATGGTGAAACTTTTACCCCAGTTGCAAGCTTAGAAGGAGTGAAAGCTTTTCTTGCATATGTCTCTTACATAGGATTCAAAGTGTACCAAATGGATGTAAAATTTGGATTTCTGAATGGAATTCTGGAGGAAAAAGTTTACATTGAACAACCTTAAGGATTTATTGATAAAAAAAAAATGAATATGGTATGTAAGTTACACATGAAAGGTTACACAAGTATTTGGTGAAAATTGGTTTTGCAAGTAATAATGACAATAACAATCTGTATCTGAAAAGTGAAGTTGAAAATAAGATATTACTAGCTAAAAAAATTGTTGATGACATCATTTTTGGAGGAAAATATTCAAAAATAAATTCATTTGTTGATCAAATGAAAAGGGAGTGTAAGATGTCAATATTTGGAGGGATTAAGTTCTATTTTGGTTTGCAAGTGTATTAGATGAGTAATGGTATATTCATCAATTAATCAAAGTATATCATAGAAAATTTGAAGACTTTTGGTGTGGAAGATTCAAGACTAGTTGAAACACCTATGGTAATTGGACATAAATTTTCAAATAATAAAGATTCTACCGAGGTGAATCAAACATTATATATGCCAATGATTGAAAAAATACAATGTGTTGTACGTAGCAGACCTAACATTGCATTAGCTCTTGGAATTGTTGCTATCTCTGCTAATCCTAGAGAAAATCATATGATGACAATAAAATGGACTAACATACCTAAAATAAATAGAAGACTATGGTTTATGGTACAAGAAAAGTGAAAAATTTGAGTTGAAAGTTTATACAGATGTTGATTGGGTGGAAGATGTTGAGATGATGTTGTTATATTAGTTAAAGCAATGGCATGATGATGTATGAGACTAGTTATTGTCTCTAGCAATATTATCAAAGAGCGATAGAATGAATAAGTTACCATACAAGTATATATAATGAGGGAAAATATTATTAAGTTATTAAAAGAGGGAGAGAAGTTATGCAAAGAGTTATGATATTGCATAAAATGTTAAATTGTTGATGATATGCTATATAGACTGAGTGTGTTTCTAAGATTGTTTAAGTTGTTTGAAGTTAGTAAAAGTTAAATTGGTACATCTATACCTAAGGATAATTGATTCCCCTAAGTTATTCTAAATCATTATAACAATTAGACCTATCAAATTTTTTAGAGTTCCATACCCCAAACAAACCTGACATATCTAACAACCAAATGTTTCTTTTTGTACTCTAATGCCATGGAAATATTGGCATTTTGGCCTTTGCATCCTTCATAGTATTCATCAACACTAATAAACACATGGTTTTTTACTATTGGGATGATGTTGACATGGAATTTTCGTATTTGAAGAGGCATCAAGCCCTCATTCTTCTCATTCTAGCTCTTTTCTTACTAGGATTTTTAATCGCTCTAAGTCTGTTGTTCATGTTTTTCTTCATCATTCAGGGTTTGTTGTTGAGTCGCTAATCATCTTTGGGTGAGTGACCTTTGCCCTAGCCTAAATTTGGTTTGCCTATTCCATAGTCTTTATTTGATCTATCTCTTCTTACAAGCATTAGGGTTTCTGTGTTCAGGCTTTTTAGTGAGTTCTTTTTATTTTTGAGATTTTTCTTTTCTCATGGATAGGGTTTCCTTTCTCACTTTTGTTTTATCGTCTTTCTATTAGGTAAAGTTTTCTTAAGGGTTTTATTTTTTAGTCAGTGAGTCTCAATAAGTTTGAAATTATCTAAGTCATAAATGTTATTTGAAGTTTATACTCTATTTGAATGTGCCAAGCATATGACACCCAATATAGCCAAAAAAATGACCTTGTCCCCAATGAGTTTTTAGTTTTAGCTAATTGTAAAGAACTTTTGGTGATTTCAATGTTTTTAGAGTTGTCTATCATCTGACTTCTAACAAACATTGATGCCCCTTGAGTCCTTCCCCTTGTGATTTTTCTTGTCTAGTATCAACCTTTTGATATTGTTAGTATTATCAGACATTTGACATGTCATCATCCCTGAAGGTTCAGTTCTCCTTTAGAAGGTCAAAGTCCATGTTTTAGTGTAAGTCTATATGGAGCAGTTGACTTTGTCATCTTCACGCAAACCTCCTACCCACAAACCACAAAAACTTTTCCCCCACTATACCTATCACTTTCATTCACCAAAATTTACTAAGTCCTCAGATGCTTCAAGGTGTTTAGACTTGTCAAAGCTTCACAACTCCCACAAGTTTTCACATGTTGAAGTCTTCACTTTCCTACATCATTCAAATGATACAATAATCATCATATCCTAGTAGAGTTAGGATGTCTAACATGTCCAAAAATAGAATATCTACTTATTTTTTTATTTTGCACTTCACTAAGTTTACTTCCTTTGACAACTTTGAAGTATTTATCAATAATTCTCTTCTATAAGGAAACTTATCAAGTTACCTTAGTAGCATGTTTGGTAAACTAGGAAATGTGTTTTACATTAATGTTTGTACTGATAAATGGTCCTTTTGCATGATAAATATTGCATCATCATCCTCATGTACTAGGCCTTCTTTTCCCCAATTAGTCAATATAGGTACCAAGGGAAGTTGATTCAGCCAAAGTTGATTAATAAACATTCTAAGATAAGAGATATTGAATTGGGCAACTTGGACTAGGACAAGTCCTTACACGAATGTTAGCACCCACAGAATATGTTTGGTATGTGCAATGTTTTAGTTTTCTACAAATCAATTCATGAAATTCCTCACCCTGTGGTGTAAGACCCCTCCTCTTATTAACTAAATAAAACTATATCTTTACAAATTTAGATGATAATCTTTGCAATAGTGATATAACATATACCTTCATCAAAATTGTTGTAGAATTATGATCTTGGAAACTATAATGTAATAACCTAACAATAGGATGTAAAGATATAGAATTTCCTAAGAATACTTATGGTAAAACATTATAGTGCTATAATATGGTAAGTATTGACTAACTATGTGGGAATGCTAACTAAAAGATAATGATAGTTGAGGCTACCTTCATATATTCTTGATAGAGTTAGATGATTTAATTATGATAAAAATAAAACTAAGGTTTAACTAAATTAAATATGTGAATTAGATATGTTGGTGGAAGTTGTTCCTGTTTACCCTATATATATAATTAATTACAAAATTTAGGTTGGCATAAGTAGCAATGAATATTAATTGGCTAGCTTAAGTAAATTTTGAGTTATGACTTATCTTGGGATCATGATCGGATGTTTTATAGTTTATTATATTGAAAGGGTAGTATGATTATAAGAATATCCACTAGACGGAAGGATTCTAATATGGAAAGGAAGTTGGCATTATGTGTGATTCTAGTGTGAACTACTTAGGTTATGTTGTATTATTTGGTTGAAGTGAAGATGTAATGATCATGCTAGTACATGCTTATATATTTAGCATATTACATAGATGCCATGATTATACTACTTTGATACATTGAGTACTTATGGGCAAGTGATATTTTAATTATTCAAATTATTTGGTAATTTTATGTGATGATGATAACCATGGTTTATGACTTTTACAACATGATTATTAATGGAAAATAATTTAATTATGCATTTTCATTTGATTCCTATATTAGTGTATATAAGTTGATTTTATATTTGGAATAGATAAGAATGATCATGATGCATTATGTTCAAGAATATGGATTTAAGGATGTCAATGAATATGGATATGTAGTTGAGTTTATGTGATTTAATTAGGTGATATCACTTTGTAGATTATTCATGTTAATTCTATTAATATGGATATTAGGATTTATGACCATGATGATTTTCTTTTTTGATTAAGGAAAATAGGCTTTAAAAGGGCCTTGAAACCCTGAACATAGAAAAGAAAGTCAACAGTTTAAACGAAAAATGTCACCAAGAGCCAGAAAGAAAAACAACAATTCCCTAAAACATAAAGCAAGAAAAAGCTAGGGAAGGGCACCAAAAACCAGGGCAGGCCGGCAAAGAGCATGATGATTTTGTTACCTTGTACATTTATTTTTATATTTACTTGTACTAGACTATTGACATTGTCATGAGTGTGTAGGAAGTATATAGATGGATATTAAGGAAAACCTTTCCTAGCTGATTTGTTGTGTCATTCCTTGTGAAGCTAGGGTTAACCCTAAAGAGGGCTATAAACTATTTATAATTGTGTTTTAATTTTTGAAATGGTGTTGAAGTAAATTGTGTGAATGTTAAATGAAAATTTTTATATCCTTTATGGCATGCCTAGTGTTTGTAAAGTGATGTATTTAATGTGGTGTCAATTGACACATGTGTGGTGATTTGGCATGCCAAGTGGGATGAGTAGGTAGGTTGACCTTTGAGTAACCATGTAGGAACCCTTGATAATTTTTATTTTTTAGAGATACAAAAAGAGTTTCCTAATCACTCAGTTTCTAATCTAAACTCTTGGTGAATTTTTATAGGGTTTAAAATGACTCTATGAGGTAGTTTAGGATAAAATTGACTTTCCCCATGGTTGTACTATGGGTTGGTGGGAATTTCTAGTGCATTTGAGCTTCCCAAATACAAATTATAACCTTTCAAAAATGCATTAGAAGAGAGTTACGACCTAGGGGTTAGCAAAGGGGTTTTTTATCAAACAAAGGAAAATCTAGCTCATAATGGGTGGTAGGTGAGATTGGTTGGGAGCCTTCTTAGAATATTTTGGGAGGAAATTGTAGGTGGATGCCCACTATCCAATTTTGGAGATCACTAGTGCAATTTGAGAATCCTAGACATCTTGAGAATTGGATAAGTATGAAGAAGGTTTAAGAAGGAGAGGAAGGTTAGGTAGGAGAGAGGGATCTCAAACCATCTTTGTGAAAGCTTGGAGATAAGTTTGGTACCTTTACCTAGTGGATCTATGTCATGTTGTTTCATAATGTGTTTCATTTATTTTTATAGTGCATAAATTTCTATGTATTATGAATATGCTTATGAGAATTTTTGGTCTATGTAAGTGTCTTTGTGTTAATTTGAGCTTCTTGTGATTTTCTTTCTTTTTCTTTTGTGTCTGGGTATTTTCAAGGTGAGCCTCACCCTTGGGAGGGAAGAGATACTTACTGGGTGAAGGGTGCATGGGGAATGCATTTAGGTAAAGAGTCTCTCCTTGTGAAGGAGAGGGTTGCCATATGGGTGTTATGAGCCCATATGCCACATTTGCTTGGGGGTGATAAGGGTTTTTAATCAAATCCTTTTGAAGGCATGTGGATTTGGATGGGGAGACCTTGTGAAGGAATGTGATGTGTTATGTGTATCCTTGTGAAACAATGTCTATTATGTTGCAATGTGGGTTCTCCCTAATGTTAATTTATGCCTTCACCCTTTTGGATGGATCAATAGTGATCCTAAGTACAAGCCTTGGTTGGGAGTATTGTGTTAGTATGTGACTTTGTAGATGTGTTGTGAAATATTCTATGTAACATATATGTGTGTGAATGGTTATTGATGAGCCTATAAATTATCATATTTATATCCATTTATCATAATACTTTATCCTATGATTTCAATAAATTTCCAAGCCATTTCCATTTATAAACTTGATTTATGAAGCATTAACTATGATAAATGATTTATTGATTAACATTTGTATGTAGTTAGTTAATGCTAAATTGTGATAATTTATTATGATAAGTGGTTATTATTAAAGTATAATTATGTTAAGGTGATTAACATGTTGTTAATGAGGTATTTGAGTTGTCCATGTAGTTGGGAAGAAGGAGAAGCAAGTTGACACTTGTCAATAATCAACAATTGTAGGAAATGAAGAAAAGTTAAAAGCCAGTTTCAGAAAAATAGGCATATCTTACTCAATTCTGAATGAAATTAAGAATGGATTATTGATTTGAAAAGCTGAAAAAAAGGAGAAATTTTTTTTTTGGGCATTTAAGTTAGTTTGGAATAGTTAATGAGCACCATGGATCAAAAGTTGATTGAGGAAAAGGTGGCACATTTTCAAGCAGCATAAAACCACTTTCAATAAAATGGCCATAACTTCCACATTTCTTAATGAAATTAAGATTTCAAAATGATCTAGAAAGAGAAAAAGAGGAGCACGATTTGGTAAAAGGTTTTGATATAATTTGTAAAAATGAAGGAGAACCATGTGTTTGAGTGGATAATTAAAAATGTGGAATAGAAAATCAGCACACTTAGTCATTAGTTTTGTAATAAATCTCTTCCTTGTTTAAAGGAATAATGAGACACTTGTTAGATGGTTGATAGAGTGTCAAAGATTATATATTTGAAATTTTAATCAAGAATTTGAGATAGATGTAGACATACATAGAGATATAGACAGATTAGATAATATATAGTTGATAAGTAGGAGATAATTTCCATAGCAAGTCAAATTGTGATATTGCTATCAAGATTTAACTGCGTAATTTTGAGTCAAACTCATTGACCCATGTTTCATGAGTAGTGATTCAACATGAATCCATATCTCATGAGAATAAATGGAACACTAAGCACTCATTGGATCTAGGTGATGCTCACCTAGATCCAAGCACCGGGACTTTCCGGGAGGTCACCCATCCCAGTACTACTCCAGCCTGAGTGCGTTTAACTATAGAGTTTCCTCCATGGTTAAACCCAAAGCTTGCAACCCCATTTGCAAAACCTTCACCAAGTGTTGTGCCTTATGAACCATTCATTAGAGAGCCCCTTAAGCTCATTAATTGATAAGTACTAGGATGGATAACCTCCTAGGAAGTCCCAGTGCTTCACCCCTGTGAGCATCACCTAGATCCAATGAGTGCTAAGTGTTCCATTTATTCTCATGAGAGATGGATTCATGTTGAATCACTACTCATGAAACATGGGTCAATGAGTTTGACTCAAAATTACATAGTTAAATCTTGATAGCAATATCACAATTTGACTTGTTGTGGAGATCATCTCCTACTTATCAATTGATGAGCTTAAGGGGCTTCCTAATGAATGGTTCACAAGGCACAACATTTGGTGAAGGTTTTGCAAATGGGGTTACAAGCTTTGGGTTTAACCATGGAGGAAACTCTGTAGTTAAGTGCGCTCAGGCTAGAGTAGTACTAGGATGGGTGACCTTTCGGGAAGTCCCAGTGCTTCACCCCTATGAGCATCACCTAGATCGAATGAGTGCTAAGTGTTCCATTTATTCTCATGAGAGATGGATTCATGTTGAATCACTACTCATGAAACATGAGTCAATTAGTTTGACTCAAAATTACATAATTAAATCTTGATAGCAATATCACAATAATATATAGTTCTTATAGCCACTACTCTGTAGTTTTCCTAAAGTTTCCTACAGCCATTACTGTGTATTTAGATTTATTTCCAGCATTTTCATTTTGCAATGATAGAATAGCTTAGAGATTTTTACAGTACATATACTTTGCAAACTTGTTTCAAGTATACGTCCTCGGGTCGACAATTTAAATGAACCTTCTTTATTAGAAAGATAATTTCTCATTTTGGATGTCTAATCAATGAGTTGTGTTTGTAAACCAAGTTATTGATCTAATTTGTGAGGCCAACAGTTATATAGGTTCTCCTATCTTGGAGGTAGCCTTGAAAAGGCATATGGCTGGTAGGAGATCTTTTCATGGGAAATATGTTTTTTCTATTGCAAGTTATTTATGAAGTTCTAAATCGTGGAGGAAGATTATTTTTGTTATTCCTACATGGGAGTGTCTCCACTTGTGTTTACCCCCACATATGTTAGTTTCAAAGTGATGAAAAAGTTATGTGTTTTATCTTATGTGAAAGGAATGTAATCATGATTTATTAGTATTTTGTCAAAAGGTATTATTGGTTTATTTTGTAAGGTATAGTTGATAGCTTGGTGGTCACTATATTGAAGAAGGAAGAAGATTAAAGGATTTTATGTTGTAAAAATAAGTGTATAGTATAGTCGAAATAAAATAGATGTAAGACATACCTGATGGAATAAATGTGATTTATTATTTATTATTTATTTTTATTTTGTAAGAAAGTGAAGGAAATAAATGTTTTTTTAATCATTTATTACTTTGTTGAATGAAATAGAGATTTGCAAAACAAAAATTTAAATGAAGATGTTTGTTTAGATTCATAGATTTGCAGCATTAACTAAAGTAGAGATTTTTTTATCATTGGAAACTAATTTAAAATTATATAAGTAAATTATTAGTGTTTTTGGGTTGTCAATTTATGGGCCTGACATATGTCCATACAATCTTCTAAATTGATTATAACTCTTACATCCCACTATATACTAGATGAGAAAGTGGTGAAAAATAAAGCAAGGAATGTCATGCTAAACATTAGACCTGATTAGATAGAGAGGGTCTTTTATATTTCCAAGGGAGATGCATTCCTAAGGATTACAAGGGAAATTGTTTCCAAATGGTACAAGGAATATGCATAAGAGGGAAATGACTTTATTATGAAGAAGTATTTGATCAAGCCTCCTCTACAGAATAGGATTGAAAAAGTTAAATGACATAGGGAGGCTATATAATACTAGATACAAAGTTGTGTTTTTGGCTTGAGTAGTGAGGAGGCCCTCTGCAAGATTCCTAGAACCATGGATGATACATTTTATAGAAAATATTTGTACCAAGAAGATCAAAATTGATGGGGACACTTTAATAAGTGACAATATGTATGATCTATTAGAATGTTTAGAATAACTGGGGGGGAAGGTGAATTAGTTACTCAAGGTCCATAAGTACCATTTGAAAAATCAAACATTAAACATTAAGTGTTGTTCTTATCATGTTGTAGCTTAATCTCTACTAAACTGATAAAAAAAATTAACTAGTAGTCCATTGTCCTAATATAAAAAACTTGCTAAATGTAAACATGTAAATATAAAACACCATAAAACATTCAACACAATTTTGACACTAGAAACTAATGTGGAAATCCAATTTCGGAAAAACCATCAATAATGTGTCACACTTTTTTACTCTTTTGAAGTGAGCCCTGTTAGGGTCCAACTCTATTAAATGTTACAATACACACCGTTAAATGTGACCTGGTTAGAGGATTTAATCACCGTATTAGTAGTGGCCTTGTCAGAGGACTTTGATCATTCTATTATAATGTTATCTTGCTATAGGATTTGCATAGACTATTAAGTCCTTCAATGACTATTAGCTCAACCTTTAATTAAAATAATTATAATAGAAATTGTTTAGAATTATTAGAAAGAAAATATTAGGGTATGATATGTATGATTACAACTCACTTTTACAATTTCATATCTCTATTCACTTAATGTGTTGATTCTCTAATAAGCCTTCCTTTTCACCTCTATATTTGGTTTGTTTGGCAACCCTTGAAGAAATAACCCTTCTCTTCACATCAAACTTAAGGCTTCTACTTAGATTTGATTACCAACTCTAGAAGCTTTTGTTTTCTCATACTGGAAACACACATAGACTCTTTGTTTTGTCTCTTTATGTCTCACACTTCACACTTATATCACCTTCTTCATGTTCTCGCTCACTCTCTTCTCTCCTCTCTTTAAAGTTCATCTTTTCACCTCCTTAAATAGATAATTCTGGTCTTTTTCCATTTTCATGATCACCATAGATCTTAGGGTTTGTGATTTGATTCATCAGGTTCATTGTATATGTTCATCTTTCTTCTTTTCTAGAAACTTCTCATCAAATTTAGTCATTAGATATGATACCTAATCTTCTCCTTGAATTAAATTATCCAACTCATCAATCTTATCTTCAACACGTTTTCCATATTCCAAGAAATTAACTAAGTCGGCTAGAAATCACAATTCCTCATAGGTATTCAAAAATATTGTCACTTGAACATCACTAAGTTCTGACACTTGGTCATGATTGAATTTCTTGATTTTTGTAGAGCTCGGCATCAGTTATCACTCGGTCGATAATGGTGCTTGGCCAACACTAAAATTACTCAAGTTGTATTGGAGCTCAGTCAATACTAGCATCACTCATCATATACTTCAAAATTCCTTGATATTTTACTCTATTTCTTGGCAAAGCTTTACATAAGTGATATATCTTGAGTTGTATTGTAAATACTTGAACATCAACATGATTTAAACAATCACTTTGTCTTATCAAAGTCCAACTAATAAAATGTCCATTGTAACTTCCTTTTCACAACTCAACATTTCCTCTAGTGCTTTTTTTGAGAAATATCTCTAATCCTCTTCATCAATCAAATAGATATGAAATTTAGATCAGATAGAAACATGTATCATCAATACTTTTGACATCAATGATAATACAAGAATTGTTCCAATTATAGTTCCAACAATCTCCCTCTTTGGCATTGATGGAAACACTTTAAAATATACAAGTATATGAATATAGTCTCCCTCTTTGTTACCATGCAATCCAAAAGATGTTATTTTCATGAGTGGCCAGTATCCTTAGTTTCATTCTCATTATCATCTTTGCAATTTCAAAAAATCCCTCTAATGTCTTATATAAATTTCTCCCTCTTTCATTATGTATCTTTTCTTCTTTAGTATATCTCTCCCTTTATAGAAATTCTCTCCCTCCAAGGTTTATCTTTCCCTCTTTGACAATAATGCCAAAGACACTCTCTTGATTATGTCGATATCTGGATGTCTGGCTTAATTTTGTCATGTATCTATGACTAATCTCCTTCATCTTCTTTACTTGAATTGACTACCTTAGGCATTTCCTAAAGTAAAATTATTTGAATCAATGTGTAAGTTATTATTATTAGCACATTTTATGCAATGGACCATTTCTAATTAAGGTGCTTTGCTTAGGGGAATCACCCCTAGTTTACCTCTAAGATATTCATGAACATCTTTAGGTAAGCCTTTAGTGAATATGTCTATAATTTTTTCTTTAGTGTGCACATATTCTAACTTCACTTCTTTGTCTTGAACTAGTTCTCTCAAGTGCTAATACTTGATAGAAATGTGCTTTGTTTTAGTGTGCATCACTAGATTCTTCTATATGTTAATAGCACTTCTATTATCACAATAGATAATCACAGGAACTATAATTTCTTGCTTCATTCCTTTTATTAATTATTTGATCCACATAATGTTTCAATAGTTCACTACAACTACCACATACTCAAACTTGGTTGTTGATTGGGAAGCTCAATTATGTTTCTTTCTTGTCCATGACACCAATCTCTTTCCTAGCAAGAATGCACCTCCATTAGCGTTTTCTATGCCATCAATATGTTCTACCCAATCAGAGTTAGTGAATACATTTAGTTTAAGTCTATCACTTCTCTTGTAATATAATCTATAGTCTTTTGTACCATTTAGATATCTTAATATCTTTTTCATTTCCATCATGTGAGTCTCCTTAGGATTTTTTGAAAATCTAGCAACTATTCCAATAGCTAATGTAATATTAAGTCTACTATGAACAACATATTGCAATTTTCCAATCATTGATCTGTATAGTGTTTGTTTCACATTAGCAGATTTATCACTTTTAGATAACTTATGTCATATAGAAATAGGTGTTCTCATTGGTCTTGATTCTTCCATTCTAAAAAATTTAGTATCTCCTTGATATATTTAGACCGGGTAAGGAAAATACCAAACTTCATCTTACATACTTGTGGTCCCACAAAAAAATTGATTTCACCAAACATTGACATTTCAAGTTTGTTCTTCATTTGATCAGCAAATGATTTGCATAATGCTTCTTTTCCTCCAAATATAATGTCATCAACAAAAATTCCAAATAGAAGTACTTAATTGTTCTTACTAGTCTTTAAGTACATATTATTGTTATCATTTGTCCTTTCAAAACCAATCTTCACTAAGTAATTATGAAGTATTTCATACTATGCTTTTGGGGCTTGTTTCAATTCGTATAGAGCTTTGTTCAGTTTACATACCATATTCATCTTATTTGGGTCCACAAATCCTTCAGGTTGTTTTATGTACACTTCTTTCTCAAGTATACCATTTAAAAGTACATATTTGACATCCATTTGATATACTTTGAAATGCCTGTAGGCTAAATATGCAAGCTAAGCTCTAACTCATTCCAATCTTGCAATATTAGAAAAAAAATTTCCATAGTCAAATCCTTCCTCTTGAGCATATCCTTTGCACACTAATGTCGTCTTGTTCCTTGTAATTTTTGAAAATAGATTGATACAAGTATGATATATATGTTTTAGTCATTGTTCTGTCATTGATGTCAAACATGCTATATGCTAGTAATACAACTACTTATATGATTTAAGTACTATCACTTTTTTGATTGATGAAGAGGATTTGATTAAAATGATGTAACCATAGCACCTAGAGGAAAGGTTGAGATATGATATGGAAAAGGAGTCCAAGAATCAACTAAGATAGTGATAATATAGTACATTGATAATCTACTTAAGGTTGGTTACACTAATTAAGTTTAGAAGAACAAGTTAAATAGAGTTTGTCTACCAAGCTTGACCAAGTGGATAGTAGGTGCCAAGCAAAGTTAGCACAAGAAGAGCGAAAAATCAATTGGAGTCAAGAAAACTCAATTTTAGTATAAGTCTGTTGGTACCCAATATGAACCTAGTATTTAAAATTTTAAATTTATGGTTTTGAACCTCTTTGAACTATGGTTCAAAGCCGTTCAAATTTGATGGTTTGAAGTGGTTTGAAATGTAGACTTGTTGATTTAAAAAAGTTTAGAATGCATGTTCAATTTAATACCCAAATTCAATCTCAACTCGTAATTTGAGTTCAAATTCTATCAGTTCAACAGTTTGAAGAAAGTGCACAAGTGTAGATCAAGATTGTGGAGATTTGGTCCAGTTCAAAAAGTCCAATATTGCAAGACCTATGGTGATTTTATTCCACATTTGAGTTTCAGATTTAACTCAAATGGTCACAACACGATGATTCAGATGCTCAAGGATTGAGGGATAGCATCTATAATTTTGAGTTCATGTTGCTCAGACTAATTCTAGAAAAACATATGGACAACCTTTATAACACATAAAGCTTGTAATGGTGGTCAATCATGTAGATCAAAGGCACTTTTAGTTTTCAAAATTCATGGCACTTCAATGGTCATCTTTACTACAATTGCTATGATTGGCTCATACGAGTTCTAGATGACATTTTGGTCTAGAATAGGGATCACATATTGATAAATTAAGCCTACTGGTATTAGAAATTTTGAGAGTTCAAACATTTGATTCATAAAATGGTAAATTTGAAATGTGCACATCATAGAATGGTTGATACTCGCTGAGCATCTCCAATTGAAAACAAGAGATTTATCGAGTGATATGTGGAAATCATAAATCAAGATTCAAATGACTATCCATGCCCCCTCCCACATGAGGATTCCAAGGCATAACAAAAAAAATATGAATTGGCTCACTCTCATTTATGAGGTTTATTCATATGGAAGTACATGGCTATGAATACATATCACTAACAAATGTTATCTGTAGAGATGGAGATTTTTACATTTGAGAGAAGATATCATGTGAGGCTAACAATGATAGTAGCTCCATGAATTTTCATTGGATCCAAACCATGCTTAGTTACTTGGGGACGTGGACATCCATATGCATGTTTTTTGATGGATTGACTAAGGTTTTAGAAGTGGAAGTCATGCATTTGAAAATATTGTTGGAAGAAACTATTATAATTTCTATGACCACGAATTTGCAAGAAGCCCAAAAATTAACCTCAGTGTGGGTGGTATAAATCCCAATCTAACCAATGGATCAATCCTATTTTTAGATGTGTTTGAAAAAAAATAATTACCTAAACATCCTCAAAGTAGTTTTAAAATATTCTTGATGGATAGAAGGTTATACATGTTTTAATACAACACTATCAAAATGATCCATGACACCCAGAAAATGATGCCAAAAAAATAGATCCTATTTTAGGGGCCATAACTCCCAAATCTTCCATTGGATCTTTTTGAAATTGAAATATGTTGGGAATATCCTGGTTACCTAAATCCTCACTAGAGTGATCTTCCAAATTATGTTTATTTTGCAAGATATGGATAAATGTGTGCAGGTGTATCAAAATTATCTAGAACAGTCACAAAATGTATAGCATAGTAAATAGTCATGTTTCGAGGGTCATATCTCACAATTCAACTATTGGATCAAGCTAAAGTTTAGATATGTTGGACATAAACTAATTTTTAAAATTCTCACTAGAGTGATTTTCAAAAAATTTCCAAGTTGGTGAGAAACATGTGACTGTTCACACCACTATTGGATTAGCACTCTATCACTAGAAAATGCCACTTGTCCAAATCTACTTATAAACATTATAAAAAGGTATTTATAAACTATTAGTTATAATGTTTATAAACTATGTATGTTATAATAAATAAATGAATAAAGGTAAATCGATGGGGGAAGGATGAGAAACTTCTTGACAATATGAAAGAACTCGAGCCAATTCCCATAGTTGTACAAGTGACATTCTTAAGTAATGGTAACTAATCTCAAGGGACATGTGGACATAGGAAGCTTCTACCTGTTGGCATAAGATAAAGTCACTTTTTTCTATTCCCTCATATTATAAAATTCAAAGGGTTAAATGTAAGAGGTAATAAAGATTGTTGATGGGCATGTAGAGGTTTCTATTTCAAGATTCAGTTGTGAAAATTGAATATCACTCATTCATACTTATTTATTGTAAAAACATCTAGAAAATAGGGTTCCACTTTTCCTACTAAAAACAAAAAGACTATGTGTTATAGCAGGAGGGAAGAGTTTTCTAGTTTTTAAGTTATTCTTCTTTTATGAGAAAGCAAACTTTGGGGCTGTAGTAGACTAGAGCTTTCATTTTTCTAAACTATGTGTTAGAAAAAGAGGAGAAATTTTGATTTTGAATCTAATGAAGGGGAGGGATTTATTTAGATTGTGATTTTGATGCAGTGTGTAATAAGATCTTCGTTATCTTTTATGCTTTAGAGAAGGGAGACTAGAATATAATTGCATATCAAAATGTCAAGTTTGGGGTAGTTTCTTTCCACCGATCATGAACTTTGTATAGCTTTTAGTTTTTTTGAAAATGCATTTTAATGTCACTATTTTCTAATTATGTTACCATTTCAAGATATCTTTAAAAGCTCTAATTCTTCATTTTCTCAGGGGGTGAAAGATTTATTCTCTATTTCCATTCACTTTGTAATGCAACATCAAGCATTTAAACTTTGCATCATTTGTTTCTCTTTTCTTTTTTGTTACTTAGTTTCCACATCTATTTCATGCTTATGGGAAGATTTTTGTAAACCTTTTGTGCTTTCTTGTTAAAACCATTTGTATTTGAATTTATTGTAAATCATGTAAGAGGAGTTGTACTTGGAGAAATTCAGAGGCCATTTATGCTTTTCAATAGCAAAATGACCCAACTATTGGTGTATATTTAGTCTTCCTATTTGGGCTTTGGGGTTAATTTGTATATATATCTTTCAAGGATAATCTATTCACTAATAGATTTTTGGTGACTCCACTAGGGATCTAGAAACAAAGATTTAGTGCCTAATATTTGTTTCCTCAGTTTTATGATTATCTCTATGTGCAAGATATTGGCAACTCTATTGCAAAGATCATGCTGACTATAAAAGTCATGAGAAGATCAAGCCCAAACCCTTCTCTCCCAGAACTTTATCAAAAGGATGATAAATTATTGCATGAATTTGTGGATAGCTTCAAAGAAAGTATTTCTTTGGCTGTTTGAAATAGTATGTCTTGAAGATGATGCCTCATCTTGGTTGCTATGGAAAATCCTTCGTATGAGATTTCATAAGTTGAAAGACTTGCAAGATCTTGGGGAGAAAGTGTTTCGATTGAAGAAATATTTGGAGGTGGATGATGACAAGGTCTTGGTTATGTCTTCACATTTAATCTCATGTGATTATTTATTATTGGGTAAGAAAGGAATCCAAACCTCCATAACCCATCTAGAAGAAAGCCAGACATGGGAGAAAAAGAACACCCAAGCTAAGAGTGAGAATTATAGCAGTCGGGACAGCTAAGAGAAGGAAAGCATTGACATTAACTTTTAGCATGTAGATAATCCATTAGAATCATTTAATGTTTCCCTTCTTAATAAATAAGAAGAAAGGTTTCATGATCAAAAGAATCTCTTTGTGCATGTTTCAGTTATTGATCCTAATCTGGCTGAAAGTAGAGAACTAGAATTTTTATGCCATGGATAGAAGATAAGAAAGGAGAAGATAATTTCACCAAATGAATTTAGATATGATATATTTCAGCTTGAGACCTCCTTTCAGAATAATAATAGTACTGAAACAAAGAAAGATCTGCAAACCTTTGAGTTGAGTACTTTTCAAGAAGATGATCGTGTTGCATTTCAAGTGGAGGCAATCTAGCTTGGACCAAATTTAGAAGTAGTAAGAAAGAGTGAAAAGAAGTCTGAAAATTTGGAAGATGAAGTTACTTGGAGTGAACTCAATCCACTTTTCTTGCTAATGGGGTTTTGTGAGAATGCTGCTATAAGAGAAAATCCTTTGTTTTAGCCTCATGATTTGCCATTAAATGATGAAAATTTGTCTTTAAAGAATGTTGAAACTTTGATGCAAAGAGGAAAGGCTAGAGTTGGTTCTCAGCTGGTTGCCAACTTCATTGAAACATCGAGCAATACTCTCATGTATGAGGAAGAAGAAAACATCATATGCAAATTTTTGTCATCTCTTAGGAAAGGAGATTCTTCTTTGGATAGCCAAAGTGTGAATACAAAAAAATAGGCTACAAAGGTTAGTTTGATGATTCATCCTATTCTTTTCAGTATGATCCTATTGAAGATAATGTTACGAAGTCTAAAGATGCATCGGGAGAAAAGAAAGATCTAATGTTTCACACATTTGATGATGCCCTAATTCTTGATAGAGTTGGAGAGAATTTTTTTGATAAATTTGATCCCATGTTAGAAGAATTCTCTTTGTTTAATGATGTGAGACATGATTCTCATGATTATGAGAAACAATAGATATTTTTAAATTGTAGTCAGCAAGCTAATGAAGAACTTCCTAAAATTTGTTCTCTTCAATTCAAAACCTTTCTTGATTTAAAAGATGATGGAGAAAAGCCATCTCAAGATGAAGAATGTTATGATGAGCTTTGCTTGTTCAAGACAAAATGTTGGGTCACCAAAATTTTGCATATTATAAGCTTGACTTTTAGCATTGAAGATATCACCATTAAGCAATGGAGCTACTTTATTAAGACATGGTTTGCTGATGCAGAAAGGCTCCTACTTCTCCTCGCTAGTAAATGGATTCACGTGATTCTTTCCTTACTATTGGTTTAGTGGTATGTTTTTCTTCCTACCTATGTATATATTTTGTAAATACATTTTTTGTGTGCATAGTGTTAGTTTGAATAATGTACAAGCTTTGTGGTTGCTAATACTTTAGGTGTTTTGGTCAGTTGGTTTTGCCTTGCTCCCCTCTACCCTCTCTACAAGAAGCTCCCAATTTTCTCTTCTTGGTCACTCTATTTGCCCAATAGATAAGGAACTTGTCTTTTACCAGAGATTGTTGGAGTTCCCTATTTTTGAGTCAAAAATAGTCCCATAGTTAGAGCCCCTATTAGCACCCAATATGAACCTGGTATTTAAAATTTTCAATTTATGGTTTCAAACCTCTTTGAACTAAGATTAAAAGCAATTCAAAGTGGTTTGATGATTCAAAGTGGTTCGAAATGTAGATTTTTTTATTCAAAAAATTTTAGAATCCATGTTTAATTTAATACCCAAATTCAATCTCAGTTCGTAATTTGGGTTCAGATTCTATTAGTTCAACGGCTTGAAGAAAATGCACCAGTGTAGATCAAGATTGTGGAGATCTAGTCTAGTTCAAAAATTCCAATATTGGAAGACCTCTGGTGATTTTATTCCAAATTCAAGTTTCAAATTTAATTCAAATGGTCACAACATGTTGATTCAGATGCTCAAGGATTCAAGGATAGCATCACTAATTTTGAGTTCATGTTGCTCGAACTAATTCTAGAAACACATGTGGCCAACCTCTATAACAAATAAAGCTTGTAATGGTGGTCAGTCATGTAGATTAGAGGCAATTTCAATTTCCTAAATTCATGGCACTTCAATGGTCATCTTTAGTACGATTGTTGTGATTGGCTCATACGAGTTCTAGATGACATTTTGGTCTAGAATAGGGGTCACATATTGATAAGTTAAGCCCAGTAGTATTAGAAACTTTGAGAGTTCAAACCTCCAATCCATAAAATGGAATATGGGAAATGCACACATCATAGAATTGTTGATACTCGCTGAGCATCTTCAATTGAAAACAAGAGATTTATTAGGTGATATGTGGAAGTCTTAAAACAAGATTCAAATGACTATCTGTGCCCCCCCCACCCCACATGAGGATTCCACTGCATAACAAAAAAATGATGAGTCAGCTCATTCTCATTGCCGAGGTGTATTCATATGGAAGCACATGGTTGTGAATATAGATCACTAACAAATGCTATCTACAGAGATGGAGATTTCTACATTTGAGAGAAGATGTCATGTGAGGCTAACAATGGTAGCAGCTCCATGAATCTTCATTGGATCCAAACCATACTAAGTTACTTGGGGGCATGGAAGTCCAAATGCATGTTTTTTGATGGATTAACTAAGGCTTTAGAGGTGGAAGTCATGCATTAGAAAATATTGTTTGAAGAAGCTTTTGTAATTCTATGACCATGAATTTGTAGGAAGTCAAAAAATTAGCCTCAGTGTGGGGGGTATAAATCCCAATCTGACCATTAGATCAAATCACATTTTTAGATATGTTTGAAAGAAACTAATTATCTAAACCTCCTCCAAGCAGTTTGAAAATATTCTTGACAAGTAGAAGGTTGCGCATGTTTTAATACAACACTATCAAAATGATCCACGACACCAAGAAAATGATGCCAAAAAATAGATCCTATTTCGGGGGCCATAACTCCCAACTCCATCATTGGATCTTTTCAAAATTGAAATATGTTGGGCATATCTTGATTACCTAAATCCTCACTAGAGCAATGTTCCAAATTATGTTTATTTTGTGAGATATGGATAAATCTATGTAGGTCTATCAAAATTATCCAAAACAGTCACAAAATGTAGAGCACAATAATACAATCATGTTTCGAAGGTCATATCTCACAATTCAACCATTGGATTGAGCTCAATTTTAGATATGTTTACATAAACTAATTTTCTAAATTCTCACTAGAGTTATTTTCAAAAAAAAATTGGGTTCATGAGATACATGTGACTGTTTACACGACTATCAGATTAGCACTCTATCACCAGCAAATGCCACTTGTTCAAATATGCTTATAAACATTATAAAAATATATTTATAAAATATTAGTTATAATGTTTATAAAATATTTATGTTATAATAAATAAATGAATAAAGGTAAACCTATGAGGGAAGGATGAGAAACTTTTCAACCATATGAAAGAACTTGAGCCAATTCCCATAGTTTCACAAGTGGCATTCTTAAGTAATGGTGACTAATCTCAAGGGAGATGTGGATAGAGGAAGCTTCTACCTATTGGCATAAGATAAAGTCATTTTTTTCTATTCCCTCATATGATAAAATTCAAAGGGGTAAACATAAGAGGTAATAAAGATTTTTGATTGGCATGCAGAGGTTTCCATTTCAAGATTCAGTTATGAAAATTGAATAATATTCATTCATACTTATTTATTGTAAAAGCATCTAGTAAACAGGGTTCCACTTTTCCTACTAAAAAAAAATACTATCTTACAGTAGGAGGGAAGAGTTTTCTAGTTTTTAAGTTCTTCTTCTTTTCTGAGAAAGCAAACTTTCAGGTTATACTAGACCAGAGCTTTCATTTTTCTGAACTATGTGTTAGAAAATGAGGGGAAATTTTGATTTTGAATGTAATGAAGGGGAGGGATATATTTAGTTTGTGATTTTGATGCAGCGTGTAATAAGATCTTTGTTATCTTTTACGCTTTATAGAAGGGAGATTGGAAGATAATTGTATATGAAAACTTTGAGTTTGGAGCAATTTCTTTCCACTGAATGTGATCTTTGTATAGCTTTTAGTTTTCTCTAAAATGCATTTTAGTGTCACTAAATTCTGATTATGTCACCATTTCAAAATATCTTTAAAAGCTC
This sequence comes from Cupressus sempervirens, assembly GCA_028749045.1. Classification (NCBI taxonomy): domain Eukaryota; kingdom Viridiplantae; phylum Streptophyta; class Pinopsida; order Cupressales; family Cupressaceae; genus Cupressus; species Cupressus sempervirens. The sequence continues at coordinate 217,924,070 of CM053785.1, read as the reverse complement.
TGATTCTTCATTTTCTTAGGGTGATGGAAGATTTATTCTTTGTTTTCATTCACTTTATAATGCAACATCCCAAAAATGAACTTTGCATCATTTCTTGCTCCTTTTCTTTTCATTTACTTAGTTTTTACATCTATTTCATGTTTATAGGTAGATGTTTGTAAACCTTTTGTTCTTTTTGGTTAAAAGCATTTGTATTTGAGTTCATTGTAAATCATGTACAAGGAGTTGTACCCAGATATGTTTAGAGGGCATTTACACTTTTCAATAGTGAAATGACCAAACTGTTGGTGTATATTTAATCTTCTTATTTGGGTTGTGGGGTTAATTTGTATATTTTTCCTTGGAGGAAAATCTATTCACTAACAAATTTTTGGTGACTCCGTTGGGGATCCAAAAAAAAAGATTTATTGACTAATATTTTTTTCCTTAGTTTTATAATTATCTCTATGTGCAAGAGATTGGTGACTCTATTGTAAAGATCATGACGACTATAAAATTCATGAGAAGATCAAGGCCAAACCCTTCTCTCCCAGAACTTTATCAAATGGATGATAAAGTATTTCATGAATTTGTGGATAGCTTTAAAGAAAGTATTTCTTGAGTTGTCCAGAATTATATAAGTCTTGAAGATAATGCCTCATCTTGGTTCCTATGGAAAAGCCTCTGTACAAGATTTCGTAAGTTGAAATACTTGCATGATCTTGAGGAGAAAGTATTTCAATTGAAGAAACATTTGGAGGTGGATGATGACAAGGCCTCTATTATGTCTTCACATTTCATCTTAGGAATTATTTAGTGTTGGGTGAGAAAGGAATCCAAATAGCCATAACCCATCCACAAGAAAGCTAGACATGGGAAAACAAGAACACTCGGGCTAAGAGTGAGAATTATAGCAGCCAGGATAGCCATGAGAAGGAAAGCATTGACACTAACTTGCAGCATGTAGATAATCCATTGGAAAAATTTAATGTTACCCTTCTTAATAAGGAAGAAGAAAGGTTTCTCGATCAAAAGAATCTCTCTATGCATGTTTCTACCTTTCTTCAATGTTACCTTTCTTCAATGTAGATAATCCATTGGAAAAATTTAATGTTACCCATCTTTTCTACCATGCATAGAAGATAAGAAATAAGAAGACTCTCCTACTATTTTGAGAAGATAAATTCACTAGCTAAATTTAGAAATGATATGTTTCAACATGAAACCTCCTTTCAGAATAATGAGTATGCTGAAACAAAGAAAGATCCATAGACCTTTGTGTTGAGTAGTTTTCAAGAAGATGATCATGTTGCACTTCAAGTGGAGGAAATTTGGATTCAACCAAATTTAGCAGCAGCAAGAAGAGTGAAAAGAATTTTTAAAACCTGGAAGATAAAGTTACCTGGACTAAACTCAATCCACTTTTCTTGCCAATGGGGTTTTGTGAGAATGCTGCTATAAGAGAAAATCCTTTGTTTCAGCCTCAAGATTCTCCATTAAATGATGAAAATATGTCTTTAAAGAATGCTAAAACTTTGATGGAAAGAAGAAAGGCTAGAGTTGGTTCTCAATTGGTTGCCAACACCATTGAAACATTGTGTGATACTCTCATGTATGAGGAAGAAAAAAACATTATATGCAGATTTTTGTCATCTCTTAGGGAAGGAGATTCTTGTTTGGAAAGCAAAGGTATGAATACAAAAAAAATAGGCTACAAATATTAGTTTGGCTATTCATTATATTCTTTTCAATATGATCCTATTGAAGATAATGTTATGAAGTCTAAAGATATGCTGGGAGAAAAGAAAGATCTAATGTTTCATGCATTTGATGATGCCTTGATTCTTGATAGAGTTGGAGAAATTTTTTTTGATAAATTTGATCCCATTTTAGAATAATTCTCTCTATTTAATGATGTGAGACATGATTCTCATGATTATGAGAAAGAATAGATCTTTGTAAACTGTAGTCATCAAGCTAATGAAGAACTTCCTAAAATGTGTTTTCTTCAATTAAAAACCTTTCTTGATTTAAAAGATGGTGGAGAGAAGCCATTTCAAGATGAAGAATGTTATGATGAGCTTTTACTATTCAGGACAAAATTTTGGGTTGCCAAAATTTTGCATACTATGAGCTCTACTTGTAGCATTGCAGAGATTGCCATTAAGCAATGGTATGGAGTTGCTTTATTAAGACATGGTTTGCTGATGAGGAAAGGCTCCTACTTCTCTAGGCCAATACATGGATTCACGTGATTATTTCCTTACTGTTGGTCTTGTTGTAGGTTTTTCTTCCTAGCTATGTATATATTTTTTAAATACATTTTTTTTGTACGTAGTGTTAGTTTGAATAATGTACAAGCTTTGTGCTTGCTAGTAGTTTAAGTGTTTTGGTCAGTAGGTTTTGCCCTACTCCCCTCTACCCTCTTCGTAAGCAGCTTCCAGTTTTCTCTTCTTAGTGACTCTGTTTTCCCAATGGATAAGGCACTTATTTTTTTCCAAAGATTTTTGAAGTTCTTTTTTTTGAGTAAAAAATAGTCCCACAGTTAGAGCCCCTGCTAATACCCAGTATTTAAAATTTTTAATATACAATTTTGAAACTCTTTGAACTAAATTTCAAAGTAGTTCAAAGTTGTTTGATGGTTCAAAGTGGTTTGAAATGTAGACTTGTTGATTTAGAAAAGTTTAGAATCCATGTTCAATTTAATTCCCAAATTCAATATTAGTTCATAATTCAAGTTCAAATTTTTTCAATTCAATAGTTTGAAGAAACTACACAAGTGTAGATCAAGATTGTGGAGATCTAGTCCAGTTCAAAGAGTCCAATATTGCAAAACCTCTAGTGATTTCATTCCACATTCAAGTTTCAAATTTAATTCAAATGGTCACAACATGCTGATTCAGATATTCAAGGATTTAGGGATAGCATCTCTAATTTTGAGTTCATGTTGCTTGAACTAATTCTAGAAAAATATGTGGCCAACCCCTATAATACATAAATCTTGTAATGGCAGTTAGTCATGAAAATCAAAGGTGCTTTCAGTTTCTTGAATTCATGGCACTTCAATGGTCATCTTTAGTATGAATGCTATGTTTGGCTCGTATTCTAGATAACTTTTTGGTCCAGAATAAGGGTCACATATTGATAAATTAAGCCTAGCAGTATAAGAAACTTTGAGAGTTCAAAACACTAATCCATAAAATGGAATATGTGAAATGTGCACATCATAGAATGGTTGATACTTGTTGAGCATCTCCAATTGAAAAAAAGAGATTTATCGAGTGATATGTGGAAGTCTTAAATCAAGATTCAAATGACTATCCATGCCCCTCCCCCCACATGAGGATTCTAGGGCATAACAAACAAATTATGATTCAGCTCATTCTCATTGCTGAGGTGTATTCATATGGAAGCACATGGCTATGAATACTAATCACTAACAAATTCTATCTGCAGAGATGGAGATTTCCACATTTGAGAGAATATGTCATGCGAGGCTAACAATGATAGCAACTTCATGAATCTTCATCGGATCCAAACCATGCTTAGTTACTTGGGGATGTGGAAGTCCATATGCATTTTTTTTGATGGATTAACTAAGGCTTTAGAGGTGGAAGTCATGCATTTGAAAATATTTTTGGAAGAAGTTGTTGTAATTTCTATGACCACGAATTTGTAGGAAGCCAAAAAATTATCCTCAATGTGGGGGGTATAAATCAAAATATAACCATTGGATCAAATCCCATTTTAATATATTGTTGAGGAAAAATAATTATTTAAACCTCCTCCAAGTGGTTTGAAAATATTCTTGACACATATAAGGTTACACATGTTTTAATACAGCACTATCAAAATGATCTACGACATCCAGAAAATGATGCCAAAAAAAAGATCCTATTTTGGGGGCCATAACTCCCAACTCCACTATTTGATCTTTTCCGAAATTGAAATATGTTGGGCATATTCTCATTACCTAAATCCTAACTAGAGTGATCTTCCAAATTATGTTTAGTTTGCAAGATATGGATAAATGTTTGCAAGTCTATCAAAATTATCAGAACAATCACAAAATGCAGAGCACAGTAAAATAATCATGTTTCAAGGATCATATCTCACAATTCAACTATTGGATCAAGCTCAATTTTTGATATGTTGGACATAAACTAATTTTATAAATTTTCACTAGAGCAATTTTCAAATATTTTCCAAGTTCGTGAGATACATCTGACTATTCACACCACTACTAGATCAACACTTTGTCACCAACAAATGCCACTTGTCCAAATCTTCTTATGAACATTATAAAAAGATATTTATAAACTATTGGTTATAATGTTTATAAACTATTTATGTTATAACAAAAAAATGAATAAAGGTAAACTGATGGGGGAAGAATGAGAAACTTCTCGGCAATATAAAAGAACTTGAGCCAATTCCCATAGTTGTATAAGTGACATTCTTAAGTAATGGTGACTAATCTCAAGGGAGATGTGGACAAAGGAAGCTTCTACCTATTGGAATAAGATAAAGTCAATTTTTTCTATTCCCTTATATGATGAAATTTAAAGGGCTAAACATGAGAGGTAATAAAGCTTAGTGATGGGCATGTAGAGGTTTATATTTCAAGATTCAGTTATGAAAACTGAATATCATTCATTCATACTTATTTATTGTAAAAGCATCTAGAAAATAGGGTTCCACTTTTCTTGCTGAAAATAAAGACTATGTCTTATAGCGGGAAGGAAGATTTTTCCAATTTTTAAGTTCTTCATTTTTGAGAAAGCAGACTTTAGGGCTGTAGCAAACTGAAGCTTTCATTTTTCTAACTGTGTGTTAGAAAAAGAGATGAAATTTTGATTTTGAATGTAATGAAGGGTAGGGATTTATTTAGATTGTGATTTTGATGTAGTGTGTAATAAGATCTTTTTTATCTTTTACACTTTAGAGAAGGGAGATTGGATGATAATTACATATCAAAACTTGAGTTTTGGGTAGTTTCTTTCCATTGATTACGATCTTTTTATAGCTTTTAGTTTTCTTTAAAATTAATTTTAATGTCACTATTTTCTAATTATGTTACCATTTCAAGATATCTTTAAAAGCTTTGATTCTTCATTTTCTCAAGGAGGTGGAAGATTTATTCTTTCACTTTGTAATGTAGCATATGGCAAATGAACTTTGCGTCATTTGTTGCTCTTTTCTTTTATGTTACTTAATTTCTACATCTATTTCATGTTTACAAGTAGATGTTTGTAAACCTTTTTTCTTTCTAGTTAAAAGCATTTGTATTTGAATTAATTTTAAATCATGTACAAGGAGTTGTACTTGGATAAATTCAGAGGGCATTTATGCTTTTCAATAGCGAAATGACCCAACTGTTGGTGTATATTTAGTCTTCCTATTTAGGATTTGGGGTAAATTTGTAGTTTTTTTGGAGGATAATCTATTCACTAACAAAGTCGAGTGAAATAGTGGATGTTGAGTAAAGTTTAGTTGATGTCAAGCACCAGTAAACTTTACTTCATGCTGAGTGATTTTATGATGGATGTCTAGCAATGTAGCGTGTGTCGAGCATTCGAAGCCAATTAATTTTGAGTGTTAGCATTATGAGAAAGATCGAGAATTCAATGAATCTAAGTTGACAAGTTTGATTTCTTGAATTATGTCAATCATGTGGAAGATAAGATTGATGAGATGGTGGTACAAAATTCAAGGTAAACCATTTTAGGAAAATTCAAAGAGGATTGAAGGAGAATTTTCTAGAAGGGAATTCAATGAAATAAGGGGTAGATTCATTGAATCCTACCTAATTTGTCCTAACCCTAAATTGGACAATAGAGGATAAATGGAAAAATATCTTAATTCTCTATATATTGAGATGGCTAGTCAGAAGCAAGGTTTTTAAAGTGTGATAACCTAAGGAAGACAAGGAAACTAGAGTATTGCTTCATTCAGTGATCTATGAGAAGAGTTTACATTGGAAAGCAAATCAAGAAGGCTTAAGGGTATGGATTCTTGGAGGGTGAACAAGCTATTAGAGCTAAACTATGTGAAATTAAAGAAGAATGGAGGACTAAAACAAAGATCTGTAATCTACAAATGGAGTTGTAAGTTTTTATTAGATCAAGCCTTCATGTTACTCTCTAATAATTGTATCTGTCTAGAGTAAATCCTTTCAATTAAGGTTGACCTAAGACTCATATGTAAATCATTTAACTAGGTGACATTCCAAGTGAATGGTCTAAAGTCCTCTATTAAGGCTCACTCCTAATAAGGTGATAGAAATCCTTTAACTAGGTCACATTTAATAGTGTGCATTGTAACGTTTAACAAGGTTGGCCTTTCACAAGGCATGACTTCAGAAGAGTGATAATGATTAGCATGTTATTGGTAGTTCTTCCCAAATTAGGTTTCCACATTAAATCATTGTGTCAAATGTGTCATTGAATATTTTATGTTTCATGTTTAAATTTCTACAACTTGACTTGATAGTAACATAGAAGTTTGAGTGGTTGCATAATCTAATGGATGTGTGCATGATGAAATTTTTTTATGGATATTGGTTCACTAAGTTGTAAAAAGTTTTATTTATACATCTAGACCTTGGATAGCTTATTTAGCCTCCCTCTTAGTTATTCTAAAGAATTCCAAAAATTGGTATCAAAGCCATCTACTTAAGAGGGCTAGTTTGAAGCTATTAGAAGAACAAAGATCAAGATGTTAAAAAGAGAAGTACTCAAGCTTAATAGAGATAATTTCCTACATGGAAAATTATGATGAAGCTACACCTTGGAGGACTTGTAGATCATTCACAATCTACCATTACTATTGAGCATACATATCCTTGGTAGAGCCCTAACTATTGAAGATTTGAAAAAGAGGAAAGAAAAAAACTAGGCAATGTTAGAGATTGCCTCTACCCTAAGCTATGTTGAGTTTGATGATATCAAAAGTCTTGACAATGTAAAAAAAATGTGGGATACTCTACAAACTATCTATGGAGTTGATAATAATGTTCTAAGAGCCAAATCTTAGAGTCTTAGAGGTAACTTCGATGATATGAGAATTCAAAAAGGTGAAAATATTGCTCAATATTGCTCAAGGATAAAAGATGTAGTTAATACAATAAGAGGAGCTACTGGTACAATAGATGATGATATAGTACTAAGAAAAGTTTTGATAAAACTGCTACCTATATATGCTATTAGAGTTTCTACAATACAGGAACTAAGATGTATACCAGGAAATACTCTAAGTCTTAAAGGCCTAGTAGGTAGGCTCACTGCTTCGAAGCTATCTAACTTTGATAATTATAAACCTAAAAATATGGAATCTTCTTTCAAAGCTAAGTTGCTGTTGAAGGAACTTGGTGAGAAGAAGAAGAAGAAGAAGAAAAAGACAAATGTGTATCCAGTGACAGTGATACAAATGAAGAAGATGTGAATCAACTTGAAGCACTACTGGCAAGGAGATTTCACAGACGTAAAGGAAAGTTTAAAGGTAAACTACCTATCATTTGTTTCAATTACAATGAGGTTGGTCATATTGTTGCTAGATGTCTAGAGAAGAACTAAAAAGGTGGTGACAAGTACAAAAGTAGAAGAAATGAAGATAGCAAAGATTATAAAGACAGAGGCAAGAAGTTCTGCTACATTGCTAAAGAGGAAACAAAAGATGGATCTGAAGATCATAATGATGAAGTGGTGTATGTTTCAATAAAGGATGAATTTGATGAAGATGATGCAACTGCACTTGTTTCTTGTCTGAACAAGAATAATAGATGGATTAATAATAGTGGATGTTCACATCACATGACTGGAGATAAAAGTAAGTTCATTACCTTGAATTGTTATAACAGAAATAGTGTAAGATTTGGTAATGATGGACCATTTTTAATAAAAGGAAAAGGTTCTATCAAACTCATGGAAAAGATTTTATGTGACAATGCTTACTATGTTAAAGGACTTAACTATAATTTTTTGAGTGTTTCACAACTGAACAATTCAGGATGTGACGTTGAGTTTGAAAACAAGATTGTTAAAATATATAAAATTGATGGAAAACAAATTGGAAAGGGTGATCAAACTAGAAGTAATCTATTCTACCTTGATATAGAGGATGCTACTTGTTTAATTGTAGAATTTGATGATGTGTGGCTATGACACAAGAGGTTATGTCATGTTAATTTTGATAACCTAGTTAGTATTAGTAACATGAGAAAATTTAGAGGTTGACTAAGTTTAAGAAGCCTGACAATATAATGTGCAAACAATGTCAGTTAGGCAAGATGACAAAGTCAAGTTTTAAAAGTAAAACTCATACTTCTAAAGAAATACTAGAGATTGTGATATTGCTATCAAGATTTAATTGTGTGATTTTTGAGTCAAACTCATTAGTCCATATCTCATGAGTAGTGATTCAACATGAATCCATCTCTCATGAGAATAAATGGAACACTTTGCACTCATTGGATCTAGGTGATGCTCATAGGGGTGAAGCATTGGGACTTCTCGATAGGTCACCCATCCCAGTACTACTCAAGCCTAAGCATGCTTAACTATGGAGTTTCCTCCATGGTTAAACCCAAAGCTTGCATCCCCATTTACAAAACTATCACCAAGTTTTTTTCCTTATGAACCATTCACTAGAATGCTCCTTAAGCTCATCAATTGATAAGTAGGAGATAATTTCCATAGCAAGTCAAATTGTAATATGCTATCAAGATTTAACTGTGTGATTTTTTAGTCAAACTCATTGACCCATATTTCATGAGTAGTTATTCAACATGAATCCATCTCTCATGAGAATAAATGGAACACCTACTGCTCATTAGATCTAGGTGATTTTCACTAGTTAAGAGTGCTTAGGCTAGAGCAGTACTGGGATGGGTGACCTCTCAGGAAGTTATGGTGCTTTACCCCTGTGAGCATCACCTACATCCAATGAGTTCTAAATGTTCCATTTATTCTCATGAGAGATGGATTCATGTTGAATCACTACTCATGAAATATGGGTCAATGAGTTTAACTCAAAAATTACACAGTTAAATCCTAATAGCAATGTCACAATTTGACTTGTTGTGAAAATTATCTCCTACTTATCAATACTAGAGATTGTTCATATTGACTCGTGTGGACTAATATAAGTGAAAAGATACAAAGAAGATAAGTATAGTATGTTTCTTGTTGATTATTATTCTAGAATGATGATAGTTATATTTCTAAAACATAAATCTGACACTTTTCAAATGTTTAAGTTGTACTTAGCAAGAGTTGAAAATGAAATAGGGAAGAGGTTTGAGATCTGACAAAGGAGGAGAATTTACATCAAATGAGTTTAAGATGTTTTGTAATGACAAAGGAATCAATAGATAGACATTTGCTCCTAGAACCCCTCCACAAAATTGAATTGTTGAAAGGAGGAATAGGTATGTAATGGACTATGCTAGGACACTCATGATGGAGAATAATGTTGCTTTGAAATACTAGAGAGAAGTTGTAAGTATAGTTTTTTATACCATGAACCATGTACAAGTCAAGAAAGGTACTCATTCAACACCTTTTGAACTATGGTATGGATACTCACTCAATGTAAAATATTTAAAGGTATTTGGAAGCAAGTGTTACATTTTCAAAGATCTCAGGAATGGTAAACTAGAATCAAAAAGTGAAGAAGGTATATTGCTAGGTTATTCCATAAGAAGTAAAGCTTTTAAGTGTTTAAATACTAACACTAACAAAGCTATGGAAAGTGAAAAAGTAAAATTTGATGAATATACAAAAGTATATGATGCCAAACCTATGAAGGAACCAGAAAAATAAAAATCATTTGTATACTTTTATGAAGGTATGCCTACTAAAGAAGATGTTGTAAATCAAGTTGCAAACCAATAAAAAATTATAGTGACTATCGAGTCATGTACTATGAATATCAAATTGCATTTAGGAACCAAGCTACATTCAAGTGTTGAGTTACAGAATGAAGTTGAGGCACATGCCAATTCTAAGATTAGTGTTTATGAAAGAGATGTTGAACTACCTGATAGAGAGGTACATAGTGATTTTGAAGTTGAGGGACCAAATATAGAAGCCAAAGCTGAACCAAGATTATCTAAGTATGCTAAGAGACATCACCTTGCTACACAAATCATTGGAGATAAAGATGTTAGACCAATGAAAAGGAACAAGTTAAGAAATGATGCATGCTTGCTAAGCATGAAAGAACCCAAAATAGTGAAAGATGTCTTAGAAGATGTGGACTAGAGTAAAGCCATGGAAGAAGAGATTGAACAAATTGAGAAAAATAAGACATGAACTCTAGTTCCTAGACCAGAATACAAAAATGTGATTGACACCAAGTGGGTATACAAAAACAAGCTAGATGAAAATAGGGAAGTCATAAGGAACAAGGCAAGATTAATTTGTTAAGGGTATGACAAGAAGAAGGGATTAACTATGGAGAAATATTTTCTTCTATCACTAGATCAGAAGGAGTAAGAACTTTGTTTGCTTACTCTACATACAAAAGTTTCAAAGTTTATCAAATGGATGTTAAGTCTGCATTTATGAATGGTATATTAGAGAAAGAAGTTTATATAGAACAACCTGAAGGATTTGTTGATGCCAACAACAGAAACATGGTATGTAGATTACACAAAGCTTTATATGGGCAACCACCGTGAGCATGGTATAAGAGACTTTATAATTATCTTGTGAAGATTGGATTTGAGAGGACTAATGATAATATCAATCTGTACTTGAAGACAAAGAAATGAAAAGGTATTTTGTTATCAAAAAAAATTTGTTGATGATATCATATTTGGAGGTCAAGATACTTTATGTAACAATTTTGCAAATGAAATGAAGAAAGAATTTGAGATGTCTATGTTCAGAGAGATCAAGTTCTTTGTGAGTTTGCAAGTACATTGGATGAAATATGGTATATACATCACTCAATCAAAGTATGTTAAGGAGCTACTAAATTTTTTTGGATTGGAAAATTCTAAGCTAGTAAGTGTAGACACCTAAATTTGATTACACCACTTTGGTAGTCTAATTTAGCTATCTCTAAAGGAATCATTAATTAAATTCTTATTTAATTAATCCTTTGCCATTCCCTAGTTGATTAATTTAATTAATCATCTATAGTCCTAATTGATAAATCAAATAACCTATCATTTATCAATTAAATCCTATTTTCCTATCTAATTCCAGAATCCCCATTTATTAAATAAATCTATTTGATAAATAAAGCTCTCAAATATAAAAGCCCCTAACTTATCCCTAATCCTCCATTTAGCTTAATCCACCCATACTAACCAAGCTTAGCCTCTAACTCACCCAACCTCATTAATGTCATCCACTTGCACATCTCTAACATCCCTAATCTAATCCTAAACCCAAGCCTAATCCACCCCCTAATGTTGTCACATTCCCTAAACAAGTTTAAGACTTTCCTAAACCAAACCAAAGTCTCACCTCAAAATATCCCAACCACAAACTTGATGAAGCTCACAAACCCTTAAATGCTCTTACAAGCCCACTCATGACTCTTACACCTCTCTCACTCATGACTCTTACATCCCTCTTACATACTCAACCTCCATCATCAAGCCTTTAACCAACCCCTTATCCTATCCTCTCACAGTCATCCTCCTTGTGACAAGTGTCACCTTCCCATTGGTGCTAAAAAAGCACAATCCATGTGCTCTCCTTTGAGTGCATCCTAGCTCTCCTTAAGCTTTCATCTCTCCTTGCATCTAAGCCATCCATCCCTCTACCCCTTGGCCTATAAATTGAATCCCCTCCCGAGCCATTTCATCACAATCCTTTTAGTAAAGTCATAATGCTAGTTTGAGAACCAAAGCCATCAACCATACCCTTATAATGCCAAATTGAGAGCTCACAAGGCTACCAATTTGACATTACCCATCTTCACCATTGAAGAAATTGAGCATACATCCACATCAAAGGACACATCTACCAAATCAAGGAAGTATGGGGTGTTTCCTCTCTTAGGTTTGCGTTCCTTAGTTTTCTTTCTTTGTCTAAACTTATATGTGAATTTAGTTTTAGTTTGTGAATGTTTCTCTTATTGTTAATTTTCTTTGCACACTAAAATCTTGTTCTACATTTTGGCATGCCTGGTGAGACCCCACATTTGGGTCTATCTAATCATGTTTTGGTTTTTTTTTTGTTGTTATGACAAACTAACCAAGTCTAACATAGTTTGCTTGTGTGTTCTTGCAAAAGGTTTGTTGTTATTTTTTAAGGTACGCAGGTTCCTCCTTCAAAATCATGCTCCCGGCCATATAAGCGGTTTTGACCTAGTCAACATTTTTTTGCATCCCTGCAACTCCAGGAACGCGATCCCGTGACACAGGAATGCAAACCCCTGATAACAGCAGATAGCAGCCTCATGCCTTAAAAATTTTCTCTGCATTCTCGTCGGCCAATATCTCAGCGGGATCGCCATTTTCATTCATGGGAACGCTCCTCCTTTCTGTGAGATTGTCATTCCCGCTTGAGGGAATGCTCCTCCTTTCTGCGGGATTATCATTCCCGTGTGTGAAAATGCTCATGTTTTTTAAAATTTTCATCTAAAAATTGTAATACCTTATCATTTGTGAGACTGTCATTCTCGCGTTGCAAGAATGTTGTAAGATCGTAAACCAGTGGGATTGCTCTATTCAAAACGAGCTCCCTGGTTTTGGTTTTTGTTTTTTTTTTTTTAACCAGTTTTTTTCGACATTCTCGTGGCTTGGTCAACCTACGGGAATGCATCCCCATGAAGAAAACTCCAGCGGGATCGCATTTTCCCTACCGGATCGCTGCTTAGACTCGCGAGTTTACTGTGCTAAGTGCTTGGTTTGAATTTTTGATGTTTTCTGGTGCATGTTTTTATTCTAACTAGTTTTTTGTAGATTTTATCATCATAATAATAATCATAATCATATAAAAAAAAATCAATAAAATATCTCACACTTCACTTTTTGGGCATAAAAAGAATCCACATTTTAGAAATCTTCTAAGATACAAAAACTAATTAAAAACGCTTTGAGTGAGTTTGTAGTTGGACTCACCCTCTTTAATCACCCATCAATTTAACCATTGGTTGCAATCTTAGTGCCATCTATGGGGATGGGTCCACCTAAGAGGGTGTTAAGTGCTCCACAAAGATCAAACTTCACTTGTGTTTTTATTAGTTTTTCTAACTTAGAAAATTCCTTGAATGCACATTAGGCTCGCTAACACTTCATTTGGGCATTAAAATTTGAACAAATCAATTAACATGGAGGGCCTTTGAGCGTGTGCTTGAAATCGAGTTTCACACATCTTTGTTTTGGGTTTAAAACAAACTCACACTCAATCTTGAATGCCTTAAAAAAAATCAATCAAAACTTGACGTGGAGGGCCTTCGGGCACATGAGTTTTCTTTTTGTTGACCCAAATTTTTCTTCTTGCTTGCATTCTTTGATCAATTTTACTTTTGTTGGTGCATTTCAAGTTGGAATTGAACATTTGCATCTTAAACATGAGTGCTTGCATAATTATGTCTTTTAGCCCAAGATCATCCAAGTCTTCTCTCCCCTTGTCATCTTTCGAGGCCATCTTGGGTGCATAAGATTAGGATCCAAAATCTTGTTAAAATTTTTAGGAGGCCTGCTTGGGAATTTCATCACCCCTTGGGACAACCTCAACTCCAGTGTTCTAGCAGAGTATAAGAATCAAAAGGTGAATCGAAAGACACCTCTCTTGAGATCAAGATTTTGTCACTCGAGCTAAGCCTCAAGGAACTTTATACCCTTGACAAATGAAAGAGGAGAAGTGGGTTACCGCTCCTCTCGGCTATGTGACACCTTTTTAGTTTCATCTATGGATTTGGGCCTCACATACCTTGGGTATATCAAGGAATCCCTAGGTAAACCAACTATCAGGCTTGTAGACAACCATCTAGGATGTTAATGTGTTTGAAGTGACTGATCAAAATATTTGAAGAACATACACACTCCTTGGCGCAAGTATCACATTCTGAGAATCAAAAACTTCTATCTGGTTGTTCCTATCTATTGCTTGATTTTTTTATTATTTGTTAAATGAATGTTCGCCAAACTTGGTCAATCCTAGCTTAGGGCACACTTAGCATAGTCACTACCTATTTTAGAGTTGAACAAGTTGAAGCAAACCAACCAAAATCTCCCCAAAGCCAAGCAGATTCAAGAATTTATGTCAGAACAACCCAAACCCAAACAGAAGTTTCACAAAGTCAAACTCAAGCCATCTCAGGTATACCAAGAAATTTTGGCCAAGAGAAAGGAAATAACACCAAGCCCTCAAATTGCCAAACTCCACAAAGTAGAAGACAAAGCTGCCGACGAAGCCCTTCAAGAAGCCTAGTTGGATCACACTGTCAAATTTAGCCAACACCCAAGAGTTAACCCTGTTTATTCCTTACCAACTAGGCATGATTTCTATGAGTAGACCCCTTTGTTTCTCCACATATTCTTGCATAAGCTACACTTCAGAGTCATCTTTGTAGGAAAGCCAGCCATTCTAGGTCATTCCCTTAAGCATTTTAGCTCATCCATCTTATTTAGAACCAAACCATCTAGCCAACAATTTTTAAAAAAAACATTCACATCAAAGCCTTCAAAATTGTTGTCACATTTCTAGAACTTGCTTTTCCTACCATCTTTCAAACCACCAATCTCACCAAGGTTATCCCTTTGATAGAGCTTTGTCTAGGGTAATCTAGCTTTGTCACTTGTTATCCCTCATCACCTTGAGCTAAAGGTTGGGATCCACAAGTGATCAATCTCGTGTTCTTCCTAAAGGATCATCAGTCTATCTTTAAGTGGACACAATCACCACCAAGCTTGCACATAGGAAAGCAGACCTTTCATGCTTTGGCAACATGTCTTTGAAGTTAGAATCCCCAACCCAATCCTCCTTAGGTTTTGTCATATAGCTTTGCCTCAACCTAGGAAATCATTTGCATAGAAAAGCCTTCCCCTTTTTGCATCCACCAGCATTGTTTCATCTCATCCCTAGGAGCATTTTCAGGCCACTCATCACTCGCTTAGCCAAGAAGAAGAAGGAAACAATGGAGCCCTATCATTTGGATCAAATAGCATCACTCCCCTTGAGCACTCAACCATCCTCTAGTCCAAAGAATGCTATACCATCACCTATTGACATTGAAGCTTTCATGAACCAACCAGGAAATGTAGTATTGGTGAATGCCATTATAGACAAGAACAAAGAAACAATCATGGCTAACTTTCGAAGGGACAATATAGGAGCCTTCAACTTTGGAAGACCTCCTCTATTATCAAATCCATCTCACCCATTGTTTGGGCAGCTGCCACCACCCATAGGCTCTTATGATTCAAATTATCCTCAATATGTGCCAAAAGAAGAGCCTCAAGCCAATCCTTTTGATCCAACAAACCCAAACATACCATCCTCCACCCAAGTTGAAATCTCCATTCCGCAAGCCAACCCAGCCACCACCACTCCATCCTTGGTTCATACCTCTCCACTCCAAACTATCTTTGCCCAAAACACCTCACCATTCACTCCCTTCACTATTGCTGCTATTGCTCTCCAACCTAGCCTTCCAAATCTACCCATCTCCCAAATTAGTGCTAGCATATTTGTCTAACCTTAGCAATATACAATAGGAATGCCACCTATGGGGCCAAGTAATCAACCTTTCATCACCCCTAGCTTGTTCACCACAACCCAAAGCATAATTCCATCATTTTCATTAGGTCCTTGGAGCTCAGTGCCATCAGCCACAAATCCACAAGCTACTACCCTCACTCCACAAAGCTATCAAACCCCACAAGCTACCACCAATGCTCTGCCAAGCTCTCAAGTGGCCCAGGCTCCTGCCACCACTCTACCAAGCTTTCAAATCTAGCCACCAAGCTATCAAACCCCATCAGTTCCATTCCCAAGCTTTCAATTCCCGCCACCTCCACCACCAACTAATCCATTACCTCCTATTACCAACTACTTTTCAATGCCACTTCTAGGAGGTAATCCACCACCCCAGCCAACCACCAATTATTTATAGATACCATCCCAAATGGGGGTGCAACCCACATATTTTGGTCAAACTCCTCAAATCCAAAGTCATGTCCCACAAGCTCCTTGATCCTTTCCCCAAGCTTCACAACCATCTTATACCTTTCCTCCACAAAGCAATCCATTTATCCCACAACCATCTTATGTTCCTCAATCCCAACCTCAAATCCCATATCAATAGCAAGCCTCGTAGGACATGCAGCAATGTGTGCCACCTCCACCTCAGCAACCCGTCATCCACCATGCAGCTGCCCAAACAATGTACAATCCCTATCAGCAAATCCCTCATAGCCATCCATATTCAGTGGCCCCATATAGTGCATACCTACCTCAAGGAACTCCTACATTGGGGGCACCCCAGCCATCACCTATCAATTCAGAATGGGAAGAAATGAAGACATCTCTAAAGGCCATCCAAGAAGGGAATGATCCAAAGAAATTCAAGTTTGAGACTATGTGTCCTTATCCATTTGATAGAGCCATTACTATGACTCCATTTCCCAAGCATTTTGAGATACCTAAATTTGACAAATTTAGAGGAAAAGGAGACCCAGTCACCCACATCAAAGAATTTTACATGCACTGCCAAGAAGTGGCATACAGTGATGTCTTCCTCTTACACCTCTTTCCCAAAAGCTTGTCTGGGCCAGCTCTTGAATGGTTTTATAGAATCCCATATGGCACAATTAAGAACTTCGTTGAATTGTCTGAGGCATTTGTAGCCCAATATGCCCATCTTGTTGAAACAGAGTTATCAATAGTTGACCTTGTCCACACTAAGCAAAAAGATGGAGAAAGCCTTGCTGAATACCTGCAAAGACGACAAACCCTTACCACCCGCATATACTGTACCTTGCCAGAGTACCATGTGGTGAAAATGTTTATTGATAATGCCCATCCCAGCTTGGCTCACCAAATGACCATGAACTTTTTGCAGACCTATAAAGATATCAAAGAGAAAGGAATGATCCTTGAGCAAGGACTCATTAAAGATGGTGTGGTCAAGATTTACAAGGAGGCCAACCAAAATCAATCGCATTCCAATGACAAGTCTAGGTATTGGAACAAAAACAAGCACATTGTAATAGATGGGGTTACTAATATGAGACATGTGAATATTGTTGGGCCTTCCCAAAATCAGCCCAACCCACCATATCAACCAAACAACCAACAAGCTATCAACTACCAACAATAGAATCACTAAAGCTATCAAAACCACAATCCAGGACCCAACTTTCAAGGGTCTAGCAATCAAGCTAACGCCATCAATGTTGATGCAAGACCAAAGCCCAAGTTCCAACCTGCACCTAGAAACTATACACCCCTTGTTGAGCCATTGGATGTCATTTTTGAAAAATTGACTAAGGAAAACCTCATCAAATTTCCTCCTACCCAGAAAATTGATCCAGGCCAATCCAAATCTGCATGGTACAAAGACAATGAGTACTACAAATTTCATAGGGTAAAAGGTCACACCACCCTCAAATGCATGAAACTGAAAGATTATGTGCAGGACCTCATTGATCAGAAAGAAATCACAGTTAGAGCACAAACCTCTCCCAATGTAGGCTTGCAGATCTATCAAAATGCATTTCCTCCTCACAATAACCAAAATCCTAGAAAAGAACCTATCCAAAACAACAACAACACCACCAACAACCTCTAGCCAAACCAACAGCATGGAAAGAACAATGACCACACTTCATCCTATATAGACTATGGTAGCCTTATAGGTTGTATATCCGAGAAAGAACCTTCTGTCAATGTTATCAATATCCAAGGAACAAATAATGAGTGTGCAGTCACCACTCGAAGAACACAATTTAACATCGCAGGCCCACCAGTTTCATCAGCACCACCAGCTCCATCAAAAAGTTGGTACAATATCTTGGAACACCTTGGGAACATGCTAGCGCAAATCTCCATTTTAGACCTTCTCCACACTAGTCATGTGTACAAAGACATCCTTGACAGTGCTCTCATAGAATCATGTGTCCCTTCAAATATCAACGCTATTGATTTTCATAATCTTGTTGGACACCTTTCATCCTCATGTGCCTTATCTTTCAAACCCACCGACATACCCGTGGTCGAGCCAGATCACACCCTTTCGCTTCGCATAGCCATCACGGTATCCAATTTTTCTGTAAAAAGAGTAATGATAGATAATGGATCAGCCTTGAATATTTGCACCCTAAAATTCATAAAACAAGCTGGTTATACTAAGGTAGATATCATCAGTGAGGTTATCACCATCAAAGCTTATGATAACTTGGAAAGAACGACAGAAGGAACTATTTTGCTGCCAATCAAAGTTGGGCCAGTCATCCAAGAAACACTTTGCCATGGAAAAATAGTAAAGAGAAATAAGCATCCAATAGGATAAGTACACCTATGGTGATAGGACATAAATTTTCAAAGAAAGATGATTTAGCTAAGGTGAATAAAAAATTATATAGGTCTATGATTGGTAATTACATTATGTAGTACATAACAGACCTGATATTGCATTACCTATAGAGATAGTTGCAAGATTCTTTGCTAATCCCAAGGAGAATCATTTGATAGTTGTAAAGAGAATAATGAGATATCTAAAATGAACAGAGGAGTATGGTCTATACTGCAAGAAAAATGAGAAATTTGAAATAAGAGCCTATATTGATGCTAATTTGGCTAGAAATATTGATGGCAGAAAGAGCACTAGTGGAGGAGCATTTTCCCTAGGCAAAAGGTTAGTTACATAGACTATCAAGAAATAAAATTGCAATTCTCAATCTACTGTTGAAGCTTAATATGTTGTTTCTATAGTATATTGTACAAACATTATATGGATCAAACATCTACTCAAAGGTAGAAGGAGGAAATCATTAAACGTGTGATATTTTACTGTGATAATACAAGTGTTATAAATATATCAAAGAATCCTATGATGCATACAAAGATTAAGCACATTGAAATCAAGTATCATTACTTTAAAAAATTAGTTCAAAATAAAGAGGTGAAGATGGAATATATCAACACCGAAGAACAAATTGATAAGTAGGAGATAATTTCCACAGCAAGTCAAATTGTGATATTGCTATCAAGATTTAACTATGTGATTTTTTAGTCAAAGTCATTGACCCTAGACCTAATGAGTGCTAAGTTTTATATTTATTGTCATGAGAGTTGGATTCATGTTGAATCACTACTCATGAAACATCGGTCAATGAGTTTGACTCAAAAATCACACAGTTAAATTCTTATAGCAATATCACAATTTGACTTGTGGAAATTATCTCCTACTTATCAATTGATAAGCTTAAGGGGCTTGCTAATAAATGGTTCATAAGACACAACACTTGGTGAAGGTTTTTCAAATGGGATTGCAAGCCCTGGGTTTAACCATGGAGGAAACTTTGTAGTTAAGCATACTCAAGCTAAGGTAGCACTGGGATGGATGACCTCCTAGGAAGTCCTAGTGCTTCACCCTTGTGAGCACCACCTAGATCCAATGAGTGTTAAGTGTTCCATTTATTAGCATGATAGATGGATTCATGTTGAATCACTACTCATGAAACATGGGTCAATGAGTTTGACTCAAAAATCACATAGTTAAATCTTGATAGCAATATCACAATTTCACTTGCTATAGAAATTATCTCCTACTTATCAATTGATGAGCTTAAGGGGCTTTCTAATGAATGGTTCATAAGGCACAAAACTTGATGAAGGTTTTGCAAATAGGGTTGCAAGCTTTGGGTTTAACCATGGAGGAAACTCCATAGTTAAGCATGCTTAGGCTGGAGTAGTATTGGGATGGTGACCTCCTCGGAAGTCCTAGTGCTTCACCCCTATGAGCATCACCTAGATCCAATGAGTGCTAAGTGTTCCATTTATTATCATGAGAGAGGGGTTCATGTTGAATCACTACTCATGAAATATGGTTCAATGAGTTTGACTCAAAAATCACACAGATAAATCCTAATAGTAATATTACAATTTGACTTGCCATGAAAATTATCTCCTACTTATCAAATGATGAGCTTAAGGGGCTTTCTAATGAATGGTTCATAAGGCACAACACTTGGTGAAGGTTTTTCAAATGGGGTTGCAAGATTTGGGTTTAACCATAGAGGAAACTTTGTAGTTAAGCACGCTTAGGATGGAGTAGTACTAGGATGGGTGACCTCCTGGGAAGTCCTAGTGATTCACCCCTATGAGCATCACCTAGATCCAATGAGTGATAAGTGTTCCATTTATTATCATGAGAGATGAATCATGTTGAATCACTACTTGTGAAACATGGGTCAAAGAGTTTGACTCAAAAATCACATAGTTAAATCTTGATAGAAATATCATAATTTGACTTACTATGGAAATTATCTCCTACTTATCAATTAATGAGCTTAAGGGGCTTTCTAATAAATGGTTCATAAGGCACAACACTTGATGAAGGTTTTTCGAATGGGATTGCAAGCTTTGGGTTTAACCATTGTAACGCCCCGCCAAGGGATCCAAAAGAATTAACCTAAAGTTTCACTAAGTTTGCTAAACTTTTTTTTTTTAAAGAAAGTATAACATACACCTCAAACACATAGTAGCAGAAGCAATAACATGTAATCATCGACCAACATACATAGCAAGTTACATTTCTTAAGGATCCCAAGACGTTGAGTCACTTTTAAATTTAATTAATTCTAAGTCTAACAATTACTACATACATATGAAAGAATAATCAGAAAGTCCCATGTCCATAATATACATTTGATCTGAATGCCTCTTGGAAAATTAATTCAGAATGCTCAATCATCCACCGTACAAGTCACATGGTATGAAAGGGTTAAAAGAATATACATATGTAAAAATAGAAATGCATCAACCCCCATGAATCCATGATACAAAGTACAGTAAAAATATATGAAACTATTCACCATACATGATACCTCCATACATCCAAAATGATAAAACATCTATCATAAAATCTAACCATCCATCATAATAATCCAAGAACATAGTGAAGGTAAATTCCAATCACGAAAACTCCAGCCACGATGACCACAGAATGGATCTCAATGGTAAGAGTAAAAAGCATTACCACCTGACCGCGTGGAACCTAAATGGTCCACTCCCACCATGTTGAGGAGATAGTCTCAAGTCCCAAATAGGATAACAAAACCTAAAACACAAGTACTCTCTAAATCTGAGAAATCCTAAAAGTATAGTAACGCAAAGGTTCCAACATAGATAGACATCTAGACCCAGAGGCACCACAAAGACACGTAGGAAACCTAATATGCAAGCAGGAAAGTCTCATCGCAAAAGTCACATAGAAGTTACCCAAGCAATCCCTTAGGAATCTTGGGTCCCTACTGATCCCTATGGCCACTAGTATCCTCTTGTACTGATGAGGCATACTATGGAATGTAAGGTTGTAACCAAGCGTTCTCTCTACCCCATCCTAGTCTGTACTAGCACTCAAGGCATGGGAGAGAACATACAATTATCTTGTTAGGTTCATTTTCCCTCATTTAGTGTAAATGTTTTCACTTATTAAAACAACTTACAATGGGTTACTCCAGGCAGCCTCTTAGGGCCCCGATCCCCATTGCAAGCCACTTCCCAACACTACACATAGATAACCTACCCTAGGTTCATGAAATCACGAATCAAAGAATCATAATAAAATCACCTCAGTCCTATACAAGCAACTGAAAAACATCATAAAAGATAAGCCACAAAAATTACATCAGTTCTTCATGAGCAACAGATAAGCATCAAATAATAATCATATGATCATGACAGTTCTCTATCAGCAACTGAAGGCATCAATGATAAATCAAAAAATCCAATGGTTCTCCAACGAGCAACTAAAAAGTATCTCAATAGTAAATTACAATACTGATCGAAGACTCCAAAATGGTCAAGTCAAAACATGACATCATCAAGAACATAACCAACACTTCAGTCCTCTCAAGAGACTGAAAAGAAATCCAAGAATAACTAATCAAGACTCAAAAATGGTTATCAAATATAACTGATCGAGACTCAAAAATGGTTAATTCAGGTATCTCAAATACATACACTTCAGCTTCACACAAGGAAACTGGAAAGTAATAACAAACAGTAATCACAAACATGTCATAGAGCATATCAACACATCACCAGGGTTGGGTTTAAAAGATCGAGATCAAAACAACATAACATCACATTCACATAATCCCCAAGCCTCTGGTAACAACGTAGGACTGGTCAATGCTAGGACAAAACCTAAACACCCCATAATACAGATAACACATAGAAATATAGAATAGTCTCACAATTTGATTTAATCTTAATAATATAATGTTAATTCAAATGTACGGGTTTCTATTCTCATTTCCAGTGTATAATTTAGGTACTTATGATTTACAATATATCCCTTAACCTATTCTTATATTTAATTAGGATCAAGCTAAAACCCTAATTTGGTTTTAAAAAACAATTTTCTAAAATGATCTAAAGACAAGATACTTAAAAATAAATAGGTAATTTATCAATTTACAATTTTCATTTAACTATATTCATCAATGGTTAATTTTAATTAAACTAATGTTTAATTAAATTAACTAATGATAATCAACTAAGTTCTTATATTACCAAGTCTAGAATTATCAATTATTAATAATTAATATAATTACTAATAATTTTATTAATTAAAATAAACTTATTTTAAATACATTATTATTTAAATAAACAATAATAAAACTTTGTTAATACTTTCATTTAAATAATAATTAAGAATTATTAATAATCTTATTAATAATAATCAATAATATCATTAAAACATTTTTTATAAATATTATTAATTAAAATAATAACTGAATACAATTAATATTATTAAAAATAATAATTAAAATAAAAATAAATAAATAAAACTTTATATCATTAATAAACGCCATCGGCCTTTCAAATGGCCAGCGCGACAGGCTTGTTGACGCAGGGCCTGCGCCAGCAGACTGCCGGCGACAGTAATTAAAGGTAGGCATGGGGGGGTGTGGGTATTCTCGCCCCCTCCCATAAACATACAATTTTTTTTTTTATTTGTTTAAAATTTTATATTAATACTTTTCAAATATATTTAATTTTATAAATATTGTTTTAAACAATCTTCTTTTTCAATATATATATATATATATTTTTTTTTTAATAAATGATTGAAATTTTAATCTGATAGAACTAACCACTCTGATACTAGATGTAACGCCCCGCCAAGGGATCCAAAAGAATTAACCTAAAGTTTCACTAAGTTTGCTAAACATTTTTTTTTTTAAAAATAAGAAAGTATAACATACACATCAAACACATAGTAGCGGAAGCAATAACATGTAATCATCGACCAACATACATAGCAAGTTACATTTCTTAAGGATCCCAAGATGTTGAGTCACTTTTAAATTTAATTAATTCTAAGTCTAACAATTACTACATACATATGAAAGAATAATCAGAAAGTCCCATGTCCATAATATACATTTGATTCGAATGCCTCTGGGCAAATTAATTCGGAATGCTCAATCATCCACCGTACAAGTCACAGGGTATGAAAGGCTTAAAAGAATATACATATGTAAAAATAGAAATGCATCAACCCCCATGAATCCATGATACAAAGTATAGTAAAAATATATGAAACTATTCACCATACATGATACCTCCATACATCCAAAATGATAAAACATCTATCATAAAATCTAACCATCCATCATAATAATCCAAGAACATAGTGAAGGTAAATGCCAATCATGAAAACTCCAGCCACGGTGACCACATAACAGATCTCAATGGTAAGAGTAAAAAGCACTACCACCCGACCGCGTGGAACCTAAATGGTCCACTCCCACCGCGCTGAGGAGATAGTCTCAAGTCCCAAATGGGATAACAAAACCTAAAACAAAAGTACTCTCTAAGTCTGGGAAATCCTAAAAGTACACTAACGTAAAGGTTCCAACATAGATAGGCATCTAGACCCAAAGGCACCACAAAGACACATAGAAAACCTAATATGCAAGCGGGAAAGTGTCATCGCTAGAAGTTACTCGAGAAATCCCTTAGGAATCCTGGGTCCCTACTGATCCCTGCGGCCACTAGTATCCTCTTGTACTGACGAGGCATACTATGGAATGTAAGGTCGTAACCAAGCGTTCTCTCTACCCCATCCTAGTCTGTACTAGCACTCAAGGCATGGGAGAGAACATACAATTATCTTGTTAGGTTCATTTTCCCTCATTTAGTGTAAATGTTTTCACTTATTAAAACAACTTACAATGGGTTACTCCAGGCAGCCTCTTAGGGCCCCGATCCCCATTGCAAGCCACTTCCCAACACTACACATAGATAACCTACCCTAGGTTCATGAAATCACGAATCAAAGAATCATAATAAAATCACCTCAGTCCTATACAAGCAACTGAAAAACATCATAAAAGATAAGCCACAAAAATTACATCAGTTCTTCATGAGCAACAGATAAGCATCAAATAATAATCATATTATCACGAAAATTCTTTATCAGCAACTGAAGGCATCAATGATAAATCACAAAATCCAATGGTTCTCCAACGAGCAACCAAAAAGTATCTCAATAGAAAATTACAATACTGATCGAAGACTCCAAAATGGTCAAGTCAAAACATGACATCATCAAGAACATAACCAACACTTCAGTCCTCTCAAGCGACCGAAAAGCAATCCAAGAATAACTGATCGAGACTCAAAAATGGTTATCAAATATAACTGATCGAGACTCCAAAATGGTTAAGTCAGGTATCTCAAATACATACACTTCAGCTTCACACAAGGAAACTAGAAAGTAATAACAAACAGTAATCACAAACATGTCATAGAGCATATCAACACATCACCAGGGTTGGTTTTAAAAGATTGAGATCAAAACAACATAACATCACATTCACATAATCCCCGAGCCTCTGGTAACAACGTAGGACTGGTCAATGCTAGGAAAAAAACTAAACACCCCATAATACAGATAACACATAGAAATATAGAATAGTCTCACAATTTGATTTAATCTTAATAATATAATGTTAATTCAAATGTACGGGTTTCTATTCTCGTTTCCAGTGTATAATTTAGGTACTCATGATTTACAATATATCCCTTAACCTATTCTTATATTTAATTAGGATCAAGCTAAAACCCTAATTTGGTTTTTTTTTTTAAATTCTAAAATGATCTAAAGACAAGATACTTAAAAATAAATAGGTAATTTATCAATTTATAATTTTCATTTAACTATATTCATCAATGGTTAATTTTAATTAAACTAATGTTTAATTAAATTAACTAATGATAATCAACTAAGTTCTTATATTACCAACTCTAGAATTATCAATTATTAATAATTAATATAATTACTAATAATTTTATTAATTAAAATAAACTTATTTTAAATAAATTATTATTTAAATAAACAATAATAAAACTTTGTTAATACTTTCATTTAAATAATAATTAAGAATTATTAATAATCTTATTAATAATTTTATTTAATAATAATTAATAATATCATTAAAACATTTTTTATAAATATTATTAATTAAAATAATAACTGAATACAATTAATATTATTAAAAATAATAATTTAAAAAAATTTAAAAAAAATAAAAAACTTTATATCATTAATATAGGCCATCGGCCTTTCAAATGGCCAATGCGGCAGGCCTGCTGACGCAGTCCCTGTGCCAGTAGACTGCCAGCGGCAATAATTAAAGGTAGGCATGGGGGGTGTAGGTATTCCCACCCCCTCCCATAAACATACAATTTATTTTTTATTTGTTTAAAATTTTATATTAATACTTTTCAAATATATTTAATTTTATAAACATTGTTTTAAACAATCTTCTTTTTCAATATATATATATATATATATATTAATAAATGATTGAAATTTTAATCTGATAGAACTAACCACTCAGATCTCTAAATTAAAATATTCCTTAAAAGAATATCATCTCTTTTCAGTATAAAAAATTTATATAAGAAATTTCTTCTCTTTCATTTTAATAAAAATTTTCAATCAAGATTTTCTTTTCTTTCAAAAGCTCTCCCTAGTTTAATTTGTAAAATTCTATCATCTAGAACGGGGGTTTCAAATTGATTTATTCTTCCAATTCTATTATATAGATGAAATACAATATAGTATCATAAGGTTCATAAGAGAGCGAAAGGATCAAACAATGAAATCCAGACAATTTGGATTGATAATCCACAAGCACGAAGAAGACAAGATTATCAAATTGCATAATTCAACCCGTGATCAAACACAAGACCCTACCTCAACCTGATGCTATTATGCAATCTCCAAAAAAGTAAGAGGATTCGCTCCTCTTCAATAACCTTCTTCTGAAATTTGCTTCCAAAAGTTGTCTCCCCCAAATTCCTTATCCAAATTCGTGTCCCAATTCGTGTTCCCCAAGAATGAACCCCCAACGTTGTGATAAGCAATTTTCTCCTCAAATCGGGGCACTAATTGTGCGTTCACCCAAGAAGACTCTTTGCACAACTGAGTTAACTCCAAATTAACCTTTATTATCTTTTCTTTTATTTTGCATTCAACTTTCATGCACATTAAGTTGATTTATTAAATAACTTTATTTAATATTCTACTTGACTTCTATTTTAAATTAATTTATTACTTTAATCTCATGTGCACTTTATAAAATTAAAATAACATTATTAATTTCTAATATTTAATCTTTTAATTTATTTCTCATATTTAAACTCATGCTTAGATCATGCGATCTATAATTCTTAATAATTTAATATCTTTCAACTTTTAAATTTATTTTAGAACTTAATTGATAACATATTTAATTAATTTAAATAACAATAATATTTAGCATTTATTTAAAAATAAACTCCAAATATATTATTATTAAATTAAATAAATATTATACTGTTCTAAATTTATCTTTGAACTTTAACCTCTAAATTTAATTCTTTTATTTAATTAATTTCTCAATTAATTAAATATTAAAGACATCATATTAATTCTCTATTAAATTAAATCATTAATTAACCTTTTTAATTAGACTTAATTAATAGAAAATACACCAAGGACTCATAAAGCAACATACGAAAACCCATCATAGAAAAACACATACCAAATCAAACAAAAAGGGTTATAATCACAAAATTACATCTTTTGATGCATTCATAGGGTACTTAACTCAGATAGTTGTCCTAATTATCAATTAGGACAATTGGCTAAAGGGTTTAGGAATTGGACTTAAGAGTTTATCTCCCCTCTCTTACCATTGAGACAATGTGATAGGGTACGCTCATCCTGGCAATTCAGGGAAGTCGATACCCGGTACCTACAACCTGCATAAAATCCACGCATGTACAAACACAATATTCTAAGCTAAACAGACAATGGCAGGAAGTGGTGCATCGTGTATATCCCGACTAGAAGGTGACTACGACTCCCTTCCTTAACCACATCAGAAACACTATACATAAATAAAACAAAAATGCACACCATACACATGCAATATGGGGTAAGTATCCATAAGAAGCACATGTGATAATAAACCATCAATATCTAAAAACATTGTATAATCATCATACATGCATGAAATATAGAGTACCAAGTAATCTCATCATATAATAAACTAAGTGTAAAACAATGTCTGATAATCTCTAAAATAATAATACTAATCATCAAACATAAATTGGCCTAAAAGAGTTTGGCAATGATGACAAAAATGCGACTTAGGGGCAGGCACTACAACCATGAAGTAAACTTTGTAGTTAAGCACACTGAGGCTAGAGTAGCATTGGGATAGGTGACCTCTCAAGAAGTCCCAGTGCTTCACCCCTATGAACATCACCTAGATCCAATGAGTGCTAAGTGTTCTATTTATTATCATGAGAGATGGATTCATGTTGAGTCATTACTCATGAAATATGGGTCAATGAGTTTGACTCAAAAATCACACAGTTAAATCCTGATAGCAATATCAAAAAGAACAAATTGATATTTTCACAAAAGCATTACCTAAGGATGCTCATGAGTATCTAAGAGGTAAACTAGGGGTGATACCCCTATCAAATGCTATCTAAAAAGAATGAGGTGTACCCTACAAAAAACAAGTTGATTGGCATATGTTATACATTGATGTAGTGGATCTTACTTTAGGAGTTGCCTAAAGTAATCAAAGAGCTAGAGTTCCAAATGAGTCACAAGCTAGGTGACCAAGGGGAAAACTAGAAAATATTAATATCTACTTATTTCAAATGATGAGTCTTTGGCATTGTTTTCAAAGAGGGAGATATACAAGGAAACTAAACAAAAATCCTACGAGGGAGATAGAGAGTGTTATCAAATAGGAAGACATTGTTGAAAGCACATAAAGGAACTAAAAAAAGAGGGAGAAATCCTAGCATACTGTATGAGGGAGAAATTCTAACTACTAAAAAAGAAAGTGTATCTTTTGATTACATCTACCTAGCAAGAGGGAGTTATAAGCATGAGTTGATTGTCTGTTGATCATAACAAAATTTTGTAACACATTCAGAAGATGAAAGTTGTTGATAGAGGGAGAGATTTCAATACAAGGAATTATTTTCTTTTTGGTATTTTGTTGGTCTTACTGCTTAAACCTAGTCAGTTTGGTTAATCAATTTGGTTTGTCATAAATGCCAAAGAGGGAGATTGTTGAAAATAGATTGATACAAGTATGATAAATATGTTTCAATCATATTTTTGTCATTGATGTCAAATTGCTATATGATGGTAAGACAATTGCTTATATGATTTAAGTACTATCACTTGTTTGATTGATGAAGACGATTTGATCAAAATGATGTAACAATAGCACCTAGAGGAAAGGTTGAATTATGATATGGAAAAGGAGTACAAGAATCATCCAAGATAGTGATATTATAGTGCATTGATAATCTACTTAAGATTGTAAAGGCTGGTTACACTAATTAAGTTTAGAAGAACAAGTTAAATGAAATTTGTTTACCAAGCTTGATCGAGAGGATAGTAGGTGTTGAGAAAAGTTAGTCCAAGCCAAGAAGAAAGTTAGTTGGAGCCAAGAAAAGTCAATTTTAGTATGAGCTTAGTGAAATAGTTGATGTCGAGCACCAATAAAATTTAGTTCATGCCAAATGATTTTATAGTGGATGCCAAGCAACACAATAAATGTTGAGCATCAAAAGCCAATTAATGTTGATTGAAATCATTATCAGAAAGATCAAGAATTTGATAAATCTAAGATGACAAGTTTGATTTATTGAATTATGTGAACCATGTGGAAGATAAGATTGATGATCTCCTGGTACAAAATTCATGGTAAACCATTTTAGGTGAATTCAAAGAGGATTGAAGGAGAAGTTTCTAGAAGGGAATGAAATAAAATAAGGGTTAGATTCATTAAATCCTACCTAATATGTCCTAACCCTAAATTGGATGATGGAGGATGAACGGAAAAATATCTTAATTCTCTATATATAGAGATATTTGGTTAGAAACAAGGTTGGTAATGTGTGAGAACCTAAGGAAGACAAGGAGTCTAGGGTATTGCTTCATTTAGTGATCTATGAGAAGAGTCTACATTGGAAAGCAAAGAAAGAAGGCTTAAGGGTATGGATGCTTGTAGGGTGAACAAGCTATCAAAGCTAAAGTGTGTGAAAGCCAAGCAGAATGGAGGACTAAATTAAAGAAATGTAATCTACAAATGAATTTTTAAGTTGTTATCAAATCAAGCCTTATTGTTACTCTCTAATAATTGTATCATTCTAGGATAAATCCTTTAGATTAAGGTTGACCTAATATTCATATGTAAATGCTTTAACCAGGTGACAGTCCAAGTGAATGGTCTAAAGTCTTCTAACAAGGATCACTCCTAATAGGGTGATTGAAATCCTTTAACTAGGTCACATTGAACAGTGTGCATTGTAACCTTTAATAGGGTTGGCCTTTCATGGGGCATCACTTCAAAAGAGTGAGAATGAGTAGCATGTTACTGGTGATTTTTTTCAAATTGGGTTTCCACATTAAATCATTGTGTCAAATGTGTTATAGAATCTATAATGTTTTTTGTATATATTTTTGCAAATTGATTTGACAGTAACCTACAAGTTTGAGTGATTGCATAATCTAATGGATGCATGCATGATGAAATTTTTTTAGGGCTATGGGTTCACAAAACTATGAAAAGTTTTATTTATACATTTGGACATTGGGTAACTAATTCACCCCCCCTCTCAATTATTCTAAAGAATTCCAATACTAACTTTACCATTTTTATTCAACTTGTTCCTAAAATCCATTTTGTTCCAATTACATTTTTTTCGTTTGGTCTTGGTACTAGGGCCCAAGTATTAAATTCTTCTTAATTTGCTCAATTTATTCATTCATTGCCTGGATCCAATATTTATTGTCTAGAGCATCTTTCACTACTTTGGGTTCATCTTCACAAAGTAAGCATGCATCTTTGAGTCTTTTTCTCTTCATAACACCATTCTATGCATCCCCAATGATTTGTTCAGATTTATAATGTCTTCTTACATATTTGGCTAGCACAGGTGATCACCTTCTTTATTTTTCAATAGCTTCATCTTTAAAAATAATCTTAGGCTCATTGTCTTCATATTTTGCATGCTCAACATTGTCTATATGATGCTTGGTATTTCCTGTCTATGAATTAACATCGTCTGTAATGCCCTACTCGAAGATCCTTGGAAACAAGGATGAAATACAAGCCAAATTTTTTTTTACAAGTATGAATGATGTAGGAGCATCTAGAGGTATAAGGGAAATCCTGTGTCACCCAAAAAAATGTACTTATACTTAGTTTTTGTTTCATGTATTTTCATTTCTAGATACCCATTTGGGTCAAATAAAGGTCCCAACTCTCATAGTTCCACTATTAGTGTTCTAGGTTAGAGTTTTTAATCACCTTGGGATACATGTAAATGCTAGAAAAATAGGAGTATGTAATTGAGCCATCATTTTGGTGAACTAAAAGGTGTAGATTAGTTTGATGATTGTCATTTTAATTTAGAGCATTCCAAAAGAAAAATCAAGTCAAAAAGCCCCACGGTTTGAAAGTTATCACAGTTTTTCAATTTTTGGAGACCTCCTAAGAATGCTTCAAAGTCAGGTTAGGGGCATTAAATTACCTCAGATAGGGCCAAAAAATGGAGGACAAGTGAATCTAGTCCATAAGTCTATAGAGCACTTCAAGAGCTTTTCAAAAATGTAAACGGTTCGTCAATCAGAGCTACGGTTCAAAAGTTATGCCTCCCGAAAGTTTGGTTACCATTTTTGGATTCTTCTAATTTTGTGCCGAATTCTAATGTGACTTTTGAAGCCTTTTATTTGGTCGGCGGATGTCAACTAGCACTTTCTAAAATTTATTCCTAATCTTTAACCCTTCGAGGTCTATTTAAGAATATTTATGGCATTGTAAAAGGTAGTTCGGAGTGGAGTTTGAGAGAAGGTACTAGGAGAATAATTTATCTCCAGATTTATGCTACTGTAAGCCCATAGGGCATGTTTTGGAGTTTGTTTCTCTATACTAAGTGTACTAGCATATTTTCATAGTTAATAAAATTTTCCTTTCCTATTGTGTCTCCATCAAATGCTATCAAAGTAAGTTTTTTTGAGTGTGTAGACAGAGCATCGATTGTGAGGTAGTTTGCACCAGGACTGTGTGGTTGTGGGTTTGAATTAAGAAGATGTCTCCATGAAGAGAGTGTAGTGGAAGGGTCAGAGCTATTAATCTTGAGGAGGTTAGAGCCCTCCAAAGGTAGGTTCAAGCATTGCAAGAGGAGCTCCGTGGAGGAACAAATGTTGCTGCAGGCGATGAAAGTGAGGATGACAATGAAGAAGAAGAAATTGGACCAGAAGGGGAAGTTGACAGGGAAGTTCTGAATCAGGCAGGGGAGAGGGTTTTTAGGGCCATTACTAAGTTTGGGAAAAGACCTACAATTGATGTGGGGGTATTTTTAGGAAATCTGAAACCAGATGAGTTGATCAACTGGATCAATGAACTAGAAGAGTACTTTGAGTATGAGGATATTAGGGATCTAGATAGGGCTAAGTTTGCAAAGGCCAGACTAAAAGGACATGCCAAAATTTAGTCGCAAGAGGTTCAATTAGAAAGAAATAGAAGAGGAATGGAGAAGATCACAAGGTGGGATCGCATGGTGGACAAACTAAAGAAGTAGTTCATTCTTGTTGACTATGAGCTTGATTTGTTTAAGAAGGTGCATGAGTTAAAGAAAATAGGAAAATTAGTCCAAGAATATACAAAGGAGTTTTATCAACTTTTGATTAGAGTGGGGCATGCAAAAGCAAATAAGGCTAAGGTTGCTTGTTATATTAGTGGGTTGCAACCTAGCATCCAGGAGGAATTAAGTCTGGTAAGAATGATCAGCATTGAAGAGGCATACTAGTTTGGCCTACGAGTTGAAGAGAAGTTAAATAAAAAGTTTGAAGGGAGATAAAGAGGGCATGGTCAAGGAGGAAGGGGCAGTGGTAGGTCATCTGGAGGCTGAAATGAGACCCAAAAGAAAAATGAAGATGTGGGTACTAGCAAGAACGAGGGTTTCAACTGCTCCCATGATCAAGACTTTGGAAATTAGAGAGGAAGAGGTAGAGGGTGTGGACAAGGAAGAGGATTCTTCCATGGTACCTTTTTCCATTGCAATGAAGAAGGTCATTGTGCCTTTGAATTCCCTCTACGACAAGGAAGGATAGATAGGAGAGCTGAGGGTCAAGCTAGGGTTGCTCTTGTGGATGAGGATGCACAATCATCACATTCAAAGGATGCAGAAAGAGGAGAGACTTTAGTAAATGAAAGGGTCCTACTAAGTGGTGAGATTGAACCAAGACAAAGGAGGAGTTTATTCCATACCATGTGCAAGTGTGAGGATAAATGTTGTGATGTGATCATTGATGGTGGTAGCACTGATAACTTGGTATCAAAGGAGATGGTCTCTAAGCTGAAGCTCAAGAGGGAGAAACACCCCCAGCCCTATCGGATTTCTTGGGTGAAAGATGATCATAAGGTCCTGGTAAGTGAACAATGTTTAGTGAAGTTCAAAATTGGGAGTTACCATGATGAAGTTATTTGTGATGTTATTCAAATGGATGTTTTCCATCTATTGTTGGGTAGACTGTGGCAATTTGATAGGCATGTAGTACATGATGGTCATGCAAACACATACTCTCTAACAAATGATGGAGTTCACCACAAACTGAAGCCCATGAAAAAGGAAGGTGAAAAGGTATGTAGCAGTGGGGTAAAAGCACAGATCTGTGTCACTGTTTGTGATACAAAAACCTGTTTTGGTCAAATCTCATTTCTCTATCAAAACTCAATTTTTTTCAAAAACTAAAAATACCCTTTTATAGATCTCAGATTCAATATCATCATTATATAAATTTTTGAGTGTTTTGATTAGTTATAATATGTTATAATCTCAAAATATTATAAGTCAATATTTCAACATTTCAGAAGATGGTCTCTCAAAAAATGAAAAAAAATAGTAAATCATATAAAAAAACAAAAAAATTATATTTATCACTAGAGGAGAGAATCCTCTTTATGAATATGTAATTTTTTTTCAAAAAGGTATAAATTTGAAAGAAGGTAGTAGTGAAATACCACTTGAAGTTTTAGATTTACTAGTTGAGTTTGGAGATATCATCTCTGATAATGTTCTAGAAAGATTGCCACTGATAAGGAAAATCAGTCATCAGATAGATTTAATCCCAGGAGCTAGTTTTCCTAACAAGGTTGTTCATAGGATGACTCCTACTGAAATCGAGGAGCTAAATAGATAGGTTTGGGAGCTATTGAGGAAGGGCTTGATTCGGGAGAGCTTGAGTCCATGTGCAGTACCTGCAGTACTGGCACCAAAGAAGGATGGAGAGTGGAGGATGTGTATAGACTCTCAAGCTATAAATAGGATAACCATCAAGTATTAGTTTCCTTTGCCAAGAATGGATGATCTTATGGACTGCTTGAGTGGAGCTCAGTACTTCACAAAGATAGATCTCAAGAGTGGCTATCATCAGATATGGATATGAGAAGGGGATGAGTGGAAAATAGCCTTCAAGACAAGGAGGGTATTTATGAGTGGTTAGCCATGCCCTTTGGATTGACGAATGCCCCAAGCGCCTTCATGCAGCTTATGAATGAGGTACTTAAGAAGTTCTTGGGAAAATTTGTTATTGTCTATTTGGATGATATTTTAATTTTCAGCAAGACTTTGAAAGAATATTTATTGCATATTCGTAGTGTCCTTGAAAGGTTAAGGAAATAGAAACCGTTAATTAATCTAAAGAAGTGTATCTTTGCAAAAAGGGAGTTAGTCTACTTGGGGTTTGTTATATCACCTGAAGGTCTTAAAATGGATCCAGAGAAGGTAAAAGCCATCTTTGAGTGGTCAACTCCAAGTTCTACTACTAAGGTGAGATCATTTCATGGTCTAGTTAGTTTTTACATGAAATTCATTAAGAATTTCAAAGGCATATGTGCACCCCTAACTGACACAATACGAGGGGATAGAAAAGAGTTCAAATGGACTGTGGCAGCTGCAAGAAGTTTTGAAATGATGAAGAAGAAGGTGACAAAACAACCTATGTTGGCACTTCTAGATTTTAGAAAGGTGTTCTAGGTGGATTGTGATGCTAGTAGCAGTGTTATTGGAGTTGTATTGAGCCAAGAAGGTAAGCCTACTGCATATTTTAGTGAAAAATTGAATGATGCAAAAAAGAAGTATTATGTTTATGATCAAGAGTTCTATGCAATATTTTAGGCCTTAAAGAAATGGATGCATTATTTATTGCCAAAGGAATTTGTTTTATATACTGATCACCAGGCATTACAGTACCTAAATAGCCAAGGTAAATTGAATTAGAGGCATATGAAGTGGGTAGAGTTCTTGCAGAGCTATACATTTGTGTTGAAGCATAGAAGTGGAAAATCTAACAAGGTTGTAGATGCACTAAGTAGGAGACAGTTGTTGCTTACAGTAATGCAGGTTGAAGTAGTTGGGTTTGATGAACTCAAGAATCTGTACCTTAAGGATCCTAATTTTGTTGAAGCATGGAAAGCTTGTAAGGAGCCTGTTGCTATAGATAGAACCAAGTGGCTAGACTATTTGATTCAGGATGGTACATTGTTCAAAGGTAGTCAATCGTGCATTCCAAGGAGTTCCATGAGGGAAAATCTAATTAAGGAGAAACACAGTGGAGGGATGGTAAGACATTTTGGTCAAGATAAGACCATTTCCATTTCAAAGAACATTATTTTTGGCCTCAAATGTCACAAGATGTGAAGAAGTTTGTACAGAATTGTCAGGTTTGTCAAGTGGCCAAGGGATTTAGTCACAATACTAGACTATACCAGCCATTGTCTGTTCCATCAAAGCCATGGGAGGACATAAGTATGGATTTTGTTCTTGGATTACTGAGGACACAAAGGGGTAATGACTCAGTATTTGTGGTGGTTGATAGGTTCTCCAAAATGGCACATTTAATTCCATTGCACAAAACTCATGATGCTGTCCATATTGCAGACTTGTTTTTCATAGAGGTGGTAAGACTACATGGTCTCCCAAGGAGTATAGTTTCTGATAGAGATACTAAATTTTTGGGGTATTTCTGGACAACATTGTGGAAGAAGTTGAGAACAGACTTGAAATTTAGTTCCACACATCACCTGTAGACTGACGACCAAACAAAAGTGGTAAACAGAAGTCTGGGTAATTTGCTGAGATGTTTAGTTGGGGATAAGCCCAAGGGGTGGGATTTGATTCTACCACAAGCAAAGTTTTCTTGCAATAACTCTATAAATAGGAGTATTGGTAGATCACCATTCCAAATTGTATATGGAAGTAGCCCAAGGACTGCACCAGAATTGAGGAAGATAGAGCAAGGGGAGAAGACAAGTGCTGAAGCTGAAGAATTTGCTGAACATATCAAGCATCTACATGAGGAGGTCCAAGCACACATTACCAAGATTAACCAATAGTATAAATCTAGGGATGATCAAAGGAGAAGACATAAGAAGTTCCAAGTAGGGGATCTAGTCATGGTACACTTAAGAAAAGAAAGATTTCCAGCCAATACTTACAACAAGAAAGATGAAGAAATTTGGCCCCTGCAAAATTTTGAAGAAACATGACTTAGGAAATGCATATGAAGTAGAGTTGCTAGATAAAATTCACATTTCTCCTATTTTCAACATGGTAGACTTAACAGAGTATCATGATGATGGTGCAGATGAGGAGCTGATGTTAGAGCCATGTCCAATTCCTACTTCTAAGAAGGAGGAGATAAAGGAGATTATGGATAGTTGTATGGGTAAGAGTACCAAAAATAGGTAGTATAAAGAGTATCTGTTCAAGTGGAAAGGATGGATGATAGAGGACTCAACTTGGATATCAACAGCTAAGGTTTCCCATTTGGGATTTCCTCTACCATTCATAAAGTGACAGGGTCACTTTTCAATCTACCCTAGGTGTCTGATGCAAGAGCATCCAGAGGTATAAGGGCAATCTTGTGTCACCCAAAAAAATATACTTAGACTTAGTTTTTGTTTCATGTGTTTTCATTTTTGGATACCCATTTGGGTCAAATAAAGGTTCCAAATCTCACAGTTCCACTATTAGTGTTCTGGGTTAGAGTTTTTAATCACCTTGTGATACATGTAAATGCCGAAAAAATAGGAGTATGTAATTGAGCCATCATTTTGGTGAACTAGAAGGTGTAAATTGGTTGGATGATTTTCATTTTAATTTAGAGCATTCTAGAAAAAAAAAAGGTAAAAAGGCCCCACGTTTTGAAAGTTATCACAGTTTTTTGGTTTCTGGAGACCTCCTAAGAATGCTTCAAAGTTAGATTAGGGGCATCAAATGACCTCAAATAGGGCTGAAAAATGGGAGATAAGCTAATCCATAAGGCTATAGAGAACTTTGAGAGCTTTTTGGAAATGTAAACGATTTTTCAATCGAAGCTACGGTTCAAAACTTATGCCTCCCGGAAGTTCAGTTACCATTTCTGGATTCTTCTAATTTTGTGCCGACTTCTAATGCAACTTCTAGAGCCTTCTATTTGGTCGGTGGATGCCAACTAGCACTTTCTAGAATGTATTCCTAATCCTTAACCATTTGAGGTCTATTTAAGAACATTTATGGCATTGTAAAAGGCAATTCAGAGTGGAGTTTGAGAGAAGGTACTGGGAGAAGAATTTATCTCTAGATTTATGCTACTGTAAGCCCATAGGGCATGTTTTGGAGTTTGTTTCTCTGCACTAAGTGTACAAGAATATTTTCATAGTTAATACAAATTTCCTTTCCTATTGTGTTCATTCTATGCTTGGGTTGTGTCTCCATCAATGAATGCACATGACAACATCATACAGGGATCACAACGATCACAATGGAAGAATTCACCACAATCTCAGCAACCAACAAATCTCTAAATGCCACTACCAAATTGACATAAGCAAACAAAAGCCAACAAAAACAATGCACATGATGAGGGCTCAAGAAATGACCACTCATAAAAAAAACACCAAATTTGGGTAGAATGCAGAAACTTAAAATTCGGCTAAGCCTAAGATCCTAAAGCCCTGAAAATTGGCTAAGTCTGGATTTTTGAAACCCTAAAATTTTCTAGAATCTTTATCTTCTCTTCGAGAGGTCTAAAAATTATCTCAAAAGATTTTTTGCATATATTAAAATATATCTTAATTATAAGAAATTAAATATACCAAACCCTCATCCCAAAAAATAGGAAAATGTTCGTACCTACCCAACTGGGTAGAACTAGCATATAGAAACAAAGAGGAACACTAAATCTCAACCTCCAAACAAACAGCTACCAAAAAATAGAAGCTGAAACAAAGTAGAAATAATAAAATAGGAAAGCCCTACCTCACAGCCAAAAGGGAAAAATGGGAATTTGAAAAAAAAAATAAAACACTTGCAGAAGTGGCCAAAAATTGTGAGAATCCGAGGTTTCCCCAAGCTGGATCCAACGAGCTCAACCTCGCGATGATCCCATGCCTATAGCTCCCATGACAAACAAAATAGTAAATCCTCATGAAGAGTATTTTTGGTTTTACTCTCAAATTTTCTAATTCAAAAGTGAGAAGTGAGGAAGTAAATTTCTCTTTGGATATTTATTCACTTTTCGAGTGAATAATCAATTAGGGCAAATAACCAGCCAACCTAGTTAAACCCCGAATCGACCCAAACAAAAATAGGCTATTCCTATAAATAGGAATTCATCTATGGAAAAGCTACCAAAAATTAAAATAAAATAATTAAAAAGGTTGAAAACCCAAAAACACAAAAATCTCCTTAACAACTTTTACGATAATGCGAAACTCTAAATGCACAGACATCCTCACTGGTCAAATCACATAATGCAAATGAGTTCAGATTTAATAATCACCAAAAGGTTTAATTTAAACATTTAATTAAGGATATTTCGACCATATAAGGATGACATTGGTAAAATATGAATGGTTGAATCACTAACTCCATGTGCCACTGCCAGGGATATAAATCGTGCACACTAAACAACACGATCAAGTGCAATTGCATACAATAATATAGCCAAAGAAATAAATGCATTAAATCACCTAATTTAACCATTTATTTAATTATATTAAAATAATATATTTACATCACTCATGTTCGCATAAAGCACAACAATGCAGGAATCAAGTAAATAACCATAGCATTAAATCCATCACCTAACATAATCAAAGTATGACCAAATACCAGATAACTAGATATCATCATAAAACACACTGTCATCTCAAAATGGAATCATCATGCAATATGATCAACTCAACAACATAGTAGTCTAATATCTATGATACTGAAATCAAAGTATAACATCTGACGCTCAGGTCATCTCAAATGTAAACATAACATGAGTAACAAATACCTCTCTAATCAAAAATATAACAAGGTAAATGTCCGCAGCACATAACCAAATAATCCAACATGAACAATCCATTTCTAATTATTTAAGCATTAAATAATGATTTTTTAAAGAATCAACAAAAGGCACTTAAAACACATAAGCAAACACAGTCATAAACATGATTGATCATTGCTACAAGAATCTAGTCCAGTGTAGCATGGTAAAAAGTACACAATGCAATCTTTGCACACATCTCAAGGTAATCACAGAACAACCTCATGATACCACATTGATCTTGGTAACCACTAGCACAAACCTCAGTGAACCAAAAATCACATCATAATCTCATAGATCAGTCAAAAGCATAATCAAAGCAACTGATATAGAAACATAAATCCAAACACCTCGACGGTGTAGATCACTCAAGGTCACAATCATGATCCCATCACAACAAAAGATCAACAAGATTGCATCCATAAGGATGACTCATAGAAGTCAAATGGGAGAGGCACTACATCTTCTTCATGTTGCTCGGCACCCACTTTCCATTGCTTGGCAATCTATTGTTGCACTTCATCATTTCCTATGTGCTCGAAAATTACAACTTGATTTTCTTCTTCAGTATGAGTGTTGTAATCACCATCATCCACATAGATGAATGTATTGTAATATTTAGCTTCTTCCTTACATTCAACATCATTTCTTTCTACAAATTCATTGACTTTCACATTTTCACTTTCCACAAATTTGCTAGTGTTAGAGTTTAAACACTTGTAAGCTTTACTCTTGGTGGAATATCATAGGAATATACCTTCATCACTCTTTGCATTGATTTTTTCTATTACCTTTAAATATATAACATTTTCTTCTAAATATTTTGAAATATTCCATATTAAGAGCATATCCATACCATATTTCAAAAGGTGTAGCATTTGTATCTTTCTTGACTTGTACTCTGATTAAGGTATAGACAGTAGTACTAGCAGCTTCTCTCCAATATTTCTAAGATACATTATTCTCCATCATCAATGTTCTTCCATAGTCCATTATTGATCTATTTCTCCTTTTAGCTATTTCATTCTGAGGAGGGGTCCTTAGAGCTGACACCTTTTTTTAACTTCTATATCATTGAAGACAGTGTTGAACTAATTGGAAATGAATTGACCACCTATGTCAGATCTCAAACACTTTAGACTCTTCCCTATTTATTTCTCAACTATAGCCAAATACCACCTAAATAACTAAAAAGCATCAAATTTAGCTTTAAGAAATAGCACAATCATCATCCTAGAATAGTTATCAACAAATAGAATGAAATACTTATCTCTATAATAGCTTTGAACATCAATAGGTCCACAAAGGTCAGTATGAACCAATTCCAGAATATCACTAGATGCATATATTTTCCTCTTGAAATTAGACTTTATCATTTTTCTCTATTGACATTGTGTACACATAGCATTGTCAAGCTTCTTTAGTTTCAGAAACCCTCTCACTTTCTTCATCTTAGTAAGATTATCAAATTGTCAAAATTCACATGACATAACCTTTTTTGTTATAACCAAATATCTTATTATTGTGCAAACAAACATGTCTCATTAGATAAATCTAGATAGAACAAGTTACCTCTTATTTAATCACCACTTCCAATCAACTTACCATTAGCAGCATATATCTTGGCCTTTTTATGATAGAATTTATCTCTATATCCTTGTTTGTTTAATAGTGAAACACTCAACTAATTATAGTTAAGTCCTTCCTCACACTAAATATTGTCATAGTTGATTTTTTCAGTTAATGGAATAGTTAATTTACCTTTCACAATACATGGAATATCGTTACCAAATTTAACACATCCACCTTTGTATGGTTCAATATCCTCAAATTTGTTTGTATCACCAATCATATGATTAAATAAAGTACTATCAATTATCCATCTATCACTTTTGTTCATGTATGAAATTAAAGAAGTTTTCTCATCTTCATCAGAATCTTCAGTCATAGAAACATAGACAACTTCATCATCATTACTTTCAAATTTAGTGTCAGTTTCTTCTTCATCAATATAACAAGATTTCTTACACTTTTCATCCCTGTTCTTCTTGTAGTCTCAGTCATCTCTTCTTTCTTTGTACTTACTTTCCTTTGTCTCATCCTTGTCTTCTCTATCAGGACATCTTGCAACTATATGACCAACTTTTTTGTTAGAATTCTTTTAGAATAAATGAGGGGGGGGGGGGGGTTAATCAGTTATTGAAGGTCCAGGTGTACAAAATAAAACTTTCCTCTTTTCAATAAACCCTTAAAACTTTCTCAACCATGCATGCATTCATTTTGTGTTAACCTAAACTAATATGGTACTATAACATTAACATGCAGAAGTATAAAATATAAACCACAACATATACATCAGTATACTTGACACAATGATTTAACGTGAAAACCCAATTTGGGAAAAACCACCAGTAGCATGCTACTCCTTTTTCACTCTTCTAAAGTGATTTCCTATTAAAGGCCAACCCTATTAAAGGTTACAACAGACATTATTAAATTTGACTCAATTAAGAGATTCCAATCACCCTATTAAAAGTGAGACTTGTTAGAGGACTTTAGACCATTCACTTGGAATGCCAACCTATTAAAAGATTTTCCAATGACTATTAAGTCAATGTTTCTCCAGAGGATTTACCCTAATCTAATACAATTGTTAGAAAGTAATAGTAGAGCTTTGATCTGACACAACTTACAACCTTTCTTGAAAATTACATATCACTATTCAGTCCTCAACATTTCTTGGCTTCTAATCTTTGTAGCTCTGATAGCTTATTCACCCTTCAAGCATTCATTCTCTTTAAGCCTTCTTGCTTAGTTCACCATTGCATACTTCTTCTCTTGGGTCACTTGATGAAGCAAACCCTCTTCCTTCTCCTTGTCATATTTTTGCTTCCAGAACTCTCTAACCTTAATCCAACTTTTCTTCATGACCAAACATCCCTACATATAGGAAATTAGAACTCTTTTCCCACTCATTATCCATCTCAAAAATTAGGGTTTTTTACAATGTATCTACCCCATATCTTGTCTTCTCTAGAAACTTCTCCTAGATTCCACTTGAATTCACCTTCAAAATGGTTTACATAAGATTATGTGTCTCCAGCTCATCAAGCTTATCTTTCTCCTAATTCACAAGTTCCAAGAAAACAAACTTGTTGGATTTTATTTGGCAAATCTTCGATCTTTCTCATAATGCAACAGCTTGACATTATCAATTTACTGATGCTCGACACATACTGTGTTACTTAGCATCTATTGTAAAATCACTCAACATCAACTGGATTTTACTAGTGCTCGGCATCAACTGGAAATTACTCAGCACCTACTAGTTTGCTTGGAAAATATTAGTTTTCTTGGCATCCACTAGAAATTGCTTTCACTCAGCTCCAAGTGAATTTTTGCTTGGCTTGTACTATCTTTTCCCAGCACCTTCTATCAACTTGGTCAAGCTTAGCAAATGAACTTTGTCCAACCTTTTTCTTCTAAACTTTCTTAGTGTAGCCAATCATTTTGCAACCTCAAAGTAGATCATCAATAAATTATGTTATCAATGTCTTAACTAATTCTTGCACTTCAATACATAATCATAACTCAACCTTTCTCTAGGTACTTTTGTTACATCTTCTTGATCAAATCCTCCTCATTAATCAACTAAGTGATAGTGCTTGAAACATATTAAAAATTGTTTTACCAACATGTAGAAAATTTGACATCAATGAAAAAATGATGATTGAAAATGCTTCTTCAACATTTCTCTTACTTAAATGATCCTTTCAATCATATATCAAAAATCTCCCTCTTTGGCTTTGATGGCAAACCAAACTGAACAACCAATCAAACAAATCATGAACATCTTCTTCTATCAAACTCACTAGGTTAAAATAGTAAGGCAATACCAAAAAAGAAATCTTGTGAATAACACTTCTCCCTCTATCAACAACTCCTTCTTAGGTTACAAGATATAACTCAAGACTTCTCCCTCTAAGTTTCTTCTTATCTGACTCTCTTCTATCATGGATCAATAGAATATCTAAATATCTCTCTTTGTATTTCCACTTTCTCTCTTTATTGCTTTCAATCTTTTGATCTTATAATGATGTACTAAGATGTACTCTTCTTTCATTTCTCCTCTTAGGAACTGCACTTTATCTTTTTCTTTCTCCCTTGATTTTCTACTTTAATCATTTGATCATCTCCCACTTGATCAATATGCACTTGACCAATTTACTATACATTCTCCCTCTTTGACAACAATTCCAAAATCATATACTCAACACTTGACATCTTGATATATGCAGATATAAGCTTTTGTAGGCTCTTCAATTTTCTCCCTCTGTCACCTTGCTTGTGATTGATTTGAGAGTCCAACTCTTGTGATTACTTTAGGCAATTTCTTAAAGTAAGATCCATTGCATCAATTTGTATGAAATTAATATCAGCTTGTTTGATGCAGAATACTTCCTCTATCTTTTACATAGCCTTTGATAAGGGTATCGCCCCTAATTTACCTCTCAAATACTCATAAGCATCCTTAGGTAATACTTTGGTGAAGATGTTAGCAATTTTCTCCTTTGTGTTAATATATTCCATCTTCACCTCTTTGTCTTGAACCAACTCCTTTACATAATGATACTTTATTGCAATGTGCTTTATCTTTGTTTGCATTACAAAATTTTTTGATATATTTATAGCATTTGTATTATCACGATAAAGTTTCACTGGCTTAGTGATTTCTTCCTTCATTCCCTTAAGTAGTTTTTTAATCCATACAAAGTTTGTGCAATTGATAGCAGTAGCAAAATACTCTGCTTTAGTAGTAGATTGAGAAGTACAACTCTGCTTCCTACTTGTCATGTAAGAAGTCTTCTACCTAAAAAAATGCTCCTCCACTGGTGTTCTTCCTATCATCAATATTTCTAGCCCAATTAGCATCAATGTAGGCTTTTAGTTCAAATTTTCATTCTTCTTATAGTATAAACCATACTTTTATTTTCCTTTCAAGTATCTCATTATTCTTTTCACTGCCATCAAGTGATTCTCTCTAGGATTAGCAAAGAATCTAGGAACTATCCCCATAGCTAATGCAATATTAGTTCTGTTATGTACTACATATTGCAATTTTCCAATCATAGATCTATATAATGTTTGACTGACCTGAGTTGAATCATCATTCTTTGATAGCTTGAGTGTTGTTACCATAGGTGTACTTACTGGTTTTGAATCCTCAAGTCCAAATGTCTTCAATATCTCCTTGACATATTTTTACTGAGTGATATATAGACTTGTAATCTCACAAAGAATTTGATCTCACCAAACATTGAAATTTCAAACTCTCGCTTCATCTGATTTGCAAAATCTTTATACAGAGCATCTTGTCCTCCAAATATGATGTCATCAACAAATATTTTAGATAATAGTATACCTTTTTCTTTATTTTTCTTCATGTGCAAATTGTTGTTATCATCTATCCTTTCAAATCCAATCTTAACAAGATAAGTATGAAGTCTCTCATGCCATTCTCTCAGTACTTGTTTCAATCCATATAGGGCTTTGTGTAGTTTACATACCATGTTCTTATTTTTTTTA
The DNA here is from genome assembly GCA_028749045.1 of Cupressus sempervirens. Lineage (NCBI taxonomy): Eukaryota > Viridiplantae > Streptophyta > Pinopsida > Cupressales > Cupressaceae > Cupressus > Cupressus sempervirens. The sequence goes on along the minus strand of CM053785.1, from coordinate 217,879,412 downwards.
TCCACAAATCCTTATGGTTGTTCTATGTATACCTCTTCTTCTAATATGCCATTCAAAAATGTAGGTGGAATTCTTACTCCTTCCATTCTTGCAACAGAGGCAAATATTTCACCATAGTCAAGTCCTTCTTTGTGTGCATACCCTTTGCAGACTAGTCTTGCTTTATTTCTTGTCACTTCACCATTCTCATCTAGCTTTTTCCTAAATACCCATTTTGTGCTAATCACATTCGTGTCTTCTAGTCTAGGAACTAGGCACCAAGTCTTCTTATCTATTTGTTGAATTTCATCTTTTTCCAATGCATCTCTCATTGTCTTAGGTTCCTTCATGCTTAACTAACATGCTTCACCTCTCAACCTATTTCTTATCATTGGCCTTACATCTTTGTCTCCAATGATTTGATCTACACGATGGTGTATTTTGACATATTTGGATAATCTTAGCTCAGTTCTTGTGGTTGCACTCTATCTCTTAGCTTCAATATCACTATGTGCATCTCTATTAGGTGTCTTAGTATCTCTTTCTTGTATGTTAATCTTAGAGTCAAATCGTGCATTCTCCTCATTTTGCAACATGGAATTTATATGATGTGACTCAACAGTTGTTAAAACTTGCTATTGGTTTGTTGTATGATTTGCAACATCTTCTTTAATAGGCATTCCTTCATAATAGTATACAAATGTCTTGTAATCTTTTGATTCTCTTGTAGGTTTAGCCTCATGTGCTTTTGTAAACTCATCAAAATTCACATTTGCACTTTCCACAATTTTGTTAGTGTTAGTAATTAAACACTTATAAGCTTTACTTATTGTGGGGTAACCAAGGAATATACCTTCTTCACTCTTTGCATCAAACTTTCCACTCCTAACATCTTTAAGAGTATAGCATTTGCCTCCAAATACCCTAAAATATTTTGCATTAGTTGGATGACCATACCATAGTTCAAAAGGTGTTGAGTGAGTACCTTTCTTTACTTGCACATGGTTCAAGGTGTATACTATATTACTTATGGCTTCTCTTTAGTATTCTAGAGTAGCATTTTTCTCCATCATGAGTGTTCTGGCACAATCCATTATTGACCTATTTCTTCTTTCAACAATTCCATTTTGGAGGGGTCCTAGGTGTTGATGTCTGTCTCTTGATTCCTCTATCATTGCAAAATATCTCAAACTCATGTGAAGTGAATTCACCTCCTCTATCTGATCTCAAGCATTTCAAGCTCTTACCTATTTCTTTCTCAACTCTTGCCAAGTACCACTTAAACATTTGAAAGGCATCTAATTTTTGTTTTAGAAATATGACTATCATCATTCCAGAGTAACCATCAACAAGTAGCATTGTATACCTATCTCATTTGTAGCTTTGCACTTCAATAGGTCCACACAAATCAGTATGAACAATTTCAAGTATTTCATTAGAGGTATAAGCTTTACTTTTAAAGCTTGACTTTGTCATCTTGCGTAGCTAACATTGTTTGCACATTATATTTTCTGGTTTCTTCAATTTAGGAAAACCTCTAACTCATTTCATGTTGTTGATACTAATCAAATTATCAAAGTTAACATGACATAATCTCTTGTGCCAAAGCCATACATCATCAAATTTTGCAATCAGATAAATAGCATCTTCTATATCCAAATAGAATAGATTACTCCTAGTTTGAGCACCTTTTCCAATCAAGTATCCATTTGTATCATATATCTTGGCTGATTTGTTTTCAAACTCAACTTTACATCCTAAATTATTCAATTGTGACACACTTAATAGGTTATAATTCAATCCTTCAACATAATAAGCATTATCACATGAAATCTTGTCTATGAGTTTGATGAACCCTTTTCCTTTTTCTAAACATGGTGCATCATTACCAAATTTTACACTATTTCCATCATAACAGGTTAAGGTAATGAACTTACTTTTGTCTCCAGTCATGTGATGTGAGCATCCACTATCAATGATCCATTTTCCAATTCTTGTTCACACAAGTCATAAGTGCAATAACTTCATCCTCATCTAATTCATCCTTAATTGCAATATATACCACTTCATCATCATTTTCATTAGAGTTCTATTCATTAGCAATGTAGCATGACTTCTTTCCTTTTTCTCTATAGTCTCTTCCATTATCTTCTCTTCTATTTTTTTAATTTTTCCCTTCTCTGAAGTTCTTCTTCTATGTACATCTTGCTGCAATATGGCCAACTTCATTACAACTAAAAAAAATGATAGGAAGCTTACCTTTGAATTTACCTTTTCCTCTGTGAAATCTTCTAACCAATAATGCTTCCAACTGTTCAATATCTTCCTCATCTGTACTGTTGTCACTGGATGCATACTTTATCTTTCTTTTCTTCTTCTTTGGCTTCACTTCCTCATAATTATTTAATAGTAATTTTTCTTTAAAAGCTGATTCAATATTCTTTGGCCTATAGTTGTCAAAATTAAATAACTCAAAAGTAGTGAGTATCCCTACCAAACCTTCAAGGGTTAGATCATTTTCTTGCATACATCTTAACTCTTGGATTGTAGACACTCTAATGGCATACATAGGCAACAATGTTCTCAAGACTTTACTTAGCACAGTATCATCATTTATTTTACTAATAGCATCTTTTATTGCACTAATAACTTCTTTTATTCTAGAAACATATTGAGCAATGTTTTCACTTTCTTCCATTCTCATGTCATCAAACTTACCTCTTAGGCTCTTTGACTTAGCTCTTTGAACATTTTTGTCTCCTCCATAGATGGTGTCTAGGGTATCCCACATCTTCTTTACACTCTTGAGGTCTTTGATATCATCAAACTCAATATAGCTTAGGGAGAGGCAATCCCCAACATTGGTTGATTGTGGTCTTTCTTTTTCTTCAAATCTTCAGTAGTTAGGGCTCTTGATGGATCAGCATGTTCTATTGAAATGCCAGATTGTGCATAATCTCCAAGTCCTCTAAGGTGTAGCTTTATCAAACTTTTCCATGCAGAAAAGTTAGCTATGTTCAGCTTGGGTACCTCTCTTTTTGACATCTTGATCTTTATGCTTTTAGTACCTTAAAACTAATCCTCTTAAGCAACTGTACTCTAATACCAATTGTTGAATTCTTTTAGAATAACTGAGAGGGGCATGAATTAGTTATCCAAGGCTCAGATGTACAAAATAAGACTTTCCTCTTTTCAATGAACACTTGTACTCTTATAAAAAAAGAATATAACTTATTCACTCTTTGCATCAAACTTTCCACTCCTAACATCTTTAAGAATATAGCATTTGCTTCCAAATACCTTAAAATATTTTACATTATGTGGATGACCATACCATAGTTCAAAAGGTGTTGAATGAGTACCTTTCTTTATTTGTACATGGTTCAAGGTGTATACTGCAATACTTACATCTTCTCTCTAGTATTTTAGAGCAACATTTTTCTCCATCATGAGCATTTTGGCACAATCCATTATTGACCTATTTCTTCTTTCAACAATTCTATTTTGCTTGACTTTGTCATCTTGCCTCACTGACATTGTTTGCACATTATATTTTTTGGTTTCTTCAATTTAGGCAAACCTCTAACTCTTTTCATGTTGCTGATACTAATTAGATTATCAAAGTTAACATGACATAATCTCTTGTGTCAAATCCATACATCATCAAATTTTGCAATAAGACAACTAGCATCTTCTATATCCAAATAAAATAGATTACTCCTAGTTTGATCACCTTTTCCAATCAAGTTTTCATTTGTATCATATATCTTAGTTGATTTATTTTCAATCTCAACTTTACATCCCAAATTATTCAATTGTGACACACTTAACAGGTTCTAATTTAGTCCTTCAACATAATAAGCATTATCACATGAAATCTTATCTATGAGTTTGATGGACTCTTATCCTTTTATTGAACATGGTGCATCATTACCAAATTTTACACTATTTCCATCATAATAGGTTAAGGTAATGAACTTACTTTTGTCTCCAGTCATGTGATGTGACCATCCACTATCAATGATCCATTTGTCATTCTTGTTCACACAAGTCATCAGTAGCTTCATCCTCATATGATTCATCCTTCATTGCAACATATACCCCTTCATTATCATTTTCATCAAAGTTCTGTTCATCAGCAATGTAGCATGACTTCTTGCCTTTTTCTCTGTAGTCTCTTTCATCATCTTCTCTTCTATTTTTGTGCTTGTTCCCTTCTCTAAAGTTCTTCTTCTATGTACATATTGCTACAGTATGGTCAACTTCATTGCAATTAAAACAAATGATAGGTAGCTTACCTTTGAATTTACCTTTTCCTCTATGAAATTTTTTGGCCAATAATGCTTCCAACTATTCAATGTCTTCCTCATTTGTACTACTATCATTGGCTGCATACTTTATCTTTCTTTTCTTCTTCTTTAGCTTCACTTTCTCAAAATCCTTTAATAGTAATTTTTAAAAAAAAATTGATTCAATAATCTCTGGTTTGTAGTTGTCAAAATTAGATAACTCAAAAGCAGTGAGTCTCCCTACCAAACCTTCAAGGGTTAGATCATTTCCTTGCATACATCTTAACTTTTGGATTGCAAACACTGTAATGGCATACATAGGCAACAATGTTCTCAAGACTTTACTTAGCATAGTATCATCATCTATTTTACCAGTAGCAGCTTTTATTGCACTAACAACTTCTTTTATTCTAGCAACATATTCAGCAATGTCTTCACCTTCTTCCATTCTCATGTCATCAAACTTACCTCTTAGGCTCTCTAACTTGGCTCTTTGAACATTTTTGTCTCCTCCATAGATGGTGTCTAGGGCATCCCACATTATCTTTGCACTCTTAAGGTCTTTGATATCATCAAACGTAGCATAGCTTAGGGCAAACACAATCTCCAACATTGCCTGATTGTGTTCTTTCATTTTCTTCAAATCTTCAGCAATTGGGGCTCCTACTGGATCAACATGTTCTACAAAAATGCAAGATTTTGCATAATCTCCAAGTCCTCCAAGGTGTAGCTTCATCAAACTTTTCCATGCAAAATGTTATCTCTATTCAACTTGGGTACCTCTCTTTCTAACATCTTGATCTTTATGTTTTTAGTACCTTCAAACTAATCCTCTTAAGGAATTGCACTTTGATACCAATTGTTGGAATTCTTTTAGAATAATTGGAGGGGTGGGGGTGCGTGAATTAGTTATTCAAGGTCCAGATGTACAAAATAAAACTTTCCTCTTTTCAGTGAACCCTTAAAACTTTCTCAACCATGTATGCATTCATTATGTGTTAACCTAAATTGATATCTTACTATAACATTAACATGTAGAAGTATAAAACATAAACCACAACATATACATCAGTATACTTGATACAATGATTTAACATGGAAAATCAATTTGGGAAAAACCACAAGTAACATGCTACTCCTTATTCATTCTTCTGAAGTGATGCCTTGTCAAAGGCCAACCCTACTAAAGGTTACAACACACACTATTAAATGTGACCCAGTTAAGGGATTTCAATCATCCTATTAAAAGTGAGCCTTGTTAGAGGACTTTAGGACATTCACTTGGAATGCCACCCTATTAAAGGATTTTCCAATGACTGTTAAGTCAACCTTTCTCCAAAGGATTTACCATAATCTGATACAATTATTGAAAAGTAACAGTAGAGCTTTGATCCGATACAACTTACAACCTTTCTTGTAGATTACAGATCATTATTCATTCCTCAACTCTACTTGGGTTCCAATCTTTATAGCTTTGATAGCTTGTTCACCCTTCAAGTATTCATCCTCTTTAATCCTTCTTGCTTAGCTCACCATTGCAGACTTCTTCTCTTGGGTCACTTGATGAAGCAAACCCTCTTCCTTCTCCTTGTCATATTTTCACTTCCAAAACTCTATAATCTCAATCAAACTTTGCTTCATGACTAGACATCCCTACATATAGGAAATTATAACTCTTTTCTTGCTCATTATCCATCTCAAAAATTAGGGTTTTCGATGGATTAGGTAAGATACAATGTATCTACCCCATATCTTATCTTCTCTAGAAACTTCTCCTAGAATCCACTTAAATTCACCTTTAAAATAGTTTACATAAGATTCATGCCTCTAGATCATCAATCTTATCTTCCTCCTAATTCAAAAGTTCCAAGAAAACAAACTTATCATTTTTTATTTGGCGAATCTTCGATCTTTTTCATAATACAACATCTCGACATTATCAATTTATTGATGCTCAGCACATATTGTGTTACTCAACATTTATTATAAAATCACTTAGCATCAACTGGATTGTACTAGTGCTCGGCATCAACTAAAAATACTCGGCATCTACTAATTTGCTTGACACCTATTAATTTTCTCAGCATCCACTAGAAATTGCTTTCACTTGGCTCCAACTGACTTTTTTCTCGGCTTGCACTATCTTTTTTCGGCACCTTCTATCAACTTGGTTAAGCTTAGCAAATGAACTTTGTCCAACCTTTTTCTTCTAAACTTTCTTAGTGTAGCCAATCATTTTGCAACCTCAAAGTAGATCATCAATACATTATGTTATCACTGTCTTAACTGATTCTTACACTTCAATACATAATCATAACTCAAACTTTCTGTAGGTACTTTTTTTACGTCTTGTTGATCAAATCCTCATCATTAATCAACTAAGTGATAGTGCTTGAAACATATAAGAAATTATCTTACCAACATGTAGTAGGTTTGACATCAGTGAAAAAACAATGATTGAAAACACTTCTTCAATAGTTCTCTTACTCAAAAGATCCTTTCAATCATATACCAACATCTTTTTGCATGAGAAACAAATAATGGGTAATTTACCTTTGTATTTACCTCTACCTCTTCTAAATATTTTTGCAATAAGTGCTTCAAGTTCATCAAGTTCATCATTAGAAGTGTCATTGACACTCTTCACATGTTTTCCTTTTCTTTTGCTAAGAACCAATTGTGACTTAAATTTAGATTCAATAGTAGCAGATGTTTACTTATCAAAATTAGACATCTCAAAAGAAATAAGTCTACCAATTACACCTTCCAAAGTCAAAGTGTTACCTAGAGTGCATCTCAACTCTTGTATTGCAAAAACCCTAATGGCATATATATGATGTAGAGTTCTCAAAACCTTTTTATCTTTGTTTAATCTTTGATTTCTTCATTTTCACTTCAAATAGCATTGACAACTTTCTTGACTCTTTTACAATATTGTACTATGTTATCACCTTCCATCATTCTCATTTCATCAAATTTTTCATGTAGACTCTCTAATTTGGCTCTTAGGACATTGTCATATCCTCCATATATGGTCTCTAGTTTGTCCACATCTACCTTGCACTCTCACATTATTTAATATCATCAAACTCAACATAGCTTAGGGCTAAGGTGATCTCCAACATTGCTTGATTGTCTTCTTTCTTTTCTATCAGCTGTTGGGCAGTCAAAGGAACAATAGTTATCTTCACATATTCATTTTCCATAAATTTTATAAAAGCATCATTCATACTAGATATATGCAGCCTCATCAATGGTTGTTGTGTAGGAAAGCTCTCCTTATTCAACTTTGGTACCTCTCTTTTGTGAGTTATGATCTTTAGCTTTAAGTGCATTCAAACTTTTCTTATAAGCATTGTTGCTCTAATACTAATTGTTAGAATTTTTAGAATAATTGAGAGGGGGGTGAATCAATTACTCGAGGTCCATAAGTACCATTTGAACAATCAAATATTAAAAAATAACTATTGTTCTTATCTTATTGTAGCTCAGTTTCTAATGAATAGTGATAAACAAAATTAACTAGTAGTCCACTTTCCTAATATAATTGGTTTGTTGAATGTAAACTCATAAATTTAAAACACCATAAAATTTTTAACACAATTTTGACACTAGGATTTAATATGGAAATCCAATTTATGAAAAATTACTAGAAACATGTCACCACTTTTTAACTCTTTTGAAGTGAGCCTTATTAGGAGCCAACCCTATTAAAGGTGTTAGAGTGAGGTTTTCATTGCACCAAAAGATTGATCTATCAATCCTTGACACAACCACTCAAATCATAGTACACAAGAGGCAGTTAAGCCCTTGCCACAAATCTTGAGGGGAGAGCTAGAAAAATTTCCAATAATCTACAAGTTTGATCATTCCATTAGAATGTCACCTTGCTAAAGGACTTGCATAGACTATCAAGTCCTTCAATGACTGTTAGGTCAACCTTTGATTAAAAGGATTTCAATAAAAATTGTTTACAACTATTAGAAAGAAAGCATTAGGGTTTGACCTGTATGATTAAAGCTCACTTTTGCAATTTCATATATATATTCAGTACATGTGTTGATTCTCTAATAAGCCTTCCTTGTCATCTTTATCTCTTTTTTTCTTAGAAGCCCTTCAAGAAATCATCCTTCTCTTCACATCAAACTTAATCCTTCTACTTAGATTTTCTTATCAACCTCAGTAGCTTTTGTTTCCTCTTACTAAAAACACAAAAAAACTCTCTATTTTGTGTCTATGTGTCTTCCACTTTATGCATATATCACCTTCTTCATGTGCTCTACCACCCTCTTCTCTCCTCTCTTTAAAGTTCATCTCTACACCTTAAATAGATAATTTTTTTGTTTTTCCATTTTCCATTTTCATGATCACCATTCATCTTTCTTATTTTCTAGAAACTTGTCATCAAATTCAGTCATTAGATATGATACCTAATATTCTCCTTGAATCTAACTATCCAACTCATCAATCCTATCTTCAACATATTTTTCATATCCCAAGAAATCAACTAAGTCAACTAGAAATCATGATTTCTCATACATATTCAAAAATTATTTCATTTAGCCATCACTAAGTTCTTATACTTGGTCATCACTAAGTTTATTGGTCATTGTAGAGCTCAACATCAACTATCACTTAGTTGATACTTATGCTTGGTCAACAATAAAATTACGTGTCTTATATTGGAGCTTGACCGATAATAATGCTCAGTCAACACTAAAATTAATCAACTTCTACTAGAGCTTAGTTGACACTAGCATTAATTGGCATATACTTCAAGATTCCTTGATCTTTAACTCCATTTCTTAGTCAAGTTTTACATAAGTGATAATCTTGAATTGTATTGTAAAGTCTTGAACATCAACATGATTTAAACAATCACTTTATCTTATCAAAGTCTAACTAATCAAATCTTCATTGTAACTTACTTTTCACAACTCAACCTTTCCTCTAGGTGCTTTTTTCATGATAAATCTCTCAAATCCTCTTCATAATTCAAATAGATATGACATTTAGATCAGATAGAAACATGCCTCATCAATAGATTTTACATCAATGACAATACAACAATTGTTCCAATTATAGCTCCAACATGATCAATTGATGCTTGTGAAGGAAAACCCATGATTCTATATGATTTCTTACATTGTCTACCTACTAGCTACTAGAGCCAACTATTAAGATCTCTCTAGGAGATTATTTCAAGATGGAATAGCAATGTGATCACACATGATGTATCCTTATCTAGTGAAGAAGAAGCTTTTAGATCAGAGCCTTGAGTTTAGGATTGTCAATGATGCTTTTGTCTTTGCAGTTTATCAAATTCATTAAGGGTAATTTTTTTAAATGATTATCAGTAGAGGTAGTAGCACAAGAAAGTTAGATGGGTACCTATTTTATTCAATACAAAATATTCACATATGTTAGGATGTCTAGAACTATTGAAAACCCTAAGAAATTGTCAAGGTACTCATTAGATTGACTAAGATTGTTAGAGATATGGAGGCAACTAGATATTTCTTATGAATAGGTAAAGATGAAGAAGAAACATTGTTGGGACTTTCCCATTACTATTGGTGCCTACTATATTATAGGGATTAAGGATCTACATATGTTTCATGATGAATGCGAGTAGTACCCATTAGAGAACTAACTCGCCATTTGACTGGTGTTTTATCGCATGGGCCACTTTAGGAAGGTAAAAGGAAATAATATGTGCATGATCTGTAGTTGGAAGATCATTTGGATTAATTTATTTGAATATCAAAATACTATTCAAGGCATGGAAACATGATTCTCAAGACGTAATGGACTCAATTTACAACGAGGATAATATCTTTGAGTATCTAATTGTCAATGTTGAGGTTGAAAAGCTAGAGGGAGATGATATTGAATACATGGCTAGACATGTAGTAGACTCAACATACAGGTGGATCTCTAAGCCCTTCAAGATGGATCCTTTATTGATTAATCTCTAGTTATCTTCCCCACAAAAACTAGATAAAGTTAGAGGGAAAAAGGTGCTCATTTGTACATGAGAACTTGTTGCTCCACATAACCTTGCTACCATGTTTTGTCATAAGCACAAATTAGAAAAGGAAAGAATTGAAAGGTACCAGAGCAACAAGATCATGAGAAAGAGACTCAATATGATACACCTACCCAAACACCAAAGAAGAGGAGGAATTTGCAAGTTGTAGTTACTCTTGCATCTCAACTCTCTAGAGCCAAAACTTATACAAGGAAGAAGAAAGGTGCTACACCCTCTCCTACCATAAGAATGATGAAAGAAGGGGAAAATGATCCAAAATATAGTATCCCTCTCATCCAAAGAGTAAGTAAAACTACAACATCCAAAAGAAGAAGAATTTGGACCAACACTCCTCCTCCTCCACAAATGGAAGAGTCAACAAACCTTTAAGAAGAGGCGATTGAAGAGAAGAATCTAGGATCAAATGTTTTTCATTTAGATGACTTCAATTTATTTTTTGTAACTAGAGTGGGGTTGCATATAGTGTAAATTCTAGTTAAGGCCAAATAATTAGCACAAGAGGTGCAAATATTTATGATTATTCTACCAAATATTATGGATGAAATATACATGTAGGATCATTGAGGTAGAGACAAAAACAGTGGTTGAAGAAGGAGAGATTCATCAAGGTGTACAACCCACACAAGAGGAGCCACAAGGCAATGACTCCTAAGTGAAACCTACAATATAGTTGACATAGGACAATGTCATGTTACAAGTTTTTTTGCCTCCACCATCTCCATAAAAGGAACCAATGCTCACTTTTCCTTCTCCACCTAAAGAAGATACAACTAAATGAGAGGTACATATAATGAAAAAGGTGCATATGAGATTCATACCTAAAGTCAATTTGAGTACACCAAAAATGCCCTATATCCCTAAGATTATAGAACAATAAGAAAAAGAATCTCATTATGCAAGGGAAGAGGAGAGTAATTTAGAAGAGATTAGGAGAGTGGAAATATCATTGCCTACAACTTCTAATATTATATAGGTGTTTTTTTCCTAAGACTCTAATGCAAATTAGTATGCTGACATGGCTAAAGAGAGATATGGAGACAAGAAAGAGGACTGATATCACAGATGAGGATGTAGATGTGTCATCTTTGGGACACTATTTCATACCAATTATTATGTAAGAGCCACAAAGGATGTCCTAATTAACATTAGATCAACATGTCCACTAGATGGAAGTCATTCCTCCTCCATAGGGTACAGGAGTCCCAGTTGTAGTTGTATATTTCACAATTGAAGAGGTCAACTTGGGCCTACCAACTAGATATGGAGAAAAGGAATTAGCATCCATGAGCTTGAAGAGGGTATTTGAATGTATAGACATTGATGAGGCAAAGAATCATGCATTTAGGGAACAATAAAAAGTTTTGAAAGATTTTTTGAATAAGATTGTACTTTCCCTTAACCTTATAAATCCATTAGCTTCCTTGAAATCTACTTTTAAGATGCACACTAATACCACCAAGGTGGTGTACACTACTACATTGATTCTTATATATGGGCATGTGTCCAATGGAGAGATAAATTCTTTGAGTTTGACAAGATGTACATGCAATCTTGAGGTCATGGATTTATTGCATTTAATCTTTAATAATGTGGATAGCTTAGAATTCATGATGGATATAAAGGACAATATAGTCAACTAGACACAAGTTTGGGATTAGATGAATTAGTGCATTAAGATTGTAAAGAAACAGAGATTCGAGATGCTATTAGAGTTGTAAATTGTGGATGATCTAGAAAAATTTGATGGATGGATAGAGTCCATTGGGGCTAGAGAAAAGGATCTCATGGAAATGTTCGCATAAATATATAATATAAGAGGAGTGATTGGCGTTCAAGTTGTAGAAGTGGGAAAGATCTTCAACACTCTAAGTTTAGAAAATTTTGATTCCCAATGAAATAGTGATACAATAGTTTGAGGCATCATTAAAGGTCATCTCTCAAGATGGAGATCTCTGTCCATTGTTTCATAGTGAAGCTAAGTTCAGAGAGGCTACAAAAGGGATTGATGCACTTAGGGTAGTAGAGAAGAAAGTGAGGGAGTTTTGAAAGAGACTATCTAATATGCTCAAGGTAAAAGAATTACCAAACCCTAATGAAGTGTGGTAGATTATAGAAATTTTTAGAAATTAACACATAGGGATGCTTCTAGATCCTGTTAGAACAAAGCACGAAAGGGGTTTTATTTTGAAGACTTTGAGTTAGAACAAAGCACGAAAGGGGTTTTATTTTGAAGACTTTGAATTTTGGCTCATTTTGGCATTTTGGTGTCCAACTCCAAAAAAATTGGTGTCTAACAATTCCAAAAAATAAAACAGCTTTAAACTTTGAAGATGGTACTAGCCTTCAACTATCTCAAACAATAATGCATTTTTTGCAGTTTCTACTATCATAGTTTAATTTAGAAGGATTTACAAGTAAATTTTGGCTCTTAGATGGAGTCTCTAGTAGTTAACTAAGTGAAGAATATGGAGAGAGAACTAATTATATTCTTAGAAGCCATGTTTTGGGGATGAACAACAATTTTGAAGTCTATATCAGCTATAATTTGAAGTTCTCTTCTTCATCTTTTTTGTAGATGTCATGTCATGTAAAGGTCCATGCAATAAAAATAATGAAAAAAAAGTGTGTAGACCTACTTAACTTCATATTGGGACTTAGTTTTGCATATTTAATTAGATAGAAATCCATAGTTTTACACAATTTTTGCATGGGAAAAACCTACTTCCAAAAATTTTATCCTTGAGGAGGGTTGCCTATATAAACATTGTAACACTATTTTAGGTCATTATTTATGTAATGAAGTGTATCCAATTTAGCACTTTTATTCTCTATGTGATTAAGCATGCTTTAATATGAATTTATTTTGTGAATGATGATAGAGATATTTTTTACTGTGTGAATGCGTGTGCAATCATTAGAATTGTTGGAGTTTTTCATGAAGAGCCACATAATACCTCTGTTGTGAGGAATCAAAGAGGGGAATTTTAACAACACATTTAGGGATTTTTTCTCATGTGCGTGCATGTCAATAGTGGCTGCATGATTTTATGGCTTGTGGAAAATCCTACAATCTTACAAAGCCCCATTGACTATTGTATTCATGAAGTTACAATTGTGCTTCTCTTGATCTCGTCAATTTTCCTCCATTTTTCCTTGAAGGTTAATTCACAAACATGTTGTTAATGTGGCTTATGTCCATTTAGGATTTATTTTTATGCAATTTTTTTATAATTCTTTTTACCTTACACTCTTTTTTGATTTATTTGACAAATTTGGTTAAGTTAGGAATTCATAATAGTTGCATCTTAAAATCTACATTCATCAAAAAAATACAAAAATATAATAATATTATTTTTCCACGATAATTTTTCAACTTTTTATAGGATTGAAGATTTTATTTATAATAACCAACAAAGGCCTCCTTATGACCAAAATACTAGTCTTCAACTGAGTTATATAGGCAGCTGAAAAGTAGCGTCCTAGAACCTTAGAGTTAGTATTTTATTAGCTTTTCAAGAGAGAGATTCACAAGAATTTATGTCATTGTCACCATGTAACAATGATTCTCAACATATGTGGTGCTAGAAGGAAGGTCATTAAAGAGAATCTGAAATTTTGAGAAAGTTGGAAAATTCTAAGTATTCCTCCTCCCTACACAAATTTAAACGAGCACTGAGGTCATCACCAAACAAGGAGAGTTTCTAGAGCTTCATTACTTCCCCAAATTCATGGTGACAAAAGGAGTTCCAAGTTCATTCCACTCTCATTTCCTCCACCTCCATTTCATCATTCACACAATGCATGTGTGCAAATGTCTTCTTCTCCCATAATTTCATTGACTACTCAAAATTAGTCACCTCCACCCCCACTACACACAATGGCCTTCTTTGAAAACACCCAAAGTTTGTCATTGAACCTAGCTAGTTAACTACATGACCTACTAATGAATCCAAAAAAATATTCCCACACTTTATCTATGGAGAGTCATGAATAGTGGAAGAACACATAAAGGCCTTTGAGAAGGTTTTAATCATGGATAGATTTAGTATATGGATGTGATGTACCATTTTTTCCCTTACACATTAGGTGAAATTGTGTTTAACTAGTCCCTCAATCTATCAGCTAGATCAATTCAAGATTGGAACACATTTGAATCCACCCATTCTTTTAGCATGCTTTCAAGAGGAGTTCTACCCATAAAATAAACTATCAAGGTGTTGTGTTCAAGCCAATCATAGGTGTTATCAAAATCCTTTGAATTAAGAACAACATCAAGGGAGGGAATACCTCATGAAATAATTTTAGCATAAAATTATGAGAGTGATTGTTTAGGGGAGGCACCATGAGCATTTGTCACAACAACAACTATTGTACCAAAGTTGGCTAGAGCCATAATAAAAATCCCTATGAATCTTGCAATGACACACAAATACATAAAGATTACTTTAGAAAAGTATCACAAAACCTAGAACCCTAGTAGAGCATGTCTCAAAATTTCATCCAATGAACTCCCAATATAATTTTTTTCCAATTCCATCTTCACATTATTTAATTAGAAAAATACAAAAGAATGTGAATTTGAAACACATCCTCCTCATAATCATTTCTTAAGATTTAGCAAAATAATGGAAATAATTAATTCTCCTACTCTATGAGAAAAAAAACTTATACATGAAAGTTAAAACTTAAATGCAAATGGCTTGCTAAAAATTTGGAATTTAATTTGTCTTCAAAACATCATTAACTTTTGGGTAAACTAGATTGCATGAATACTAAAGACTCGCATAGGTAGAGGTTAGATGAAAAATAGATCCAAAGGGAAGGAGTGAAATTATAAACATAAAGAAAGAAAAATTTAGATATATTGTAATTGTAATTATCAAAACATGTGCGAAGATCCATAGTAATTTATCACTAATATATAATACATGTTACATTGTCCAATCATCTTCCAATAGTAATTATCAAAATGCCACATGTTAGAGACCAACATAGCCTAAAGAAAAATAGAACCAAAAATCCCAAAGCACTCTTTAAACGAAGTTTTCTACCATGCCTTATGCTTATATACAATAATTCCTTCATGCTAATAACTTATACTCAAAATATAGTAACCACCTCTAGTATAATTCCTTATCATTGGTTTGCAAGCAATATTTACCAAAACTTTTGTAACTTGCACAAATCAACATAAAGCTCTTTAAGCATAGATACCATGACTACACTCATTTTGAAACATAAATCTAATATGAAATACTTAGGGATGTTGTACACTATTTGTACTATGCTAATCAACAACATGTAACATGTAGAATCATAGTTTATCTATCACATTATTGAAACATATGAATATATCTTGACATCAATTAAAAAACTTTTTGCAACAGCCATCTACCAAAAATTTCAACTAAATAATACCCTCATCACCAGTAATTATTTCATAGAATATTACAGGGTTTAATGTTAGGAATAAGGTGTCTCAACCTTGGATGATTCATCTTCTTATTATTTGTTTTGTAAATGTATTTTTTGCAAATAATGTAATTACGTGTGAGTGTACATGTCTAGTTGGCATGTTGATGTGTCACTCCACTCGCATGTGTTGGCATCTTGAATTGTATGTAAGGAGATCATGACTAAATAGTTATGATAGATTCCCATGATGTGTAGGAGCTATTTGGAAGATTTGACAATGGGTGAAGACGTGAAGACATGTGGTAATTGATCATTGAGTATTGTACACTTGAGTCTCCATCTAGGTGTGTGAGGTTTAGGGCATCGGCCTAAAAAAAATTGGGTTTCTACTTTTCTAGAGAATGGTAAAACCCTAATACAGTTATTCTTTGGAAGTTTCCCTAAAATGGAAAGTCCATGATATAAGCATTTTTAAAGTTGCAAATAGGAGAGATTGAAAAGTGTTTTCTTGGTTACTACTGGATTAGTCTTCTGTGTCCTAAAAGAACTTGCATTGCAAGTGTGTTGTAACCTTTGTGTTGAAGATAATACATTGTGTAGGTTTTGGAGGGGTGGGGTTGTTTTACCAAAAGGTTTTTCCCCACCGACATATCTTTGTGTTTATGTGTTTTCTTTATCTATCTATTTTCTATAGTCATGGTTGACTACAATATTATTGTTTACATAATATCAAATCTAAAATTGTAAGGATTTAATAGGAATTTTCACAATACTTTCCTTAAGGGATTAGTGTAGGCACCTGAGTTTCCTCACATTTAACAACCTCACAAGTATGATCTTCTAGCTAATACTACAAGGGACTATAAACTTGGTATTTTATTACTTCAAGAGACTAAAATACAATAAGATAGCTTGATGAAAATCAATTATTTTAATAACAAACCTATCCATTGTAATAATATTGATGGGGCATCACGAGTGATTTTTACTATTTTGAATAAAAAGACTATTTATGATTTTTCTCAATGAGAGGATCTTGATCATATTGCTATTAGAATCTTAGAAAATACATTACAACAAGAATCAAACTGAAAGAGTTAGATCAAAGAATTGGAAATAAAATGAAAAGAATACAATTACATAGAGAATGCATTCAAAACACACTAGAGATATTATTTTCTAGGAATTCCCTCCTCTTGGGTAGTAGGGTAAGGTAAACATTGATGCGGTAGCTAAAGGGAATCCTAGACTAAATGGTTTTGGTGTAGTGTTCAAAAATGAGAATGTTGAGTTTACACCAGTGATGGAACTCCCTTTGGGAGGTAAATTAACCACCTTGTTCAAGTTGTGTATGTCTATCATACTCTATGTCTGGCTAAAAAATTAAACTAGAGTCATTACTAGATTAAGATGTACTCATAAAATATAATATAATGCATTAAGGTATCTAAAGATCCCTCATGGGTTATAGAAATATGGATCAATGATTTAAAGAAGTTACTAAATCCCTTTAAGAATTTGAAATATCTTATGTGTACTATGAAGGAAACTATATAGTGGATTAATATTTTAACATTATGGTAAGGAATGATAAATTGATTAGGTGAAAAATAAGGATCATCTCATGGAAGTTATCTTGGAAATTATGGTCAATAAAAGGCTATATGCATGGATTCAAAATTGGTAGATTCTATAATTTTCTACAATAAGTACAAGATGATAAAGATGATTGAATTGTAAAATTGTGAATTGTATGCCTCATTTTCCTATCGCATTCCATTGGAGTCTAAAGATAGTGAAAGAAAATAATTTTCTCTTTAATATAGAATAGATGGGATGTAAAAGGATTCAACTTGAATCCATAAATTATGACATTGAAAGGAAGAAAATGAAAATTTGGAACACCCTTAAGAAAGATGGAGTTACTACTTACCTAAAGAGGCTTCATGGATTTGACCCCAAATTTACCAATATTGTTTGCAAAGAATTGGAAGAATAAAACTATTATATGATTCTATTGGAAACATGAATTCAAAGATGAAGGTTTCTAGTCTCCTTATGGAGGTGAATAAGTACTTCATATTTTGAAAGGATATGTATGTAGCTATGGATAACTTTGTGAAGAAAAATGGAGGGAGACTAATTAAGAAATAAAAGAGTGGGTATGCCATGAACTCCATCAAGAATATTTGGGTTGTACAGTTTTAACAGTTTTTTTTC
Organism: Cupressus sempervirens; assembly: GCA_028749045.1. Classification (NCBI taxonomy): domain Eukaryota; kingdom Viridiplantae; phylum Streptophyta; class Pinopsida; order Cupressales; family Cupressaceae; genus Cupressus; species Cupressus sempervirens. The sequence continues at coordinate 217,861,457 of CM053785.1, read as the reverse complement.
CACTTTTGTATGGTTAATTTTTCGAAAGATTAGAATATTGATGTGAAGTCAGGGTGTTATCCCTAGAAAGAGAAAGGGGGGATTCCTAATGTTGACAAGAAGAAAAGTCTAAAAATCCCTAACTAAAGAAGATCCTCCCCTCCTCTAAGTCCTTTTATGGACCCCTTGGAAGTTTTTTCTTCACATGTGAAATTGGTGGATATGGTGGTGTAATTTGAGGAGATGATACAAAATTTAGAGATGAAGGGAAGACCACCTTTTCCTCATGAGTTACCTACAAAATAATTCCTTATAATTTATAATTAGGTCATCCATCTAGATCTCTTGACTATTTCTTGAAATATAATAGTGGATTCCTTTAGTATGAACAAATAGATCTTCCACCAATTGAATTAATTAACATTAAATTAAGGGTCATTAAATATTTCAAAATTGGACATGAAACAACGTATGAAGGTCTCTTAGGATAATAATGAAGAAAGGAATCTAGTTAAATCTCTCTAGAAAGGTTCTCAAAGATGTGGAGACCATGAGAGCAACCTATGAGGGTTGAATTGTGGATCGTAAAACCAAATTATAAAATGTCAAAGAAAACATTTTCACACTAATCTCATTTAGTCATAAGGTAATCAAGGATATGGAAATGATAATGTGAGAAAATGCACCAAGATTAGATCCAAATAGTTGATGTAGATACATTAAAAAATGGATTCATGGGTCTCTTGATTAAAGTAAGGGGTCATGTACAAGACTGTGTGCAAACTAAGTGAAGAGAAACTTAGTGCATCATTCCTAAATATTTTGGATATAAAGAAGATAACATTTGATATGGAATGATAATGTGAGAAAATCCATTAAAATTACACCCAAATAATTGATTTGGATTCATGTACAAGAATGTATCAAAACTGAGTGAAGAGGACCTTAGTGCACTGTTCCTAAGTCATTTCATATCTAAAGAAGATGGCACTAGATATGGAAATGATAATGAGAGAAAATTCATCAGAGTTAGACCCAAATAGTTGATGTAGATCCATTAGAAAATGGACCCATGGGTCTCTTGATTACAATAAGGGGTCATGTACAAGAATGTGTCAAAAGTAAGTAAAGAGGACCTTAGTGCATTGTTCCTAAACTGTTTCTGATCTAAAGAATATGGCACTGGATATGGAAATGATAATGTGAGAAAATTCATCAAAATTAGACCCAAATAGTTGATGTGGATGCATTATTAAATGGATTCATGGGTCTCTTGATGACAATAAGGGGTCATGTACAATAATGTGTCAGAACTAAGTGAAGAGGACCTTAGTGCAATGTTCCTAAACTGGTTTGGATCCAAAGAAGATGGCACTAGATATGGAAATGATAATGTGAGAAAATGTATCAACATTAGGCCCAAATAGTTGATGTGGATGCCTTATAAAATGTATTCATAGGTCTCTTGATGACAATAAGGGGTCATGTACAAGAATGTGTAGGAACTAAGTGAAGAGGACCTTAGCGCAGTTTTCCTATAACTTTTTGGATCTAAAAATGGCATTGGATAATTCCCAATTAGAGGCCAAATAAATGACATCTTTTCCATATTCAATTTTTTTTGCATATCTTGCAACCAACTCCTACAAGATCACATTTCTTTTGTTGAAGAGTTTACGATCCCTATTTATGCTTCCATATTTTCCATTATACTTTGATGGATGTCTATACTATGTTGCAAGACCCCATTTTGACACAGGTAGGGAGTATGTTGACTTTACAACTATCAAAATCATTTTCTTTAGGAATTTAAATTTTTTTGCCAACATATTCATTTAATGAGACTGAATTTCTACATAGGGCATTTTTCAATTATATCTCTTTAGTTCCCCTGTAATATTAAAAAAATTATAAACTTATAGCCCTGTTCATTTTGGAAAACTAAAGAATTGAGGATTTGAAGAAGAAAACACTGCAATGGCTTAGGCTTATGGGGGATACAAACTTACTTATGCCTAATATAGATCTGACACTTTTGTGTATCTTTTATTTTGCTAGGTATACATTACATACTAATGAAAAAAATTAAGCTTTGGAAAAATAGGTCAACTTTAACTTTTTTACACTTTTAGTCTAGGAGTTAGACTTTAATGTTAATGTTTAAGCTATTATGTATAAATGTGACTTCGCTATTTGTGATGATGCCCTAAAGTAATTTTCATCTCTAATCTAAGCTTCCATGTGTTGCATACATGTCTATTGAAGTACATCCAAAAAATAAGTCAATATTCTTTTTTTGCGTAGTAATTTCAACTCATTCACTAGCCAATTCATCGTGTCTATCCCAATCAGCATTGAGAAGAAATATGTGTTTGGGTGGTCAAACATAAAATGCAATGGAATTAAAATATTGATCATTACGAAACAAAAATGTTAGCTTAAATATACTAGCAGTTGCACGCTTTTGTGCTTGCAACCATAAGCTGATATGTGCTCAATAATAAAATTATCTTTTAAAATATAATCTTATGTGAACAAATTAGATTATTAATTTTGATTTAAATAACATAGTATTTACTAAAATCTTTTAAATAGATTAATAAATCTTATTTATTTAAATTCAATTTATCTAATTAAAAAATAAAATCATTAAAAAACCCCATCAAAAAATCTAAATTATGAAAAATTAATAAGAGAAACACAAAAAAAAAAAAAAAAAAAAAAAACGTCTCTAACAAATATTCTATTGACTAAATAAATTATAGAAACTAAAACACAACATTGAAAGAAAAACTAAACTAATATAAAAAAATAATTTAAAATAATTTAAAAACTAAAACCTAAATCAATTTTTAAAATCAAAAATTAAATAAATAAAGATCCCAACATGAGCTAATGTGGAGATCACAAGTAATTATTTTTCAAATAAATAAGAAACAAAAAACAATAGTTAAAAGTAGAGATTTAGAATATAATCTTATGTGAACAAATTAGATTATTAATAATTTTCAATTTAAATAACATAACATTTACTAAAATCTTTTAAATAGATTAATAAATATTATTTATTTAAATTCAATTTATCAAATATGAAAAAAATCATTTAAAAAAATCCCATCAGAAATCTATTATGAAAAATTAACAAGAGAAATGCAAAAGGATAATATGAAAAAAGAACATCGTCTCTAACGAATATTCTATTGACTAAATAAATTGTAGAAATTAAAAAATAATACTTAAAGAAAAACTAAAGTAATATAAAAAACAATTTAAAAACTAAAATCTAAATCAATTTTAAAAATCAAAAGTTAAATAAATAGAGATCACAACATGAGCTAATGTGGAGATCATGGTAATTTTTTTTTAAATAAATAGAAAAAGAAAAATAATAGTTAAGAGTGGAGATAACAACTAATAAATATCAAAACAAGAGTTAAAAGTGGAGAGAGATAAAAATTGGCCGGTAAATAATTAATGGGAATGATTTACAATTTTCTAGCCAAACAGACAACTTTTCCAGCTATCTGACAACTTTTCTGTCAAAAATTCAATTTTTGGGAGCAAAGCTCCCATAAATAGTCTATCGACTAAATAAATGGCATAAGCCTCATTGGACTTTAACAAAGAAAAAACAATGTTTTTAAGAAAAGTGCATTTCATGTTTGAGTCATGGTTATAATAAAGAAGTGTGATTAATAAAAGTTAAGAAATTTGGTAGTATGGATGATATCAACATTAGTCTAAAAAGACATGTCTCTCTACAAACATATAAACTAAGAAGTAAGTGGTGAAGTATAATATGAGAATAGTGTATGCGAGAGGTAAGGAGGATTCATCACTTGAAGTAAAAACATTATACTAAGAAGAATATGTAAGATAGAAGAATAAAGTAATGAATAAGTCAGATATAAGTAAAGTATAAAAATAGAAAGAAACTATATATAATTAGATTGAAAATCTAAATTATATTAATAAATGAGTATGTGTAAAAATAAGAAAATTTAATATATTTGATTCAAAGGTTGACTTTGAGGAAGAAAGAGAAGTATATATATTTATTTAGATGAGAAGAGAAAAGAATGTAATGGAAGTGTCCATCATTAGTTAAGTATCCAACATTGACAAGGTGGAAGAATAGTTTGTGTATAATGGGTTGGTGCTCATGAAGACAATAGAGGGAATTGGTTATTTTGGTGCCTACAAAGTGTGGGAGTTGGATCTTATAGTGAGTCAATGCTCATAGACATAGGGGTTGGAGCTTTTAGTAGGTTGGAGCCTACAAAATATTCTAAAAGAAAGATTTTATATAAAAAGAAATTATTTATTCATGGTTTTCTTCTATATTAGGTTTCCAGTTAAACACTATTTTATTGTGTTCATGTATAATTGAGTATTTCAGTTATTAATTCTATTGTGTGGATAAAACTTTTAATTTGGAAAAGATAATATTATATTGATTCACCCCCTCCCCACAATATAATTGTGTGATCTTCAAAGCCCACTAGATTAATGCCCCATTTTCAAAACCTTTAGCAAGTGTTGTGCATTATGAATCATTCATTATAGAGCCTATTTAACTTACCAATTAATTAAAGAGATATTTTTGTATAGAAAGTCAAATTGTGATATTGCGATCAAATTCAACTATGTGGCCTTCAAGTCAAACTCATTAGCTAATTTTCATGAGTAGTGGTTCACAAAAACCCATCTCTCATGAAAATGAATGAGACACTTAACACTCATTGCATCTAGGGGTGAAGCATTGAGCACTCATTAGTAGTGGCTCATAATAACCCATCTCTCATGAAAATAAATGGACCATTTAGCACTCATTTTCTATCATTGAAGCATCAAACCTTCTCAAGAGGTCACCCATCTCAATATTGTTCTAACTCACGTGTGCTTAACCATGGAGTATCCTCCAAAGTTAAGCCCACTTATCTTGTTACATCCTTTGCAAAACTTCAATAAGTTTTGTACCTTGTGTACTACTTATTGTTAGATTGTGGTGACTGATTAGGAAAGTATTGTACATACTTAATAATTAGTGGGGTTTGGGGCATCGCCTCGGAAAAAAAAAAATTTGGGCCCTATTTTATTAAGATTAATAGATTCACCATTCGTAGATTCAGGTCGACATGTTATAACCCTAAAGTGGTTTAATATTTTTATAAAAGGACTTAGGGTTAGGGATTGTAATATAGTGTGATGCAAAATTGGTTCTTGCGGCGGTATTGAGCTGCAAGGGATTACAGACTATAATCAAGTTGTAATCACTGGATTGTAATAAGATCGAACTTGCTATTTGGTGGACGTAGCCCAAGGATTGGGTGAACCATGTTAAATCTTAGTGCCTTGTGTTCATTTCTGTGTGATCTATTATTTTATGTTATTGGTTGTATTTGCATGTAGTTTTTATTTTTGTCCATGGTTTTATACTAACAAGTGGTATCAAATCCAAGTTGTCTTTCAATTATCCTTTGCAAGAAAGTTTCACGGTTAAGTGGGAGTCTTATAGTTGAGTGAGAGCAATGGTAGATGAGGGTAAGCTAAGGGTTGATAGGTTTAATGGGCATAACTTCCAGTTATGGAAGATGCAAATGGAAGACTATCTTTATCAGAAGGATTTATGGAAGTCATTGGAAGGCAAAGCCAAGAATCAAAGATCTATGTCAGATGTTGAATGGGATCTTTTGGACAAAAAGGCACACGGAAGCATTTGATTATGCTTGGCACCATCAGTGGCATTTAATATTACAAAAGCAAAGATGATAGAAGAGTTGATGAAAACCCTAGCGACATTGTATGAAAAACCCTCCGCTTCAAACAAGGTATTTCTCATGAAGCATTTATTTAATATGAAAATGGCAGAAGGTGGATCTGTTGTAGATCATTTAAATGAGTTTAATACTATTACTAGTCAATTATCTTATGTGGGTATCAATTTTGATGAAGAAATTAGGGCTCTCTTGATTTTGTGTTCTTTGCCTGAAAGCTGGAATGGCTTGGTAATGGCGGTGAGTAATTTTGTTCCTGGATCTAGTACCCTAAAATATGATGATGTGATCGGTGTTTCTTTGAGTGAGGAAACTTGTAGGAAATTTTTAGGTGGATCTACATCAGGAAGTGCTTTGAATGCACAAAGCAGGGGTAGAACAACTAAGAGAGGAAATAACTCTGGAAATCGTGGAAAATCAAGAGGAAAGTCAACGGGGAAGAGGTCTCAATCAAGAGGACCAAACGACTATTGGTACTATGGCAAACCAGGTCATAAAAGGAAAAATTGCTGGAATCGAAAGAAAAATGAAGGAAATAAATTAGATGGAGATAAGGAGGAAAATGTGGTAAGTAACAAATCCGAAGAGGATTCTTTGCTTCTATCTTTAGAAAATGTTGATGATTCATGGGTTTTAGATTCTAGTGCTTCATTTCATGCTACACCTCATAGAGGTTATTTTATTGATTATGTCCAAGGGGATTTTGGGCTTGTTTATTTGGGGGATAATGAACCCTGTCAAATTTTTGGAAAGGGAAAAATTAAGATTAAGTTGCAGAATGGGAATCATTGGCTACTACATGAGGTAAAACATGTTCCAAGGCTAAGTAAGAATTTAATTTTAGTAGGGCAACTCAGTGATGAGGGTTGTGTAGTTAATTTTAATGATAAAAATTGGAAGGTTTCAAAAGGTTCCCTTGTAGTAGCAAAAGGTGTGAAAGTAGGCACCTTATATCTTTGTACAGGTCATATTGTTCCTTCTACTTTGATTATTTTAGAGAAAAATGAATGTTCAGGAACAATTGTTGCAGCTGAGTAGGGAGAACAAATAGCTACTGTAGATTCTGATACAATGTTGTGGCACAACAAACTTGGGCACATGAGTGAGAAAGGTAAGAAAGTACTTCATTCAAAGAAATTTTTACCAAGTTTGAAATGTGTGAATATGGATTTTTGTGAAAGTTGTGTGTATGGAAAACAAAATAGAGTGAGTTTTGTAAAGACTGGGAAGGAAAACAAAAAGGAGAAATTAGAGCTTGTGCATACAGATGTATGGGGACTAGCTCAGGTATCTTCCCTTGGTGGCTCTTATTATTATGTTACATTTATTGATGATGCAACTAAAAAAGTATGGGTTTATTTCCTTAGATAGAAATCTGATATATTTCAAACTTTTTTTTTTTGGAAATGCTTGGTTGAAAATGAAACTGGTAAGAAATTAAAATATCTCAAATCTGATAATGGTGGTGAGTATTGCAGTCATGAATTTGAAGATTATTCCTCCACTAATGGTATTCATAGACAGAAAACTATTCCAAGGCCTCCATAGGAAAATGGAGTGGCTAAATGCATAAACAGGACTATAATGGAGCGTGCAAGGAGCATGAGATTGCATGATGGGTTGCCCTTACACATGTGGGAGGAGGCTGTCAATACTACAGTATATTTGATTAATAGAGGTCCCTCTACTTCTTTGGGTTGTGGTATTGTAGAGGAAGCATGGACTGGTAAGAAGGTGACTTATTCTTTTCTCAAGACCTTCAATTGTGAAGCTTTTTCTCATATAGACTCTGAAAATAGAACCAAGCTAGGAGCTAAATCAAAAAAATGTGTCTTTGTTGGATGTGGCATTAATGAATTTGGTTATAGGCTTCGAAATTTTGAAAATCATAAAATTGTTAGAAGTCAAGATGTCATATTCAATGAGAAAGTGTTGTACAAAGATCTGTTGCAGCAACATGAGAAGAAAGAAGATGATTATGTAGTGTTGGATGATACACCAAAAACTAATGTTCTAGCCATTCCTCATGATGTGCAACAACTGCAACAACAAATACCACACACACCAGTGAATGTTAGATGGTCAACGAGGCAAATTAGACCTCCACAAATATTTTCTCCCTCTTTGTATTATATTTTACTTACTGATGTTGGTGAACCTGAAAGTTATGATGAAGTTGTGCAGGTGGATACTAAGATTCAGTGGGAGTCTGCAATGAAAGATGAAATGGACTCTTTGCTAAAGAATAAGACATGGGATTTGTGCAAGTTTCCTACAGGTAAAAAGGCTTTACAGAATAAGTGGGTTTATAGGTTGAAAGAAGATGAAGGAGGTAAGAAAATATTTAAGGCCAGGTTAGTTGTAAAAGGATTTGCACAGAAAAAGGGAATTGATTTTGATGAGATATTTTCTCTTGTTGTTGAAATGACTTCTATCCGTACTGTTTTAAGCCTTGTGGATACTAAAGATTTGCATTTAGAGAAACTTGATGTCAAAATAGCCTTTCTTCATGGTGATTTGGATGAAGAAATATATATGGCTCAACCACAGGGATTTGAGGTCAAAGTTAAGGAGAACTTAGTGTGCAAATTGAAGAAAAGTTTATATGGCTTGAAGCAAGCACCTTGGCAATGGTATCTAAAATTTGACAAGTTTATGCATGAGCATGGCTATAACAGGTGTCATTCAGATTATTGTGTTTATTTTAAGAGGTTGGATGATGATAGCTACATTATTTTATTTTTATATGTTGATGATATGCTTGTAGCTAGGTCTAACATGGATCATATTAAGGGGCTGAAATGCTAGTTAGCACATGCATTTTCTATGAAAGATTTGGGGGCAGCAAAAAAAATCCTTGGTATGAAGATTTATAGAGATAGGAAGAACAAAACATTAACACTATCTTAGGCTGATTATGTTGAGAAGGTGTTGCAACATTTCTCTACGGAGAACGCTAAAGTTGTTAGCACACCTTTACCTGGTCATTTGAAATTGACTAAGGAGATGTGTCCTAAGACACAGGAAGAGGAGGATAAGATGTCCAAGGTACCCTATGCTTTAGCTATAGGAATCTTGATGTATGCTATGGTATGCACTAGGCCAGATATTTCCCATGTAGTGGGAGTCGTGAGCAGGTAAATGAGTCATCCAGGATTTGAGCATTGGAATGTTGTCAAGTGGATTCTCTGATATTTGAGAGGAACATCCAAAAAGTGTTTACACTTTGGGAGCTCTACTACTGATTTGCAAGGCTATGTTGACTCAGATTTGGTAGGGGATATTGATACCAGGTGAAGTACTACAAGTTATGTCTTTACTATTGGTGGGGCAGCTGTGAGCTGGGTTTCTCAGTTATAGAAGATTAATGCTCTATCCACTACAGAGGCAGAGTATGTTTCTGCTACAGAGGTAGCCAAGGAGATGATATGACTTTAGTTCTTCTTGGAAAAATTGGGACATCCTCAAAACACTAATTATTTGTTCACAGATAGTTAGAGTACCATTCATCTTGCAAAGAATTCAGCTCTGCATTCTAAGACCAAACACATACAATTGCGGTACCATTTCATTCAGTTAGTTTTGAAGGATGGATAGTTAAAGCTGAAGAAGATCCATACAAATGAAAATCCAGCAGATATGTTGACAAAGGTTGTAACAAGGGAGAAGTTGAACTCCTCTTCAGCTTCAGTTGGTCTTTTAGACTGAACATAAATAAAAGAACAGTAGAGTCCAGGGTGGTTTGATCCAGTGGGAGCCCCATGTGGTAGTAGTATTGCTACAGGAATCAATCTCCAAGTCAGAGATAGTTGTTTACTATGGAGCCTGATCAGTCCCCAAGTGGGAGATTGTTAGATTGTGGTGATTGATCAGGAAAGTACTATACATACTTCATAATTAGTGGGATTCGAGGCATCGCCTCAAAAAAAAAATTGGCCCTAAAGTAGTTTAATATTTGTATAAAAGGGCTTAGAATTAGGGATTGTAATATAGTGTGATGTGAAATTGGTTCTTGCGGCGGTATTGAGCTAGAAGGGATTATGGATTGTAATCAAGTTGTAATCACTGAATTGTAATAAGATCAAACTTTCTATTTGGTGGACATAGCCTAGGGATTAGGTGAACCATGTTAAATCTTAGTGCCTTGTGTTCATTTCTGTGTGATCTATTATTTTCTGTTATTGGTTATATTTTCATGTAGTTTTTATTTCTGTCTATGGTTTTATCATAACACTTATTATAGGGCCTCTATAGCTCATCAATTGATAAGTAGGATATATGTGTCCACAACAAGTCAAATTGTGATATTGCTATCAAGACTCAACTATGTGGTTTTGGAGTCAAATTCAAATTGACTCATATTTTATTAGTAGTATTTCATAAGAACTCATCTCTTAGAAGAGTGAATGAAACACTTGGCATTCATTGCATCTAAAGAATGCTCATAGAATTGAAGCATTGAGCCTTCCCAAATGGTCAAAAATCCCAATATAACTCCAACTCAAGCACACTCAACCAAATGGTTTCCTCCAAGGTTAAGTCCTCTTAGATTTTTTCCCTAGTCACAAAACCTTCAACTTATATCCAACTTATTTATTTCAAATTTATTAAATCCAACTTCAATAACCAAAACAATAAAGCATACTAAGAGATAAACCATACTTAGTGACATAATGATTTGTTGACTAAGGAAACACTTGATCAAAGGTAAAACCCTCTAGTGGGGATGGTACTCATAAGATGGTGTACTAATATAAATATTTCTTGTGAAAGAATGTGACTTTGTTAGGAGCCAAATATAATGTAATCAATACAATAGACTTGGTTAAAGGAAAATTTCTTATTAGGAGACCTTGAACCTTTGTTAGAAGGTTCAAACCCTATTATAGGCTTGTAGGAACACAAATAAATCCATTATTCAAATTGGTTTAGTCAAAAATGAAGAGTAGATCTTCAAGATAACAAATCCAATAGTTGAACTGACCAATACTATAACTTAATTTTCAATACAATTCCTTTGAAATCCAACATCCAACATCCAAATCTATTTCTTCTTTGCTCTAATCAAAATTTCATTCTCTAATCACATTCGTGTTGAAACAACACAATGTGATGAATAGATCTAAGGAAAACATTTTTCCTTTCTACCCTATCAAAATAACTAATTAGGTTGGCATATTCAAGATTTCCCAATATACAATGATTACATAGACCTCATCAAGGCATATGTCACCTTCTCAAGAATCATTAAAAATGTTACAATAGTGTTCCCATATATTTGAATACAATTAACACTTTATCCAATAAAGGTCAACATGTTTCACTAGTACAATTAGCTACTAGTAAAACATGTCGCATGTTTTACTTTCACAACCTCTCTAGAATAACCTCCAAGATATGCTATCCCAAATATAGCATCATGAACATGTTTTCAACCATGATTCAAGATAACTACCTTAATTTAACTTTGCAATTAAGATATAGTCAAGCTTTCAGTAACTATCTCTAACAAAATTTCATGCATATCGGTATGCTACCAATCTTCACCAAATGAATTGTAACTCATCCAATACTAAATATAAACATACATTAACATAGATGTAGTAGATACACTCATTTTTTATCATAATCCTAAGCTCACATACCTTAACATATTTTGTGCCAACTTTGGTGACTCAATGAACCTCTGTGATGTATAGAATTGTTATTTGCAAGAACTCAGACATATGTACTATCATTAATGATGAACATATCATTAATACAACACATCATCAACATAACCAAGTGCCAACTAGACTTTCAATCCTAAAAATTAATTAACCTATCTTTCATGTGTGGTGTTTCATAAGAAACCATCTCTCAAAAGAATGAATAGAAAACCTGTCTAGGTGATACTCATAGGGGTGAAGCATCTAGCATTCTTGAGAGTTTTCCCATCTCGGTATTGCTCCAAATCAAGTGCACTTAACCGTGAATTTTCCTCCAACATTAAGCCCACATATTTTTTCATCTTATTTGCAAGACCTTCAACAAGTTTTTCATTATGAACTATTCATTATTGAGCCCCCTTAAGTTAATCAATAAATAAGTAGGAGATATTTTCCATAAGTCGACTTGTGATATTACTATCAAGATTCAACTATGTAATTTTTTAATCAAAATAATTGACACATATTTCATGAATAGTGGTTCACAAGGACCCATCTCTCATAATAGTGAATTGGACACTTAGTACTCACTACATCAAGGTGATTCACATAGGGATGAATCATTGAGAAATCTTGAGAGATTACCTATCTCAACTATGCTTAAACATTGAAAATTATAGGTTAAATTAAAAATTATTATGAATATTATTAACAAACATGAGGATTGGCATATATAGTTAACCTATTGCATCATCTCAAGTGTGCTTAACTATGAGTTTCCTCCAATGTTATGCCACTTACCTTACTCTACATTCATGAAACCTTCAACAAGTGTTATACCTTACGAGCCATTCATTATGGAGCTCCTTTATTAGAAGAAATTTTTCCATAGAAAGTCAAATTGTGATAATGCCATCATGATTTAACAATGTACCTTTATAGTCAAACTTGTTAATCCATCTTTTGTAAAAAGTGGTTCACTAGAAACCATCTCTCGTGAGAATGAATGCAATAATTGTCTAGATAATGCACAACTAAATTTGTAGATCTCAGATCACTTCTCAACTCATAACCTTTTCCCTAGCTTTCAGTCTCTGCAACTTTGACAGCTTGCCCTCCTTTCAAGCTTAATCTCCTTGAGTCTCCATGCTTAATGTATGAGTGCAATCATCCCTTTTTGACCACTTTTTGAAGCAAAGCCTCTATGCTCTATTCTTCCTTCTCCTAGATGTCTTCTCCTTGACACCCTTCTAACCACTTCGCAATTTGGCACACTAGTAACTCTTGCTTCTTGGTCTGTGACTCCTTAAATAGGAATTGGAACTCCTTTTCCTACTTGATTCTTCCCTCTTTTAATTTCAAGTCATATGGATTAGGTAGGATTCATTGAATCTAACCCATATTTTGTTTCTTCTAGAAACATCATGAAGAATCCTCTTGAATTTGCTCAAAAATAGTTTACATAAAATAATGTTCCACCAACTCATCATCCTTATGATCTGACTAGTTAAAAAAATTCAAGGTAACAACTTTGTTGGCTCAGATTTGGTGAATTTTAATTATTTTCAATAATACAGTAGCATGGCACTATTGAAATTCTGATGCTTGGCACATACTGTGTTACTCGGCACCAACTACATTTTACTGATGCTCGGCACCTGAAGTTTACTCAACATCTAATAAGATTTTTTGATGCTTGGCACTTGTTACTTTTATTGGCACCTAAACTTCACTTGGCACTTCAAGTTCACTCAGCACACACTAGATTTTTCATTTTCTTGACTCTAACTGAAAATTTACTCGGCTTCAACTAGCTTGCTCGGCACCCATTGATGAACTTAGTTTAAGCTTTGTAGTTAACCTTGTTACAACTTATACTTCTAATGTTTCTTAGTGTGGCCAATCTCTATATCTTCAAGTATGTTATGAATACATCATTTAACCATTGTCTTAGCTGATCCTTGCACATCATTACAAAAACATAACTCAACCTTTCCCTTAGGTGCTCTTGTTACATCTTGTTGATCAAATCCTCTTCATCAATCAACTAAGTGATAGTACTTGGATCTTATAAGCAATTTTCATTGCTACAAATAGCAAGTTTAACATCAATGACAAAACAATGATTGAAAACATTCTTTTAACAACAAACTTCCTTCTTTGCAACAATCTCCCTCTTTGATCTTCAAACTTCTTCATCAATGATCTTTTCAATCAGATTTCCAACACTAATTTCAAAATAGTGAATTCTACTTTCTTTTGGTTCTAGCTTCACCTTTTTGTCTCTGACTTGTATAGTGGCACTAGACCAATCTAATTTTATTTCTCCCCACATATCTTTGCAAAAAAATTACTTAAGAGAATTCCATAGCTTGTAGGGATGTCTAGTACTAGAATGGTAAGTTTCAATCTCTTAGAGAGGTAAGCAGCAAGGGAAACTTGAGCATCTTTAATCTATCCTAGCAATGGAACTTTTTAAGCATCCATTGAGTAGCATCTACCAAAATTTTTAGTTAATGGAAGATCTAAAGATTTGGCTATAGAGGTAGGAATTACATTGTCAAAGGCTCCTAAATCTATGATGCAATTACTCAATCTATTTCCATTAATGAACAAAGAAATATAAAAAGGATTTGGTTTTTTCTTTGGGCAGGTAGCTAAAATAGTAGATTCTTCTTCCTGAAATAATCTAAGAATTGAAAAATCTGTTGGGTGATGCGATGCGCTCCCCTACCCACAAGTCATTAATTATGTGGTGTTCCATGTTCACTAATAGTCATGGCTTTTGGCGCAACAGAAAATGGGCCCTACAATTGGTATCAGAGCCTAGTTTTGGCTTGGTCATGGGTTCAAATCTCCCTGGCGCCTTCTCGACCTGCATAAGCGCCTGGTATGTGCGTCGAGGGGGAGATTGTTGGGTGATGCAATGCACTCCCCTACCCATAGGTGGTTAATTATGTGGTGTTCCATGTTCACTAACAGTCATGGCTTTTGGTGCAACGGCAAATGGGCCCTAAAAAATCTTCATTATCAAAAGAAGCTCCACTAGTGCTAGCCTTATTATGATGTTCAACATTGGCATTAATATTAGCATGATCTATCTCTTTACTATTGCAATGCTCAACTAATCTTTTCAATTGATTAGGATTAGATTTCAAATAATCCAATGGAGATATCTAAATTCTTGTTTCTTCACAATATTTTACTATGACAAAGGAATGAGAAAACTTACCTTTATACTCCTTTTGTGAAGATGAAGTTACTACGCCACTTTTTTTATCAACTTTATTTGATGATGTATTGTTCTTGACAGGGGTTGAATTGTTGTTCAGATTTCTATTGTTCTGACTCTTGGTCATTACTATTAACTGAGGTCCTTCTAGAGTAGCAAAATAATCTCCTCCTACTTTTGAATCTAACTCATACTCCAAGAAATAATTTTTAGAGTCACCACAAGGAGCATGATCATCCTCACTTTTAAGATATTTAGTTGTTTATTCTTTGTTATCCACCATCTGTCTATATCTGATCATATGAACACATATATCTCCATCATGATCTGCTCTTACACGAGAAGAACATATATTTTTTCTTTCTGGAGTAGGTTCAATTGCTAGTCTCTATTGAATAGGTGGTATTTGCAATTTTTTTACCTCCATTTGTATTTATATAACCTTCCTGATGAGTTTGATAAGCAAGTCTATTGATTTGATTCTTCAATGAGATGATCTCATTAGATGACTTTTCAAGCATGGCTTCTTGAGTATTAGAAATACTAGTTGTATTGCTCATAGTTCCAAATTGAAACTATCTTTTCCACTTACTAGAGGCTATCATGTCATCCTCCATCTCCATAGCAAGTGTTTGAGTAGCTTGCAAGTTGGCTATATTTTTTCTTCTAATCTGGTATCCTAGATTAGGTGGCATGGAGCTAATATAGAAAGTTTTCTTATTATCATCAATAGGTTCACTTGCAGCAAGAATTCTTTTGAGAAGTTTATTGAATTTTGCATTGAAATCTCTCATATAACCTAAGTTTTCTTTCTTTATTTGTGCCAATTGTAATAACAAGGTTTGTGCATCTTCCATGCTTTTGTATCTTTCCTCAAGCCTTTGTTTCATGGTGTTCCAATTTGTGATGCATCTTGTAGGTAGGTCTTGAAAACAATCAATAGCATTATCCACCAATGTGTCAACAAACATTCTAACTCATACATCCTCATGTTGAGGATTTACTACACCACAAGCTTTATGGAAAGCACTCAAGTATTGTTTTGCAGAAGTAGAGTTGTCTCCAATAAATCTTGGAAAGTTTTTTCTTGATGCTTTTGGTAGATTTTTATTATCCCCAAGGGCAAGAGGGCCAATAGCATTTCCCCATGGTTGTGCCATATTTTTTGGTACAATATTTTGATTTTCCTAAAAAGTAAGAAAAAGTGGAAGTGTTGCACCAATAAAAAACAAAGCATCAAAAGTAGGATGAATGGAATTTCTGACAACTGGAGGAATAGAAGATTGACTTCTCTGTGTTCTATTAGGAGGGATAACTGCAAATAAGAGAGTATCTTGGAGTTTTTTGGTTATAGATTCCCTTACACGTGTCCTTCCTCTTCTACAAAGGTCTTCTAAGATAGGAAAGTTAGCCTTTTTGAGTTCTTCATATATTGGGTCAATCTTTCCTTTCTCCTTGGCACTCTTGGTATATTTGGAATCTAGAGTGTATCAAATAGTGTTTTTCAAATTTATCTTACTATTCTTCAACTTTAAAATTGCTACACTTCTTCAATAGGTTGAGGTTGTAAACCGGTTTCAAGTTCTTATGTCAAACACTTGAATACCACAAGTCCATTTTTTGCAGCTCAAATATATATTTAGAGTATAACTGGTTATGAAGGGAATTTCTTCAAAACATTCATCTAAATCCCAAATAGAGTCACCAAAAATTGCTGGTTAATAGTTTTTCCTCCTATTAGATTTGATAATCTTAACTTTTTGATATCCAATGTTTGGAGAAATGAAAGGATGTTTACCAACAACTAGGTCAGTGTATATACTTTATCTTTGCCCTCTGAATCTATTACATAATATGATTCTTTTAATAAAATGCAATGAATATGTCTTTATGTGATAAAAAATTATTGATATTATAAGCTCTTAACCTAAGAGAAGTAAAGGATAACCAAGTTATTTGTAGGCACAAACAGCTTAGTCAGATGTATATGAATAACATATCATACTCAATAGAAAGATTGCAGTAGATTATCTTAATATTTTTTGACTCCTAATTATTTTCATAAATGCAAATTACTCATCTAAATGTAGAAGTGGGAAAGAAAATATTATACATATGAGAGCAAGTGGAATTTCTTTGGCTATTAGCCTTGACTAAAATGGAATTCAACAAGTATCCAATAGATTCACATACATTATTCTTTAATTCCCAATGAAGTGCATAACATGTATGAAACTATCAAGAGAAGAAATAGAATTGTATATGAAGTAGAAAATGGAATTACTATACTACAGATATCAAATCGAATTGGAATCCATCTGATTATTTACAAGATCATACACAATTATCTTTCAACTCTAAGTGCAAACCTATCTAATGCATGGACTACAAAACATGAAAAGAGAATATTTTAAATGGAATTATAGAACCGTTCCCTCTCCAATTTGCCATCCTTTGTTATGTTAAATGAAGTTACATTTATAGTTCTCTATCATTTCTTAATTCTGGTAGACCAACTATCACAGAATAAAAAGAAAATCAAATGTGAAATTATCCAATCATATGAACATGTGACATTTTATCCACTACTGATTCTAAATCCATTATGTTTCTAAAACACATGATGACCATTTGGCTTCTTGCATCTTCAAAAAATCCTATGAAAAATCGTTGTTTCTTTTATTTTATGTTGTTTCATGCCAAATCCATATATTTTATATTCTAACAGTCACTACATTTTTGAATTCCCACTGTTGATCTTAAATCGATGGTTGAGATTAAAACGTTATGACTTCCTTTATAACTTCATCCATGGGACCCTCTTGTTGCTATGCCACATAGAATAATGATCGAGCAACTTCCCATAGCAAGATAGTGACATTTGTGGATCTCTTTCTGATCTGACAGTGATAACAAAATGATGTTAGGTATTTTTACTTTGTGGTGTGGGTTCCTTTTTCCAGCTAAGCACACCATGGAAAACAATTGGCACCATTCCATTGCTTGGAGAAGCTGACTTTGACTTTCTTTCCTTCATGGCACTTAGTGACTAGATTTTGACTGCACTTCATAAAATGTGATGGCCCACTGGACACATGCCTTCATGTCACTATATCACATAGAATAACAATCAAGCATCTTTATATAGTGACATAACAACCTTCGTAGATCTTCTTTGATCTGACAGTCAATGAGACACTTTATTAGATAATCCATAATTCCATCTTAAAATATTATCCATCAATTTTGTCTTCATCTAATGGTCATGACTTATTTCCAAGGTGACTTGACTATTCAACTTGATGATGTGGATGATTACACATATTTTGATTCGTCAATTTGATTTCAAATTTGGTCTTTGCCACCTTTGACCTGGTTTTTTCACCATTTCTGATGATTTATTGCCTTCTCTTGCATTTGAATTCAACTAATTCTCTTTGTTACCCATTCTCATGATCTTCATTTTGTCTTTAAGCCTCAGTATTTGATGTTTCTTTATTGTATTCGCTCTATATATTTTTATGAAAATGTATCCTTCTCCAAATATAGATCTTTGGCCATGGAGTTAGAAACTTTCAAAGATGAAGAAATGCTTTCATAAAGAACTGCTTCTCAACATGAATCTTGTATCCAAAATGATTAGGAACGAAGAATATGAATCATTACAAACATTCAAATTTTTCTTCTCATCAAAAAAATGCATAACAAACCCTTCCAAAACTTAATCACATAGCCAAGAAATAATGTATTGCTCATATAATCTCCTGCATTAAGTTAACTCAAAGGGAGATGAGAAGAAAAACCATTCTAAGGGAAAACTAGACTCAGACTCAAAACTTTAACTTTTGACTTGACTCAAAAACCCTATAGCAAAGATATAGATTGAAACTTGGGCAACATAGAGTTCAATAATTGGCAAGAAAACAATTTAAACATGAAGATGTCATAGAGGATCATTGGATGAATGTAGTAGATGACTATGACATCCAAATAAGGGATTATTATAGGATGACTCTTTATTTGGCAGATAGTGCCTTGAAAATAAAGGTCCCATTGAAGGTTGTTCAACAAGACACTATAGAGATCCTAGATCCCCTATATAATCAAGATAAGATATATGATTGGTTAGTCATGAAAGAAAAAATTGATAGAGAAAAAAATGTGGATATCAATCATAGGGCGAGGCATATCAATTAGATGACAAAGTAATGGATTAAGAAGCCATTCTAGTTGGATCGGGTTCCTACAATAGTAGTCTTACAAGCCATAACTCATCTATTAAAGGGAAGAGGGGCAAAAGTTACAATAGCAACATTCACAACCCAATCTCCAATTAGGCCAAAAATGGTGTATTAACATGATAGGGAAATTGGATACTTCAAAGAATAGAAAGGCATGAATAAAAGGAAAAGAGTTTCTCCTCAGCGAGCTATGCCTGAAGTTGAAGGGACTTAAGCCCAAGAGGCAACTCAAGCCCTAGAAGACACTCAAACTCAAGATAATCCACAAGTGCCACCATCAAAACTAGAATAGGGACCTAAAGAGGAAGCACAAGAGGTGTTCCCACATGTTCAAGAAGAAGAAGCCTCTCCAGTAGCTCCTAAGAGAAAAATGGCTAAAACTCCAATCAAAAGGACTAAAAGACATAAAGTGCAAAGAAAGGTTATTCCTATTCCTTGAGTCAAAGGACTCATCTGGCTAGGGCTACTGAGGCAGAATGAAGGAGTTCCATCATAACACCATCATCTATTCCTACACAACCTATTTAGGTTACAATCTTGGAGGATGAGCTACAATAGTAGGTTGGTGAACAAGAGGACTAGGGGACTGATGTCTTTAAAATGTTATATTTTAACTTCATGCCTATAGGTATTGAACTCGTAGACAACAAGATAAGGGATACACCAATGAATCAACCTTTCGGAGAAGATTGGAGTCAATTGCCACCTTTCCCACAAGGACCTCTAGGTGCCCCACCATTATGAAGTCAAGATTTATCTTTCTTGGATAAAGGTTCAGCCACTCCTCTCCCTCCTAGTAATGAAGAGAAAGTACAAGCTATGCAGGAAGAAGAGAAACTAAAAAGACTCATTGATGAAGTACAAGCTATGCAGGAAGAAGAGAAACTAAAAAGACTCATTGATGAAGTCTCAAAAGAGGGGTAAATATATGAAGAACCTCAAAAAATTTCTTGAGATACAAAGGTGAGGAATGTGGACTCAATAGACATGAGGATTCCTAATGTTGATCTCTCACAGAAAGAGAAGACTCTAGAGGGAGCGATAAGGGAAATGATCTAGTAGTACAAACCATATCTTCATCTAAGTATATGTCTCCAATGGAAACCACTCCAAGCTAGTTCAAGAAAGAGGTTATGGTTAGGCATAAAAGGAAATTGAATTGTAGTGTGGATGAGGGAAAGAAAGAATTAGTTGAAGCCCTCAAGATACCTGAGATACCTATGGGTGATGCGCGAACATTGTCTTTTATTAAGATGAACCAAAATCAAAACTTGTTCACTCATATTTACATCCCTTATCTACATTAAAATATTGAAGATTTGACTCCAAAATATTAACAAATTAAAGAGGTCTTACTAAAAAGTCCTACTATGGACACTACTAAATTGATGGTTACTACAAGAATTAAAGAAGTATTTAACCACCTAGAAAAAGATGAGTTTGAATTGTTGAGGCTCTAAAAATAGAATGAGGTTCTAAGAGGCTATTTACATGAAGTCGTCGGTCCTTTGGACCCTCATAATCCTGAGGTAACTCTAGGTGCCACACTTGACAAGAAGGAGAAGACAATTGTACAATTGGATCCATTTTTGAAGGCATGTCAACTATGGAAGGAAAGTTTTGAGGAGAAAGGTATGCAGATAGTATAGGAAAACCTTAAACTATTGCACCATATGCAAAATAATGTAGACAAGATGGTTGCTATACTGAACCAGGATTTTGGATTGATGGACAAAGTACATACCTGGGGTAAGGACCTTCAAGCATTATAGTCAATAAAGGGCCAAAGGTATCGTATGCTCATGGATGTATATATGGGGGATGAATTGGATAAGATAAATGATTGGATTAAGAATATTATTGCTAGTAATAAAGTAATGGAGATATTATATGTGGGTATTGATAAGCCCAAGGATCAAACCCAAGAGCATATTTTGGAATCTGAGAAGTATTACAGCGATACTTACTTTGATATTTTTGAAGATGAGTCAAGGGATATAAACTCCTATCTATGTAAATAGTTGTTGAATATTTTTGGAAGACCTTTAAAGAATCTTTGACTAATGAAAATACTAGAAAGCAATCAAGACAAAGAAGACATTGCTAGAAATGGATGTAAAACTAGAAGACTTTGTTGAGACTCGCATAGAAATAGGAAACTATTGGCAAATAGTAAAGGATAAGTATGATGCTTTGGATTTTCTAGATGAAACCCAAGTGATGGAGATCATAGAGAAATTCAAAAGTAAACATCCAGACATAGCTCTAGTATAAAGGGCAAGAAAACCCAGAAGCTAGAATTTCAGTTTGACACTTGGAAATTTTGGATTTTTTGGACCTATCACTAAGTTGGGCTTATACAAAGGTATGCAAGGTATGCAGGGTGTACTTATCCAAAGGTGCACCAAAATTTTTGGAAGGAGTCAAAGGTGTGTCAATAGTTAATAGCCAGTTCCAAATTTAGAGCTTTCCATGCACCGAAAATGCATTATGACTAAACTCTAACTCCTACAAACATCCAAAGAAAGTTGAGCTTCTATTATTGGCATCTCTAGAGACTCCTACATCATCTGATAGCTTCCTTATTCTTATCTACTTCTTCTTTCATTTTTTTTAAGTTATTTAAAGCCTCATGCACCCATTAATTAATATTAACAAGGGTGGAGTCCTACTTAGCACCTCCTAGAGAGTCAGTTTGTATATATTTAGATTTTTTTTATTAGTTTTAAGCATATATTTGCATGAAGGAATCTCTACTCTCAACAAAAATTGAGGAGACAATTTCCTATAAATTAAGGAATTAAATATGTATTCCAGGTCATTATTTTGATGTAATAGTATATGTTATTGGTGCTCTCATTCTCAGTGTACTGATTCTTATTAGAGTGTGTTATATTTTTTGGGTGTATGTTCATGGAGTGTAATGGAGCCAATGGTTTTGTTGTGTTATTTTGATTGAGCGATCTTTTAATTCTAGTGGTTATCATGTGTTTACAAATTTTGCTAATGTACTTATTTGGAGAAGAGATCACATACTATTCATACATAACTTTTTGTCTTGCATGATTGTACTTTTTGTGGCCTTGTGATCTTGATGAAAAGTGAAACATCTTATGGTTACTAAATTTCCATCAACAATTGCATTAGTAGAATTAATAAAGCATTGCTCGTATTTTCATTAGTTACCTATTGATCTTTTCAAAGGCTTAACTCATAGACATGTTTTTTCCATGGCTTATGTCCCTTAGAGATTTACTTTTTGATTCATTTTCTTAAACTTCTTGCTAACCTTTCTTCATTATTTTCTTTTACAAACACTTGGTTAATTTAGGGATTCATATAGTTGCATAGTTAAGACTCGATTCATTATAAATAGAAAAATACAATTTTTATTTTTTTTTGTGGTTAATTTTTTTTGAGATAGCAAGCAGATTCAACATCTTATCCAAAATTGGTTGAACCAAAAAATGTTTCCTTGTGAAAATTCGCATTTATCTTCTACTGAGTAGATTCTAGTAGGTTGCAAGATTGCCTGGAACCTTAGATTCGATCCTAGGTCATCTTTTCAAGAGAGGGGTTTGAAAGGATTCCTATAATTAAGCATCGTGCAAAATGCAACTCAATATCTAAGTGGTGCTAGGAGGGTCCTAACCATTTGAAATAGAAAAAAACAACTTGTAATTTAAAAATATTGCATTTTTTACAAGTTTAAAAAAATTTCTGAACTTTCACTATTCCAAGATGTGCAAGGAGTGCAAGGTTCCAAGATGTTCTTTTTGGAGAGGTGCTCTTCTGCAAAGGTGCACTTTTTCAAAATTTGACACAAACTGGAGGATCTTGATCCATCATCTTCATTTCAACAAGCTTTAAGATCTTCACCTAGTACACATGAGTTCCTCAAACTTAGTCATTTTGTCAAGCCTTGCAGTGACAAAGGATTATCGAGAATTCTACCACTTCCATTTAGCATTTCATCATCTTCTTCAGTTCTGCCTCCACATTAACCACCCTTTGTTCCACCAAATCTTCCACCAATGGCCTTTTCACAAGCACTATAGACTCACCAATAAACTTAATAGGTGTACCCAACAACCTTCCTAAGAATCTTGAGAATTTTTTCCAAAGGTTCATCTATGGAGAGACAAGAATAGTTGAAGATCATGTCAAGGTATTCATGAAAATTTGCGACCAAAACTAGATTGCTAATGAGAATGTGGTTCTTCACTTATTCCCATACTCATTGGGGGAAGTTACCTTTAATTGGCATGTTAATTTATTGCTTGGATGCATTGGAGGCTGGGACACTTTCAAAAAAATGTTCTTAGAACAATTCAAAACTTTCATCAACCCAACTGTGATACATCGTCAATTCATATCAATGAAAAGGAACCCATCTGAGATGGTCTCACGCTTCAACCATCACTTTCATATGGCATACCACAAGTTGGAAATGCCATACACTATATCGACTAAAGCTACAATTTAGATTTACCTAAATTCTATGGACCATCTTACTGCTATTTTTCTAAAAAGACTTCCTGCGATAGATATTGACCCATTGAACAAAGTCTTCTAAGAAGAAATTACCTTTACAGAGAAGGCCAATCCTAATGGAGAAGGATTGATGCCTCTAGCTCAAGTTATTACAACAATGCCAACATATCTTGTTGGAGCACCTATGATGCCCAGCCAATTCATACCAATGAATCTAGTTCTATTATAGTAAGAACCCACTCCGCAAACTCCAAGTACAACATATCCAAGATATGAACCTCTAAAAGCTGCTTTCTTTGGGAAAAAGGTAGCAACTTCCGCTGAAGCAGAAAATAGTTTTGTCTCTGAGTTTGATCAAATGAAGAGGACCATGTCTCAAATGAATAATGAATTGACCTACTTGAGATTGTCACAAGGATAGAATAACAACTTTTAGGAAAATAATTCTAGTCCGTACAACAAAAAAAATTACAGTCAGAACTACAATAGGAATTTTAGAGAAAACAACAATGCAAGAAACAATAATATAGCAAACAATAATGGAGGAAACAATTTCAATCCTCCCAATTGCAACAATAGTTTCCAAAGATAGAATCGAAAATGGAACACTTGTCAAAATAATGTGAGCATTCCTATAGATATTAATAACAATAATGCCCAGTATGTGGACATCAATCAGTATGAAAATAATCAAAATGAAACTAACAATGATGGCTCATATTACAATGGAAATCAAGAAGTGAATCAGAATTCACAAGGAAATGATAATGCACCTCCCATGCAATTTAATATTATGCTACTAGAATTCTACTATAATGCATAGATCACGAAAGTGGGACCACAAATTAGGGAAGAATTTTCTTTCCCATTCAGTCAAAAAATAGATACGCAACTAGAAGAGATGTTTTCTTTTCAAAATAACAATCAATATACTTACAATCTACAAAGTTGGAAAGAACCTATGACAGATGGGATTCCTCTAGCATTACAACCAACATTTCAAGATCCAAGAGCAAATAACAATCTAATACCAATCAGACCCCCATATGAAGGACAAAAAAATTAGAATCAAGCAAATGTACCTAAAATCTTGAAGGAATCTACATGGTCAACCAAAAAGTATAGTGCACTGGAAGATTTGAATCGAATGAAGGCTAACATGTCCATGTTTGACATGCTACAAAAATGTCCTAATTAGTCGAAAGTGCTGATGAAAACCCTGGATCATACAAAGACAACCCCTAATGTGAATATTGTTCCTCAAAAAATAGTCTTGCAATAGATTAATGCTTCTGAGGTCATGCTGACCATGTTTAAAGACAAGGTTGAGGTGCCTCCTTTTTTTCTTAGTATCAAGATCTATGGGAAGAATCTTCACAATTGCCTAATTGATTCAAAAGCTTCTTGTAATGTTATGCCACTTTTGATAGCACAAAGTTTGAGTCACTCCTCAATCCTCTAATTGAATAGTGATACAATTGGACAAAACTAAAGAAAAGGTTATTGGTGTGCTAAAACATGTTTGGATATAACTAACCATTGATCCCAAAATTCAAGACATCATTGACATACATGTGGTAGGAATTCCTGAGACATATAGATTGTTGCTAAGTAGAGAATGGACAAAATGCCTAAGAGGATGATTTTCTACTAATTTAACTCAATTGTGGTTACCATGGAAAGGTTTGAATAATCAAATCAAGATAGATGCCAAGCCAAAGTTAAAAACAATGATTGCACAATATAATGCACCAAACAAGGTGGAATTCTTACAATCATATTTGGGTTCTTATAAAGTAATGGCTTTTGATACAACTTCAACTAAAACATTGGCTGATCAAAATGGTAGATCCAAGATTCCCACCACAAAAGAAGAAACCATGATGCAATTCATAGATAACATGGTGGAAAACTTACAATTCCTAGGTGAAGAAGCAGATCCAAATTTTTATTTTCTTCTAGGATTTTGCAAATTGCATAAAGTTAGTCATTCAGAGTTTGAATGTTCACATTTCTAGGAAGTGGTTAATAAGGTATTAACACAGATTATGGAAATAAAGAACAACCAAATCCCAAAAGAAGTATCCACACAAAATCAAAATTCTAAAAACATATCTAAATCTATGGAAAAAGTTGAAGAAGAAATTAAAGATCTAAATGCATCATACAATGATACCTCTTCAAATGGTGGAGGTTTGTCTTCTCCTCCACCAAGAATGAGCAAGGTCCAAAGAAGGAGACATCATGTAAAAGGTCAAGGTTGGACTTCAGTAGTCATTCATCCCAAGCCCAAAATGGACAAAATTATAGAATTGATTGGGGAAATTCAAGACAAACAAGAAAAACATGTGCTCCTTGTATCAAGCAATAATAATGGAAAATAATCAAATCCACCCTACAAGAGATTAAATGGGTTCCAAAGAAACAATATTTTAAAATCCAAGTAAAAGAAAAGCTATGGA
Organism: Cupressus sempervirens; assembly: GCA_028749045.1. Taxonomy (NCBI): domain Eukaryota; kingdom Viridiplantae; phylum Streptophyta; class Pinopsida; order Cupressales; family Cupressaceae; genus Cupressus; species Cupressus sempervirens. The sequence continues at coordinate 217,835,624 of CM053785.1, read as the reverse complement.
CAAATAAGCATAAGTCTAGGAAGCCCAAAGAAGAACCCATCTGGACACTCAAGTTCGATGGCTCCAAGTGCAAATTAGGAGCCAATGTAGGTATTGAGTTAATCAACCCAAAAGTTAGGTCTTTCTATGCATCATATTAATCACAGTTTAGATGTATGAATAATGTTACAAAGTAAAAAGCATTGATCTAAGGACTTCTCTTCACACTAGAGAAAGGAATCACAACTCTCATAATTGAAGCAGACTCATAGTTGGTGATAAGACAAGTGAAATCAATATACTCTTACGATGATAGGATGTCGCTCACCTACCAAAAAAGAATATGGGATCTAATGGATAACTTCAAAGCTTTGAACATGTCAAGTCCATTCCAAGGAGGACAAACATGGTACTAGATGCCCTCACAATTTCAGCTAGTGCATTACAACCCGTTGAGAGAACAAAATTGAAAAGATTTTCAATAGAACTAGTTGTTGCCCCATCTATCCTAGACAATATTACCAACTTCCAAGTCTTTAAAGATGATCAACATATTCTCAAATTTATCATGTGCAATGATCACTTTGAAGGAAAAGAGATTGATGACACTCCAGATAAAAAACCTGAGGATGATGAATTTGAAGATGAAGATGGGATCCTAAATTTGAAACCCAACACTATCCCTAAGGGGATGGTGGAGTCAGATCACATCTTTGATCACAATGAATTAGAAATTAACAAAAGAATGATCAAAGAAATGGGGATCGAACAATGTGACTCATATAATTTGGGTACTAATGAAGATCCTAAAATGGTAAGGATTGGAAAGATGTGTAACACCTAAGAAAGGGAAGATATGCTCAAGTTTCTTACTGAATACAAGGATGTCATCGCTTGGAGTTATGAAGAGCTCAAAATGTATGAACCTAAAATCATCACGCATGACATTCCATTTAAACCAAATGCCAAACCTTTTCATCAAAGGAAAAGACATGTTAATCCCATTATTGAACCCTTGATAATGAAGGAAGATAAGAAATTACTTGATGCTAAGATTGTCTTCCCTATTCACCATTCTACGTGGGTGGCTAACTTGGTTTCTATGAAGAAAAAGACTAGAGAGATTTGTCTTTATGTGGATTTTTATATTTGAACCTAGCATCTCAAAAGGATAACTACCCTTTCCCTCACTAGATGAAGTACTACAAATTGTCAATGGTTCCAAGATGATGTCTTTCTTGGATGGATATTCATGATATAACCAGATAATGGTTGATGAAGAAGATAGGCTAAAGATTGTTTTCACAACTAAATGGAGGACTTTTTCTTATAGAAGAATTCATTTTGGGCTGATTAATGTGGGGGCTACATTTCAACAAGCCATGGATGTAGCTTTTAAGGGATTAATAAAAAAGTGTATAGTCATCTACGTGGATGACTTAACTATCTTTTCAAATGATCAAAGCACTCACATTGCTGATTTAAGACAAGTATTCAACAGAAATCATAAGTATTCCATATCACTTAATTCCAAGAAGTGTTCATTTGGGGTTAATAACGGAAAGCTCCTAGGTCACATCATCTCTGAAGTAGGAATCTCCATTGATCCTAAAAGAATCAAAGTCATTCTAAATTTTTCACCTCCACAGAGTTGTAAAGAACTCAACTCTTTCTTCGGGAAGATAAATTTTGTGTGAAAGTTTATAAGTGGATTTTTAGAGATGGTTTTCCCCCTTAATTACTTACTCAAAAATGGAGAAAAAACAAAGTGGATTCCAAAAATTAAGAAATCATTTGAGGATATCAAAGTGGCTATTTCCATGGCCCCAATGCTTGTGACTCCAGATTATGGACTGCCTTTCAAAATATACTCTTTTGTTTCAGAACATTCATGTGTTGGGATTCTTACACAGAAGAAGGATAAACAAGATGAAAGGCCCATTGCCTTTATGAGTTTCCCTTCAAAAAATGCTAAGTTCAATTATTCTAATTTCAAGAAATAGTTTTTTTCTTTGATTAAAGTGGTAAATAAATTTCGCCATTATATACTCAAGAACAAGGTATATGCAGTTGTGTCTGACCCTATAGTTAAGTCATTGTTGATGCAAAATGAATTGGGTGAAAGGAAAGGAAATTGGATGGCAATCCTACAAGAGCTTGATTTAGAGATTCAACCCATGAAGTTGGTAAGAGGGCAAGGATTATCAAAAAAGATAGTTGATAACTAGATCAAGAATGAGAAAAAATTATCATTTGATGATGAAACTAATGCAGAAGATTGTAGTATCTCAAGCTGATATTGATCAAGGTATAATAATGGATTTCTAGTACCAAGATATTGTCTACTACCTTTTACAAAATTAGTACCCATATTGGATGAATAGTTCATAGCATAGGGGACTCAAAATGAAGTGTGAATCCTACATGTTGCACGATCAAAAATTGTACAAAAGGAATTATGAAGGAATTTATCTAAAGTGTTTGGGAAGAGAAGAAGTAAAAGAAGTTTTGGAAAAATTTCACGATAGGTATGGTATAGGGCATGGTTCAACAGAGGCTATGACCCATATGATTTTAAGATCAGGTTATTTTTGGCCTACGATCTTCAAGGATACTTTTGAACATGTGCGTACTTGCAACATTTGTCAAACTAGTGCTAATAGAGAAAGACATCCTACAATGTCATTACAACTAGTGTTTGAGGTATGCCCCTTTGAAAAGTGGAGACTAGACTTTATTGGTCAATAATTTCTTGGAAGAACATATTGTTACTAGATTTGGGATGTCATTCTTCCTTGTTTGTAATAACAAATCAGCCTTTGAATCAATATTCCTTACTTAGTGGGCATTCAAAAATCAAGTTATAATTAAGTTCTCTTTGAATTACTATCCCCAAAGGAATGGTGTAGCAAAGTCCTCCACAAACAAAAACTTGATCACATTAGTAAGGCATTTACTGAAGGAAAATCCTAAAGATTGGCATACTTAGCTCAAATATGCCTTGTGGACAAACTGAGTTAGGGTCAAAAATGCTTTGGGGATATCCTCATATCTACTCATCTATAGATAGGAGCTAGTATTTCCACTTAACCTCAAGATTTCAATTTTTAAATTTATGAGTGGGTACATCAAAGATGTTAATAGGGTTCAAATCAGACTAATGAATCTCTTAGAAATGGATGAAAATCAAACAGTTGATTTAGAACATATGATGAAACATCAAGTTGTCATTAATAGGTGGTTCAACAAGAGGGACACAATTAAATCTTTCAAAATATTTGGTCTTGTTCTTTTATGGTACAAAGCAAAAGAAAAGTCAAGCAACCATACCAAATTTTGATGCTTATGGATTGGCCCATATCAATTTGCAAAAATTCTGGGAGAAAATACTTTTAGGATGAGTTCCTTACAAGGAGAATTGGCTCCATTTCCTAAATTTTTTATTTATTTAGTTTGAAATTATTTCTTTTGCATGTGTGTTTATTTTTGCAAGTTGTGTGTTTATTTCTGTAGGGTTATTTTCTTTCAGCCGTGTGTTTATTTCTACAAGTTTGTTTGCTTTCAATTGTGTGTTTGTTTTCAAAGTTGTGTTAGTGTGGGGGTTAGGTGCAATCAAGATTTTATCTTGATATATTTAATAAACCATATTCTTGTGCTTTTGACTTCTAGGAAGAGGTATTTCTTTGCCAAAACATATTTGTTTTCTTTCAGTTGTGTGTTTGTTTTCAAAGTTGTGTTAGTGTGGGGGTTAGGTACAATCAAGATTTTATTTTGATGTATTTAATAAACCATATTCTTGTGCTTTTGACTTCTAGGAAGAGGTATTTCTTTGCTAAAACATTCAAATGATATATATCTTCTACCAACTAGAGGAGGATGTTACTTACAGTCATAAAGGACTTATAGTCTTGCAATTAGAGTTGTAGATCGATATCTCTCAACACTTTGAAAATTTAAAGAATTAACTATCTCGGTGCTTTCAAATCAAGGTTGACAGTAGCAAGGGACAACATGAAACTTGTAGGTTCAAATAAAAGGTCTTTTCAAGGAATTGTTAAGATTATTGTTTGGTGTGGTAGTATTCAAAAGGTTCATTAAAGAGGAATGCAAGTGGTTATCAACTTTAAAAACCTTAGAAAAAATACTAATTCCTTGGAAACATAATCTAAGCATGGTTATAGTACAGAAAGAAAATTAAAAAGAAAGGTGTCAAGAATGAAAATTTTTGAAAAGGTCTCAAAAGGAAAACTGACAATAAAGATAGACACTTCAAACCAACTATCAATTATTTATCTAATCACTTCATTGAAGAATCAAATGGAAACATGTGAACCCTGTGAAGAAAAACTCAAAAGATTGCTTAGGACCTAAAATACAAAATTGATAACCTGTTAAGAGCCCTCATGAACGGATTCTCTCATCTAGTTAATCATTGATTGATACACATAATTTGTGAAGATTTTGGATGGATGGATCAGTGGAGTGGAAGGTTGGTTCCTATTTGCTGAAGACTGATAAAAAGTTTGCACCTTGAAATGTCAATGGGAATGACTACACTAGGCATGCATTGAGCTTGAAGATTTAATATTCTAAAGTTTTGACTACCAAGGGACTTGGAAGTTGTTTGAAGTGTTCAAAATCAATTGATAATTGATATATTTTAGAAGGATGTTTTCTAGTGAAGAAATTCCTTTCTCATTCTTCCTTTTTCTTGGGGCTATTTGTTGTAGTTTCACAACACATACCCTATTTCTCCTAGAAATGGTGACCCCCTAGTCATATTCTTTTTTCTTTCTTAGACCCCTAGTCTAAGGTCTAAGTCTTTTCTAGGGGTTTTATGTAGTGTCTAAGTCTATCCTGGTTCTTTACCTGAAAAACCCATGTCCCAAAAACTATGACATTTTAAAAGAATATGTGATTTTAGAAGTGCAAGGGGTGCACTAGTGCACCTAGTGCACCTCTCAAGGTGCGCTAGTGTAGAGCACTTCCTTTTGGAAGTGTGCACCTATGCACATGTGTAGGTGCACACCCCCAAAGGGTGTGCTTCATCATGGGCCTATAAAATTTTGGGACCCCTCCCTCTTCCTTATTCATTTTCTCCTCTAACTAGCTACCGAGTGCACCTCTGCACCCTTTGAGGTGCGCCATCTTCTTACCTGCACACACACACCAAACACTTAAGTTTAAAGGTGTGCAACTTATTCACAAAATCTAAAGAAACTAAAACTAAAACCTAAGTGTAAGGTGTGCATATGTGCACCTATCCAAGGTGCGCATATCCACACCTTACAAAACTTCAAGCTAAGGCAACATCACAAAAATGGTGTGCAATTGTGCACCTTCCCAAGGTGTGCAAATACACACCATTTTGTTTTTAAAAAGCTAACCCTTGAAAATATAGGGTGCGTGCATGCACACCCTGTAAGGTGTGCATGTGCACACCCTACAATGTGTGCATGTGCGCACCCTTGGTGAAGTTTAATTTGGTTTAAAAAAACACCTAGCACACCCTAACGGTGTGCAAGGTGCCCTAAAAACTATGCATCATAGGCATAAAATAGGGTTTTTGAGTGTTGTGGTTGGGTTTTGCATTTTGGGTCTCATTTTTTAGTAATTAGGGTTTGTTTAGGGTTTAAATTTCCACTTTCTGGACTATTGTGTTCATGTTTTGAGCAAATAAAATTGCTTCCTCCTTGTCCTAACTTAGAGCAAAGATTGTTCCAAAATTGGTGGTCTTTAGTTTCAAGGTGTCCAACCGAAATCATGCTTCCAAGATGCACATTCAAAGATTCGTGACACCAAGTTAGGTCATATTGATTAGAATTCATTCATGGTTCTTTGGAACAAGCCAAATGAGAGATCCCCAATGATTTCTACACTTATTAGATTAGGATTGGTAAACGCGACTTCACACCCTATATTAGTGCAATCTTCAAAACTTGTTATGACCTTGGTACAGGATTATGTATCAAAAGATGTAGTGGTGAAAAGCATAACAAGAGAGATCATCTTAGATCTAAAGCCAAAAAACATCGAGAAAGTATTCCATTTTCCAAGGGCAGATCAATAAATTAGGTTGACTTATCATCAAGTAGAAAGGTGGTACAGGGATAATGAACAAGAAACTACAAAGATTATTCAATCATCATATTTTATTGATAGGACACCTATAGGACAAAAAGCTAGAAAAGTTGACATAAGTAGAGGGTATATGAATGATGATATTGAATATTTCATTGTATTTTTTAGCAAGATTAATGGTCTACCAATAGCAAGGCACTTGAACATTTGGATGGTACATTTTCTCAAGACCATTAGAACGGTGAGGATGCCAATTGACTAGGCCACAATACTTGGTGAGAATCTAGATGAATAGTTGGTGGCAATTAAAACTGACCCTAAATTCTATATGACTTCATATTTGGTATTTTTGTTAGCAACAAGGACTATAAACTACGGAGGATTATTCAAGAGTGGAAGTATGCAAGACGTTGATGCATGGCATTATGTCGTATATCCCCAGCTAGTAAAGAAGAAGTTATCAGATCAGAGTAAAGAATACTAGATAGTGAATGATGCTTTCATTTTTACAATCATCTGATTCATTAAATGTGATTATGCAAAAAGGATGTCAATAGAGGCAATAGCAAGAATTGCAGAAATAGGCACCTATTACATTCAATTCAAGACATTCACCTACCTAAGGGTAGTGGGTACAACTATAAATCCTAAGAAGCTCCCTAAGTTTCCATGTGATAAACTTATTTTGCTATAGATTGCACAACTCTCATCTACACTTGACAGAGTAAGGAAAGAGCATAAGAAGGCTTGGCAATGGCCCATCACCATAGGTCCAAAGAAGAAGCAAGATATCATGACTTTTGAGTCAGAATGGGATCAGTATCCCTTGGAGGATTATAACTCCCCTTGTCCATGTTTTCACAATATTGGTAGATTTCAATACTTGGTAGGAAAACAATTTAAAATGAAGATGTCATAAAGGATCATTGGATGAATGAAGTAGATGTCAACGACATCCAAATAAGGAATTATTGTAGGATAACTCTTTATTTGGAAAGTAGTGTCTTAAAAATAAAGGCCCCATTGAAGGTTGTTCAACAAGACATTATAGAGGTCTTAGATCCCTTGTATAATCAAGATAAGATATATGATCGAGTGGTCATGAATGCAGAAATTGATAGAGAAGAAAATGCAAATATCAATCACAAGGTGAGGCATATCATCCAGTTGACCAAGGAATGGATTAAGAAGTCACTCAAGTTGGACCTGGTTCCTAAAATAGTAGCCTTATAGGCCACATCATGTCCAGTAAAGGGAAAGAGGGTCGAAAGTTACAGTACCAACATTCACAGCCCAATCTCCAATTAGGTCAAAAATTGTGTATCAGCATGATAGGGAAGTTGGATGCTTCAAAGCATAGAAAGATAAGAATAAAAAGAAAAGATTTTCTCCTTAGTGAGTTGAGCCCAAAGTTGATGGGACTCAAGCCCAAGAAGCCACTCAAACTCAAGATAATCCACAAGTGCCACTACTAGAATCAAAACAAGGACCTAAAGAGGAAGCACAAGAGGTGTCCCTACATGTTCAAGATGAAGAAGCCTCTCCATCAACTCCTAAGAGGAAAAAAGGCTAAAACTCCAATCAAAAGAAATAGAAGACACACAAAGAAAGGTTATTCCTATTCATTTAGTCCCAAAAACCATTCTTGAAGAAGTTGAAGAGGATGAAGAAGATGAAAAGGATAACCTCCCCTTGAGTTAGAGGACTCATCTGGCTAGGGCTACTAAGGCAAAATGAAGGAGGAGTTCCACTGTAATGCTGACATCTTTTCCTACACAACCTATTCAGGTTACAACCTTGGAGGATGAGCTACAATAATGGGTTGATGAACAAGAGGACCAAGGGACTGGTGTCTTTAAAATGTCATATTTTTACTTCATGCTTGTAGGTACTGAACTCATAAGGGATACACCAACAAATCAGCATTTGGGAGAAAATGGAGTCAATTGTCACCTTTCACACAAGGACCTCTAGGTGCCCCACCATCACCAAGTCAAGATTTATCTTTCTTGAATAAAGGTTCAGCCACTCCTCTCCCTCTTGGTAATGAAGAGAAAGCACAAGCTATGCAAGAAGAAGAACCACAATAAATAACCACTGATGAAGTATTAGAAGAGGGAAAAATATATGAAAAACCTCAAAAAACTTCTCAAGATATAGAGGTGAGGACTATGGACTCAACAAACATAGGGATGCCTGATGTTGTTCTCTCACAAAAAGAGAAGACTCCAGAGAAGAGTGATAAGAAAAAGGGTCTAGCAATACAAACCCTTCTTCATCTAAGTATATTTCTCCAATGGAAACTACTCCAAATTGGTTAAAGAAAGATGTGATGGTTAGGCATAAAAGGAAATTGTATTGTAGTGTGGATCAGGGAACAAAAGAATTAATTAAAGCCCTCAAGAAACCTGAGCTACCTATGGGTGATGCATGAACATTGGCCTTTATTATGAGGAACCAAAATTAGGACTTGTTTGCTCATATTTTCATCCCTCTTCTATATGCAAATATTGAAGATTTGACTCCAAAAATTTATCAGATTAAAGAGGTCTTACTAAGAAATCCTACTATGGACACTGCTAAATTGATGGCCAATACAAGAATTAAAGAAGTATTTAACCACTTGAAAAAAGATGAGTCTAAATTTCTGAGGCTATGAAAATAGAATGAGATTCTAAGTGGCTATTTACATGAAGTGCTTGGTCCTTTGGACCTTGATTATCCTGAGGTGACTCTAGCTGTGACACTTGATAGGAAGGAGAAGACAATTGTATAATTGGATCCATTCTTGAAGGCATGTTAGCTACGGTAGGAAAGTTTCGAGGAAAAAGGTGTGCAAATAATACAGGGAAACCTTAAACTATTGCACCATATGCAAAATAATGTAGATAGGCTGGTTGTTATACTAAACCAAGATTTTGGATTGATGGACGAGGTACATACCTGGGGTAAGGACCTTCAAGAATTAAAGTCAATAAAGGGCCAGAGGTATTGTATGCTCATGGATGTATATACGGGGGATGAATTGGATAAGATAGATGATTGAATTGAGAATAAATTTTCTAGTAATAAAGTAATGGAGATATTACATGTAGATATTCATAAGCTCAAGGATCAAACCCAAGAGCAGATTTTGGAAGCTGAGAAGTATTACAATGATGCTTGCCTTGACATTTTTGAAGATGAGTCAAGGGATAAACTCATGTCTTTGCAAATAGTTGTTGAATATTTTTGGAAGACCTTTGAAGAAGCCTTGACATACAGATACATTAGACAAGTTTTCAAGATAGAGGAGGCATTGCTAAAATTGGATGTAAAATTGGAAGACTTTGCGAAGACTCGCATAAAACTGGGAAACTACCAGCAAATAGTAAAGGATAAGTATGATGCTTTGGATTTCTGAATGCAACCCAAGTGATGGAGATCATAGGGAAATTCAAGAGCAAACATCTAGAAATAGCTCTAGTATAAAGGGGAAGAGAACCTAGAAGCTAGAATTTAAGTTTGACACTTGAAAATTTTTAAATTTTTTGGACTTGTCATTAAGGTGTGCAAGGTGCACAAAGTGCACTTCTCCAGAGGTGTGCTGAATTTTTTTGAATTCAGAGGTGCACCAATAGTTAACTACCAGTTCCAAGTTTAGAGCTTTCCATGCACTGGAAACACATTTTGACTGCACTTTAACTCCTACAAACATCCAGAGAAGGTTAAGCTTCTATTTTTGGCATCTCTAGAGACTCCTACATCATCTGACAGCTTCCTTCTTCTTATCTACTTCTTCTTTCATTTTTTTAAAGTCAAGTAAATGCTCATGCACCCATTAATTAATATAAACAAGGGTGGAGTCCTACTTAGCACCTCCTAGAGAGTCAATTTGTATATATTTAGATTTATTTTATTAGTTTTAAGCATATATTTTCATGAAGGAATCTCTCACTCTCAACACAAATTGAGGATACAATTACCTATAAGTTGAGGAATTAAATATGTATTCCAAGTCATTATTTTGATGCAATAATATATGATATTGGTGCTCTCATTTTGAGTGTAGTGATTCTTGGCAGAATGTGTTATATTTTGTGGATGTATGTTCATGGAGTGTAATGGAGCCAATGGTTTTGTTGTTTTATTTTGATTGAATGATCTTTTAATTCTAGTGTTTTTCGCATGTTTACAAATTTTGTTGAGGTACTTAGTTGGAGAAGAGATCACCTACTATTCATACATAGTTTTTTGTCTTGCATGAGCACACTTTCTATGGCCTTGAAATCTTGATGAAAAGTGAAACATCTTATGGTTACTAAATTCCCATCGACAATTGCATTAGTGGAATTAAGGAAGCCCTACTCCTATTTTCATTGATTACCTACCGATCTTTTCACAGGTTTAACTCGCAGATGTGTTATTTTTGTGGCTTATGTCTATTAGGGATTTACATTTCAAGTAATTTGCTAACTTCTTGTTACCCTTTCTTTGTTATTTTCTTTTACAAACACTTGGTTAATTTAGTTATTCACATAGTTGCATAGTTAAGATTGCATTCATTATAAACAAAAAAATACAAAAATATATTTCTTTTTTTGTGTGATTACTTTTTTCTGACATAGCAAGAAAATTCAACATCTTATCTAAAATTTTTCAAACCAAAAAACTCACATTTATCTTCTACTAAGTGGATTCCAATAGGTCGCAAGATTTTCCAAAACCTTGGCATTGATCCCAAGTCAACTTTTCAAGAGAGGAGTTTGAAAGGATTCATGTCATTAAGAATCATGCAAAAAAATAGCTCAACACCTCTTCAATTGATTCTTTAGCAATCAAACCTAGAGCCACCTCAATAGCCTTCTTTATACTCATGCTTGTATGCTTCTTGGGACCTCCACTTAGTGAAGTTTCCACTAGGAAAAAATCTCTTCTGCACTTCTCCTTCTTAGGCTAGCAGTAGCAACACATAAGCTAGAGGTGACCATATTCATGTTCTACTTGTTGTTCTTGATAATTTGTTGCAATTTGGCTTCATAGTCTAGGAGCTTACTAGGAATTTCCCCAACCTTTTCTTCTAGCTCCATTCTTTTGTTTTTCTCTACCTCGAGACTAGCTTGCAGGTCCTTGGCCAACCTATTTAGTGAGTTTATCTCGTTATATATCCAAGTATCTTCCATAGGGGAGATTTCATCCCTCATCTTCACCTTATGAAGAAATTCTAGGTTTCCATTATGCTCCTCCCCATCCATTTCATATGGTTCATCAACAACATAATTGCCCTCATGGAAGTCTGTGACCACTTTTAAAATCTTCAACAATGAACCCCTCAACTAGGTTCTTCTCCATCTCTACACCTATATTCTCACTTGGCTCTTCAACATTCTAGTTAGCACTTGGTTCATTCTCCATAGGATTTTGCAATCGAATGATCTAGACTTGTTGATGCTCATCCTTATTTACCTCATGTTTCTCATTTTCATTCATGTACCATGCCCATGATCCTTCACAAGAGTCTCTTTAGTCTTTGAAGGGTTAACATCTTGAAACCCTTTCCTAATATTTTTCTCCAATTTTGCAATTTCAGCAATATTACAATTATTTTCATACATCTTCAAACTACTCTTTGTTTTCACAGACCTAATAGAAACCTCCCCCTAGCTACCAAAGTAGCCTTCAGTGATTGAACTACATCCCCCGCTATTAGTATCAATCTCTTCATCCTAACCACTCACATTATCCTTTTCATCTTCCTCCTCAGCCTCTACATCATCCTCTAAGTCAATAACCATATCTTGAATTTTCTTCTTTCCCACTCCTAATACCTTCTTCCTCTTTTTTCCCAGAGTTGTAACCTCCTCCTTAGCTTTAGAAGCACTATATGACTCCATCTCCATGCCCTAAGCCTCCAATTTCTTTTTCCCTTTAGGAGCCACCTTACCTTTCTTCGCCTCACTCTTCCCCAAAGAACCCTTGAGCAATTTTCATTTTTTCTTCGCAAATGATATAGATGCCCCTAGAGCCCTATCCTTGTAGTATTCTACAATTAGAAAAATTAATCCCTTATGAAGAACATGCCTACTCTCCTTTTCTAGGTGAGGCCTAAGCCCCTACAAGAGGGAGTTCAAATAAAAAGGAAATGATATCATCTCCTTGTTTCTAAAATGGTTCAAGAAAATGAAGTGGTAATTATGAACCCTTTTAGACCGACCATCTAAAATGAAATATTCCCTCACGCAAGATAGAACATCCTACCATATTTCCTTAATCTAGTCTAAATCCAGAAAATGCCCCACCTTTATCAACTTCTTGTCCTCCTCAGGGGTTTTAGGAAACTTTTTCAATACTGCATTATAAATATTTGATTCCTTTTAAAATTCAATCCCCATATTTGGAACCCCATTAATCTCAATAATGAAATCCTCTATAATAGTGATAGAGACTCCATACATACTAACATTTTCTCCACGCCAATTTTTTTAAAACTCGTCTGTAATGTGTAGCTTAAAAACATGGAGTTTCTCAAGGTAACAGGTTACCTTACTTTTTTTTAGTTTTTCCCACACCAGCGTGTTCTCCTTCCAATACTTACAATTTGAAGGCTCCTGCTTTCTCAACTCTTCCCCCCATCTTACTGAATGGATTCAAAAAGAACTTTCATAGAGAAGTAATGGCACTAAGGAAGGTTATGAAAGATGAAATTTTTTTGAAACCAAAACAAGACTCCGCTAGCACCCAGAATATGTGCCACATTAAAATAATAATAATGAAATGGTACATCCTTGAATTTTGATAAATCCCATGAATATTACCAACACTCCAAGAAAACACATAAAATAATTAATTAATCCTCCCCACTGATGGCCTAATTTTTCACTCACCTGGTTTATGTAAGATTCTTTAAAAAATCGGGAACAAATGTGATGTGAATAAGCTAGGGTTTATGAATTTTGTGTTAGCCCTTACGTAAAACCCTAGGCGAAGTTTTATTCTATTCTGATCATTTGAAGCTCATGCAATATAACTTTAATCTTTAAAAGGATATATGTATTTTTTGCATGCATGCGCTCTTATCCTAAGTTTCGAAATACTTTTGATATTATATTTCATGAAAGCTTCATGGTTGTTGAGTTGTGCATGTGTCAAACCTTTGTTAGCATTACATTATTTTTTGCCCTATTCCTTTTTAGGGTTGCGAACTGGCGAGATAGTCTATTTTCAAAGATAGGTGTGGTTTCACTATGGTCATTACAAATGTGTGTCTTTAAGTTGTGACGAGGTGAAGAAAAGAGAAGTGCATGATCTCATGCTTATTTCGACTTAAGGCACTAATAGTTGTGATTGTGTGGATAAAGGAAGGTAATCAATACAAATTATTAGTGCAACATTGCAAAGGATCAGTTAGATGGTCAAGGATAAGCCACGAAGGTGTGAAGAGTTAATGTTGAGTTAAGGTTTCAGACTAGTGCATCATCGCAAGCAGTGTAAATGAACCATGGGCTAGCGAAGTGAAGTCATGAATGCTTATAATCGAGTTGTCACAGGTTTTAATTGTAGTTAAGACTTTCAAGTTGCAAAATGATGAGGGAAGCTAAGTTGAAGGCTATCACATAGTCGTGTACAATTTAAGTAACATCATAAATTAAGATGCAAAGTTGTAAAAGTAAGATGAAAGTCAAACAAAACATTGATCATACCTTCTCATGTCAGAATTAAAAGCGAAAAAGTTGAGTTGTGAGCATGCAAACAAAGTATGTGTTGTAGTTAAAGTTGATATCATGCCCTCGCACAGTTCCAAATGATGCTAGTGTTTTAAGCTATGAGGTGGTGATTGATAGTGAAATGTACGTTCACAAGCTTGCATAAGAAATTAGAATAATAAATTGCAAAGTTGCAAAGTTGAAAGGTAAGAATGTTAAGTTAGCCAGTTGAGCGCACTGTTGCACAGTTACATCAAATGCCTGGTTTTGAAGTTGCAAAGGAGCAATAAGGTGAAATATAAAGCATTGCAGCATCACATACATAAAATATTCTGAGGGCTAGACTATGGTGAGGTTGTGAGATATATAATGAAAGGTTTGTCGCAAGGTTGCAGCGATCACACAGTTATGTTAAAATGTAGCTATGAAGTAATGATCAAATGAGAAACATAAGGTTCACAACATCACAAGCTAGTTTTGGCAAGAAGAAATATTAGGAGGGAGGGTGTGAAGCATTAGAAAGAAAATCCTAACTGCTTGGTAGCGGCCAAAATCAAGGAAAGCATGGAAGTTGTAGTGAATAGGCAATGAGCTATTTTTTTGCATCATCGTGACTACCAAGTTTAAGTTATGAAAATAGTTTTAACAACCATTATCTAAGTTGGATAAAAGGACGTGAGCTGGAGGTACAAAAATATGAAAAATGCAAAGATTTTGCCAACTTTTTGAGGATTGATAGGTTTTCAAGTGTGTTGAGTTTTAATTGTCAGTAATGCTATGCTTTCATTGCAGAAACACATAAATTTTGAAAGATAGACAAGTTTTCTTTATCATTTTCATAATTGAAGAAGTTTTCTTTATCATTTTCATAATTTCTTAGAGTTTCCAGAGTAAATTTTGAGTTATAGAGTGATTCCTAGTGTTTTCAGTATCCAGTATATAGAATCAGAGAAATTACTTGCAAAAATGGGCCAAAGTGAAGGTGAATTGATTGCACAGGAAATAATTGAATAACCAGTTGTACTACCAAAGGCTCCCAACACATTTGAAGAAGAATAGATACACATCTTGCCTGGTTCCACAAATTCTCAGAATTCCAATGACCTTGCATTCAAAGACCCATACACAATATGTAGAGATGCAATTGTCCCTGATAGAAATGGGTATGAATTGTTCTAGTTTTTCTACAAGAACAGAGTGAAAGAAGTTCCAATATGCAACCCTTGGGTGAAAATTTTTGGAAAAATGATCATGCCAGAAGTGTTTGTAGACATGGACCTAGTCAAGGAATTAATCAAATGTTATAATCCTATAAATAAATCATTCCATAGGAAGGATAAAAGTGTTTTTCTAGCACTAGATAAGAATACATTCATAGAGGCATTCGATTTGGGTGGACCTATGTCATTGCCCATTGATATTGAAAAGTTGAATGAGAATTTCACAAAACATAAGAGCTTTTATATGGGTAAAAATATGACCAAGCATATTCCCAAGGTGAAGAAGAATGTAGGAGAGATCCCAAAGAAGAGAGATATTGAGAAAATTATACCCTTGGGTCTCTTTAAGTTGTACTTTCAAAATATTGTGTTTGGGATCAACAAAGCCCTAGGTTCAGATGGAAGCATGAATGCTTCAGGGGCACATTATGTCATGGCTCTAAATATTCAAGACCCAAATCATTATGTTGGATATGATTTTGTACAATAAATCATTGAGAGTATTCATAAGGAAATCATTGTTGCCTAGTAAGGAGAGTTGAAGGATTTCAAGTTCCATCACTACTCCCTGATCATGCACCTTATCTTTTCCAAGAATGCTGACATATTTGACCAGAGCTTCTTCAAGTCTACACAGGAGTGGGGAGAGAGGTTTCCAGTGCAAAGATGGACACGAGTATGGCAAATGTACTACCTATATTCAAATGTTATCTCTTTCTATAATGATTTTGTTCATCCAATTTTGAAAATGATAGGATGTGTAATTGAAAGAGTCCCTAGGAATATCAAGAAAATTGTTAAACCTAAATGGTGTTTTGATGTTGGAAACCAATTAGCTCATGGTTGGGGTAGTTTTTTCTTATTTGAACAATATATTGTTATAAGAATTTTTGGATGTCCCCAGCCACCCCACATTTTACCTAAATATGTTCCTGAGAAGCTAGGGTTGGTAGAAATATTTTGGTAGTTTTTTTCTTTGAATGGAGAATACTTAGGCAAGGGTGACATGAAGGGAATATTTCTATGTAGATGTAATAATGCGGGAGACTTTGAAATTGGTGAAAATGCCATTGAGTAGACCAATTCATTTTTGCAAAATTATAAAATGCCAATTGTCCCAACCAGAGCTTATGACCCCTATGATGTAGTTAGGCATGCCTTGAAAAGTATGAGAGGACATAATATGCCCCCTACAAAGCCTATGTGGGAACAAGAAGTTATTGTTGATGTGTTGAGTGAGGGTGTTAAAAGGGAAAGAATGATTAAGTGCAAAGATATTGTTGGTTATGAACATGAGATGAGAAAGGAAGACCCATCTTTTAAAATGGTTTTATCCTAATGAAGAATATTGGGCCAAATTGGATAAGTCTGTAGAGAACTTCGATGAGTTGGTGTCTCAAGTCCCAAAGGAAATAAACAAAAAGATTAACCTAGACTATTCTGATGATGAATACATAGTGGAGATATTTGATGAAGAAGATCAATTTGAAGATGACCAGCCTGGATAAGATGTTCTTGAGAGTTTTGCATGGGCAGAATAAAGAAATAAGAAGCAGAAAATGGTAGAAATACCAAATAAGGCTCAACAAAAGGCTCTCTATATTTTTTCAAAGGGGAGAAAATACTTTGATGATATTAGAAGAAGATTCTTAATATCCTAGGCATCTGAAGATGGGTAGAGAACAAAGAAATTGCAGCTAGAAGCTCAAATTATTGATGATAGAATCATTGAAGCTAGGGAGTTTATGAGCAATAACAATCTTATCAAGTCAGATGAATTCAAAAACTTCATGTTTAAAATAAAAAGGAATGAATTAAAATTAAAAATGAAGTCTGGAGACTCAGATGGAGTAATTATTGGGTTGATGCAAAAGTTGTAGGAGTATGATCCTACCAGTGAAACCCTTATTGCTGAAGAGGCTAGAGATCTGGTAATAAGGAGTGGAATGATTATCTTCCCAAGGAGGGATCTGAGCTCTTCTTTTCTACTTGATCGAATAAGAAGACAACAAAAATCAATCTCATTTGAGGATGAGAATTAGTATGGAGATATGATGGGAACAGGGTTCAATATAGATGTCCAAACAATGGCAATATGGAGTTTAGCTCCAGAGGATGATAAGCCCACTCTCATAGAAATCAAAGAATTCCCTAGGGGAAATGTTATATTTTGGCATGTGTAGTCTACTTCCAATGACTAGATATTTGGGATGCATAGCATTAATGAGTAAGAACAAGATGGAAACTCTTCGGGCCCAACTTGAGAAAACATATGAAAAAATTATTGGAACAAGAAGAAGTTATGAAGAGGAGATGAAGAAGACATTTGTCTTATAGCAAAACATTATTAAGTTGGAGATGGAGGTGGCATCATTAAAAAAATCCATTAGAGTTTCTACAGAACTCCATAACAAAGGTGTGCTTACAAATGATCAAATGATTGAGACAGGGGAGGCATCAGGCCTCGCCATGGAAATTGATGAGGAAAACTTAGAAGCAAGTAAGGATGCAAATATCATAACAATGAAGAACTTGCTATCTCATAAGATAAATGCATTGAAAACAATCTCTTAGAATGTGCATGGTAGTTATTTGGCATTAGAGGGAGCTGAGTATAAATGTTTAGATGCTATTGGTTTGCTAACTCCACTTTTAAATACATAGGGCTAGTACATGCAATTCTTTGTTAGATTAATCCATTTACTAATACATAAGGAAGACTAACCAAAGGTCATCATTGTAAACATCAAAAAAATGATTCATAAAGTGAAAGATTTAAATACATTCTTTAATGGCAAGTTACAAAAAATCCAAAATAAGATGAAGAAAATTGTTGCAAGTATACCAAATTTTGTGCCTACAATTTTAGATGGTGAGGAAAGATTAAAAGACTTGGTAGAGTGGTCATCTTCTTTTGATAACATTCTTGATCAACCTAGGTTTTTGTCTTATAACAAGATAGAAACATACATGTCCAACGTGAATGTGGAGGTTAGAGCCATAACAAATGCCAAGTGGACAAAATGTTTAGATGAGTTAGAAATAGTAAAAAAATTCCACTTGGCCGAATATGGACACATATATCACCATATGGGAGTTGATTGCAGATATCAAGGTTTTTCCATCCGCTGGCAGTGATTGATACAATTAGAAGATACAATTAGCATATAGATAAAGATTTGAAGAACAAAGGGAAAGGGAATTGATGGTGACATGGGCTGAAGACAAATCAAATTTGTTGAAAGGAAACAACTACTAATGAATGCCACCTGCCAGTCTTACAACTGAATCTCAAAGTTTTGTCAACTATAAAGGATATTTGTGATGCAACTATTTAAAACTTTTTGTTTTCCAATGATGTTTTGACAAGTGTCCTCCCATCTGAAGCTTATAGAAATCCTTTTTATAAAAGGATTTCCAAGATGAGGAGAAGAGGTCTAATTTCTTATAATTTTGAGCATTATGCTATTGTTGTAATTGTTCCATTAAGTCTTTTGTAAAACCTTGTGATGTATTCTCCTATAAATTTTAGAATACGAGTGAACATTGACTGGTTTGCCATATTATCTTGAAGTTTTTATAGTTTTACTAGCATTATGTAATTTTCAAGGAAAATTAATTGAAAGGAGGAAGCTTTGCCATATTTTTGTCTTTGAGTTCTATCTCCATTATAATGTATTGGTTATGTTGGGAGTGTAAGCAAGTTTTATGCAATTTAGTGCAACGAGGATAGGTTGTATATCAATTTGTTGTAGCTTTTAATTCAAGGAATTAAGTAAATACTCCAATAAATTGATAGGGTTTCTAGTTATATAGTAGGGATATTCATAAGAATGAGTCTGGGGACAATTGTTGATAAGATTAATTGTAATGCAATTAATTAGTTCAAAAGTGTTTTGCTGAGTAGACTCTAAATCCCAATGGATAGGGCGTTGATCATACAATCAGTTGCACATTCAATTGCATGTTGAAGAAATCATAGGGTTGCATTGGGCATAAAATATGAAATCAAATCAATTTTAATTTGTGTTGGTAAACAAATTTTTTCTTTTTATCTTCCATGAAATTATGACTCTTAATGACCAAATCATGAACAATATCTATTTACAACAGTTGAAAAGCCATTTTATGGTTACTAGCTTTTCTCTGAATTGGTAGGTACAGCTCCCTGTATGAATAATCTTCAATGAATGATGTTTGCTTCTACTTATCTAATTCGGGGTATGCTCTTGACCAGAGAGCAGGAGAGGCAAACCAAATTAAGCCTATCTAGAACTTAATTCAGGCAAGAAAAACTTCTCAAGATCGAAATAGATTTATGTATCCACACTTCTTATGAATTCATAAGTCCATCCGTGCAAGACTAAAAAAAAATGAAATCTAAATCTAGATTACAACTGATGAATCGAAAAAACTAACAGAATCCTTTCGTCAAATGAAATATAAATATACTTATCACATCCATTTGAATTCTAGAAAATAGGGGAAATTAAACTCTGTTCTTTCTTAGTTCTCCGTAACACAGAAAGGAAATACTAACTAATTATAGTACCTACTGGAACGGAAAATGATTGAAATGAAGTACCATTCAATTATCTCTGCAATAGATAGTACTTCACACAAAATTTGCCAACCTTTGATTAATCATTAAATTTCATACATATATGATTTGAGAGATGACCGTTACAATAGGAATATCAATCAATTCATCTTCTTATATGAAAAATGGCAAGATGCCAGTTTTTCAAATTTCAAAATTTACAAAAATTTATAACATTTACATCAGAAAATAGAAAAAGGAGTATTGAATAAGTCATTTAGACTTCTTTCCCTTTTCAGTTTTTTCCCTATATGTTCTGGCAACCGCTATAATTAGGATCATCTCCTCGTGACTAGGCACATGTACATTGGTGAATCTTAAGAGCCACTTTGAATGCCCCCGAGCCAATTCCTTTACTACACGTAGCTGACTTGTCAACTCTCTAGCAACCACATGTACGCATCCGTCGAGTGTTTGCAATTCTACCACTCTGTTTTGACGGCTTGAAATCATCCCAGATAGATTATTCAAGTATGTAGAGAAGTTATCCTTCATTACCTCTATCCCAATAAGAGCCTTTCCTTGCCCGCTACTTTGTGGATCTGTGTGTAACCCTTGCATGAGCTCAAATGCTCTATTTTGGTTCTTCTTCACCTTTTCCTTTGTTTCTTTGAGTCCTTCCTCTGCCTCTTGAATCATTTCTTGCTTGAACTGCATGTTCTGAAGCCATTCAAACAGAGGCTCAGTCCCCTTTTTCAAAATATTTGCTTTGATCACTTCTTTTTCCTTCATTTGATGATCATATTTAAGAGAGAAACACATTCCTCACACCTTGCCTTTTCTGCAGCTAAAGTGTTATGATTAGAAGTGATATTATCCTTCTCAATTTCTAACCAAAGGATAACATTTCCAATCTGATCAATCAGAACAGCTCCATCTCTACTGAGCTTCTCAATCCATTCTTTTTCGATCTGGCAATAATGTCTATCCTTTTGGAGTTATGAGATAAAGGCTTACACTTCCTCTGCAGTAGGGTTCTCAGTAGCAGGCACACCAATAATGGTTGCCAATGGAACAACTAGTTGCCTGATGAATCTTTTTAATTCCTCAATCTTTGCTTTCATTCTGATTTTTGACAATTTGAGATCCTCCAATTGTTCCTCTATCACCTCGTTAGTTGATCTCCATAGGCCTACTTTTGTATCATGCCTGGCTTCCCTAAGACCAATTGAATGTAGAGTGAAGTCTTCTGGCATCATATCTTCAATTCGCCCTGCCTTTTTTGGTTTTTCTACCTCCAGAGTTAAATGTCTTGTTTCCTATCTTGTCCTAGAATTGACAAAGTCTTCTGCTTCTTAGCTTTCGCCATGGCAGATCTTGAGCGAACCACTTGGGATACAACATCTCTCGAAGGAACACCTTCATCTTTCCTTTTTCTCTTCTTTTCCAAAGTATCCTCGAGCCAAGATTCTGTACTAATCACTTTAGAGGCTGTTCCAAGTGACTCAATGCTAAACATCTTCTTCTTCACTGGAGACATTATTGATGTAGTTGCAGAAAAGGGGGTCTTTGGATCTTGAGAAAGAAGCCAAGATGAACCAGGAGCTTTCTCTTCTTTTTGGGCTTTCTTTGCAACTTCATCAGAATCAGTAGATTCGCTACTACTACTTTTATCATCTTCGACCTCTACTATTTGAATAGGAGAACCAGTGGGCTTTAGAAGGGGAGCACTTACAGATCGTGTAGGGCTACGATGAGGGGATAAGATAGGGGTGACATGAGGAGATGGAGTTGGAGAAGCTTGAGGAGATGGGGGTAAAGTGGCGTGTGGAGGTGAGACCAGAGCAGGGGATCCATCTTTCTGCTCTTCTGTTTCCTTCTCAGCTTCAACTTGAGCTCCAATGACTGGTAGCGATCCACCTTGATAGGTTGGGGCTATCGAAACATGCTTCTCTAGGGGCTAATCCCCTCCTCCCGCAGATTGGGCTGGTCTTTGAGCAGTCGTGGCAGTAGCACTGGGAGTGACACTTTGAGACGAAGTAGGAGTAGCTACAGCTGGAGAAGCTTGAGTAGCTTTGCTCTTGCTTCGGCCTTTCTTAGCTGTCCATTCAACCCACTTCCTAGTTCTTTTGACAATTCTTTCCATCATGACATTGAAATTTTCTTCTATGTCAACATATGGTTCAGAGCTAATGGGAGTATTCCTTAATTTTGTCAAATATGTATTATTGTACATATTCTGACCATCATCCTCCAGCCCTTCTACATCTAAATTTATTCCATATGTCTTTATTTGATCAATTGTAAATCTGGCAAAGGCACGGTCTCAGCTCTCTAACTCATCCTTACAATCTGCCCAATAATCTTCCATGGTTGTTACATGTTTGATCACGCTCCCAATCTGGAGCACATCCCTAGCATATCCATTAGGATCAAACAGGGGCCTTACTGCTTCATACTCTTCTAATTTGTATTTACTCTCAAATTCTTTGAGTATATTCTTTGCATCTGATTTGGTTTCGCAACTGTATGCTCCAACTTTTATAGGGAATTCATACCCTTTCTTCTTCAGACTGGCGCTCAACATGTTCACTTGTACTACTTGCCTCACGATCTCCATGAGCATGATCATATCATTTGGATACCTGGATAGCTTCAGTGGGAATCCGTTGAACGCTACAAGACGCAAATAAGAAAATGATGAGAACTGGATGAAGTAACTACCAAATTGGCTGATGATTGCCATCACCTCTGGACTGAATCTCTGCTTTGGGCGTCCCTGTAGTTCCCTACAAATCCTCATGGTGAATGAATCATTTACCCAGATGTATTCTGTATAACTATTCTGTAATTGCAAGCATGGATAAAACTCATAACTTTTTACATTGTCAGGGAAATCTTCAATTCTAGGAAGTCCCGGCCACAATTGAAGAGAAGCCAACATGTATATCAAGAATGAGGACATATAAAAAGAATTATAAAACTTAGCTGCACTGAGAGCCCTAGAAAGTTGTTCACTGACCTCATGCGCCCAGTCAATATACTGTGTGTCTGAGCAAATAACTTGCACCAAAAAAAAGTACTGTTCTACAAAATTAAAAGCTTCTACCTCACCTTTGAGTCAATGCAATAGAACCAAAATGTCAACAATTTCTAGTTTGAGGCCTGTGCCAAAAAGAGTTTTAGGGACTTTACTCTTAGCTCCCCTTGGTTTCTGAAACCAATACTGCATGATCTCCTTTCTCCAAACCATCTTCTTCAAAGAGTACTTAGACATGGCTCCACTCACTGTCAAATCAGAGAACTCCTCCCATTCTAGAATCCGCAAGCAATTCACTACTAATTGTCGATTGATTGAAATTAACATTGTCTGATCAGGCAATAGAATATGCCTTGTATCCAGGTTGTAACGATTGATACATTCTAGAATCAACTCAGGGGCTTGTACTGCTAAAGGGAACCCAGCTACTTCAACTAATATTCTTCCCCGAAGTTTTCCTATTATGGGATGAATTGGCTCTGATCTTAACCTCCTTTGAAAGTCTTACATATCATAGAAGCGGAGTGAAGTATCCATGAAAGTTGACCACTCCAACCTAATTCCACCCAAACTATCGAAACCCGTGAATCTTGTTGCCATTTTCTATGATGTATGATAGCAATAGCTTGAACAATTGTAATTGCTACAAGGAGCCAACTCTGTAATTTGACAATTACTTGAAAGCACTATTTAGTACAACAGTATAATAGTAAGACGGGAGTTTGAAAATCTGTTACTTCCCTTTTTAGAGAACAACCTATATTTTCCCATTGAATTTCATAACTCGTGCCACATGAGCGAAATTAAGGGTGAATCTGTTGGATTGGTGGATGCAGAAGTTCCAACAGATTTATCTTTGTCTTTTCACTATTTTCGTTGGCTCAACGGTAACTCTCATTAATTACCTATTTACTTTCCGTTTCATTCATCTTTCGAAAGAACAAGAACAGAGTACTTCTTTGGGCAAAATCCACTTAGGTCAATTATTCTTGCAAAAAACTAATCAATCCACTAATTATTTTTTATTTACTCACCCAAAATAATCTGCAACCAAATCACATACTTACCCTACTTGCAGAAATGACTTTCTTTGAAATGCGAAAAATGGCCTTCGAGGGCAGAAAACTCGTAGCGGAGAAACAAATTTCCAATTTTCCTTTTAAGCTTTCACTTTTACCCTGCCTTAAGTACTTTATTTTAACCTTCAAGAAACATTAAGAGAAGTTTCGTGAGGAAAATGGGGCTCGCTTAGTTACTTTACTTCTCTATTTGGGCTTTTGCGGAGATTTGCCTTTGGGGTGCGAAGTCTGCCAGAAGAGAAGTTCTTTCTGAATTTTTCGACACTATTTATTCTTTCCCTCTTTCATCCTATGGATAGCATTTATAGATTTCTAAGGAGTTTCACCTTCTGAGTGTGAAAACCCGCAATGAATAAGAGGAAACTTGTTTTCCCTCCAAAGCCAATTGTTTACTTCCTTTGCTCCATTTGCTTTATTTTAAACTTTCCAAAAACACAAAGCTAACTTCGAAAGTTAGGGGTGGAGCCCATTGGCTTCCTTAATTCCTTTACATATATCTCTTCAAAAAATTGAGAACTGACTTCAGAGTCTGCTACGGAGAAGCTCTTTTTTGGTTTTTCGCCAATGTTTATCCCAATCATTTTCCAAGTTTTTAAATGACTCTCGATGTGAAATCATGACGTCACTTGAACGATCTTTTCTTAGCATGATTCACTTTACTTCGATGAAGCTTACCAATAGCATTTACCAGTCTTGTGGAAATTTACCTTTGGGGTGTGAAATCCGCTGAGGAGAAGTCAGAACTTGATTTTTTGTCGGTGCTATTTTTTATGATTCCAGATTAAATGGGCTGCAAGAAAAATGAACAATGTAGCACAAATCGAGAATCTCCATCTAGGATGACTCTAAACTACCCCTAAGACTCATGACAATGAAGAAAATACCCACCCAGACCATATGTGATACAGGAGAAGGGAAAAGATGAAAACCCGATGGAGAAACTTAGCACCTAAAGAAGAAAGACCTATTGACCCGACTTGACAAATCGTGACTTCAGTTTACTTTCCACTTTGTAAAACTTGTATATGCTAAAAAGTGGGGCAACACTTTATTGTATGAAGAGTTAAACTGTTGGTCAACACTTATTTGCAGTAATCCCTTGAATTTCATTGTTAGTTGATACTATCAAGGATTAGTTGTAAAGTATAGAAGATATATGACCATTTTCTGCTTTGAGAGGATAGATCTGGAAAAGAGGAATATCAGTTAAATTAATTATGAGAAAATTGTCAAAATAATCAAATATATAACCATGTATCCCTAAGGTGCAGCCGTCTAAGCTTTGCAAAGCTTGAAGAGTAGAGAATCTTGGTGATTCTATTGAAGTTGGAACCAGATCTTAAGCTTTCTCAATTAAACATAGGAAGTAGCTAACCCTTTGACTAAGATAAGTCCTCTAAATCCTAGTATCAGGCCTTGTTCTGCCTAGTAGTCTAAAAAAACACCAACACCCACAATAGCATTAGTCACATCAAAATTTATTATCTCTTAAAGCTCTATGTGGTTGCTTAAGTCATCCTTCCACACCATATGTCTCCCAGTGCTAGTGGTAATATTTGCAATCCAGTTAGCTGCCTTATTTGTTTCCCAATAGCTATAGGATATATGATCTTTGTCAAACTTATTCAAGAGCCCCTTTATTTCCACCATAATCTCTTCAATAGAAAAATTTATAGATTTTTATTACTTAAATTGTTTATTATATTTAGAGAGTCCCCTTTTAGGAAAAAGTTCTGATATTTAGTTTCCACTTGCATTCTAACCACAAACAAAGCAGCAGTTGCCTCCGCAATTTGACTAGAAGAAATATCAATAGGGACTGCAATAGCATCCACAACTCTCCCATAGTAATCCCTTAAAACTTCACCACATCCCACCTTACCAAGATTACCTTTCACAAATCCATCAAAATTAGTTTTCAACTAGCCATTTGGAAGGGACAACCAAACCACAACATCTCTTTTTTACTTAGGCTTCATAGAAGTGTTCAAGGCAAGTCCATAATATTAAAATTCTATTTTCCACCATTCTAGGACAGGAAATTCTCCTTGATAGCTCTAATGATTTTCTAACCCACATCCCAAGATGGAGTGTCATTATCCCTAAAAATTTGACTATTCATTTCTCTCCAAATGCGCCAACACAAGTGGGGTAGAGAGAAGTTCCAAAGCACTTTGGCTTCAAGATTTTTCATTGGACACTTCCAACTTTCAAAACAGTAAATCAACTTCTCTACATGGACCCAAGAAACTTTCCAATAATCCATAAGAATTTTCCATGCCTCTTGACTAAAACTACAATGGATGAAGAGATTATCAGTATTTTCAATGTCTTTCTTGCAAAGGATGCATCTATTAACAAAATAAAAGCCTCTTTTATTAAGATTCTCAATAATAAGGATTTTATTTGAAAAGCAATCCAAAAGAAAATTTTAATCTTAGGTTCAAAACCTTTCATCCAAGCTTTCACCCAAGGTGGGAGTCTATCATTGGCTTTTTCCTTAAAGACCGTAGCCATTTTGAAAAGCAATCCAAAAGAAAATTTTAATCTTAAGTACAAAACCTTTCATCCAAACTTTCACCCAAGGTGGGAGTCTATCATTGTCTTTGGCCTTAAAGACCATAGCCATTTTGTATTTTCCACTAGGATGGATACCCCAAACAAGTGTATCTTCACAATTTAAATTAATATAGGCAAATTTGAGAGAATTATGTATAAGCTAGAGGTCCTGATCTATGTCCACAATATTCACCAAACTTCCATATTTCTAGTAATTAGATACACAGTCTTTGAATCTCTGTTTACATTTCTCAATAATGTCTCTATCATTAAAAGCACTCTCTGTTAGAGTAAATAATTAATATTTAATTATTTATTCTATTGCTTAAGTTTACTTAGGTCATGCATTTATTTAATATTTCATATTTAATGCATGTTGTGGTTAGTTGGTGACAACACGGGAGTTTGTTCCCTTCTAGTTGTCACACTTATCTTCCACCTTGTTCTACAAGCTTCCATGAGCTCCTTATATTCGAGCTCTCTCTCTCATTGTAAAATATCAAACAATAACAACATCACATTATTGTAAATACATTTCTTCTTGTGTTTTCATTATGATGGCTCTCATGTCCGTTTAGGGTTTTGCCCATGCTCCATGCTCCTCCCCTTCTATGGCTTCTCTTTGACAGGTTCGCATGTAGGTGATCTTGGCATCTTTGGAGTTGGCTTTCCTCAACTCCAACATGGTATCAGAGCCTTCCTGCTGCTGCTTCGTTGAAGAAATTTTGAAGCCATGATTTGAAGTCACAAACCCTAGTTTGTTTGTGCAATTTTTCTTCAAATCAGGGGATCAGCGATTTTACGGAGTACTTTGGGACCAAACGGACATCACCATTGGATCCGAAAGGCCGTTTGTAGTCAGGATTCATATAAAACTTGTCATTTTTGGAGACAAGGCATTTTTGGCAATTTTTTGAGGCCTCCAGGAGTCTGCCATACGGTCGTACGGACGCAGCGACGGATTTTTTTTAAAAAAATATATATTTTTCGGGGGCCACTGCCGCGCCACCTGCGCGCCGCCCGCAGCGGCCGCAGCAGGCAGTGCCACCTGCGCTCCGCCACTGCCCAGCCTCCTCTCGGCCGCCGCCCTCTGCCGGTGGCTCCTCCCGGCTCCACCGCCCTGCGGCCGCCTCCGCCCGCCAGCGCCACTCAGACAACTCTGTAGCACCATCAGCCGAGTAGGCCACTGCAGGGGTGACACGTGGCATGGGCGCCATGTGGCACCTTGCCACGTGGACCCGCCATGTCACTCCTGCCACGTCAGCACTGCCACATGGCAATGCCACGTGGCACTCTTTTTTTGCTATGACGGCCATCAAACCGTCAAATTTAATCAACTGACTTGCTGACGTCAGCCCTGCATCAGCCCTTGCATGCACCTCTCCTGATTCACTTTTGGACCTACTTGTGGTTTTTTGGCCATAACTCTTGCATACGGAGGTATTTTTCCGATCCGAAAGAAGCACCGGAAAGCTGGTTCCGAGACGGAGATTTTGATGCAGGTATTTTTAGGTTTTGATGCTATTTTATTGCCTATTTTTTCTGTTGAAGTCTGAAGTCCTATTTTTTACTCCGGCATGCATATCTTTTGCGTCCCATGTCTGTTTTTTGAAAACTTTATATTTCTGGAAAGCTAGTTCTGTGTACTCTTCAGAAATGTAGTCCTTTTTCTTTGTTTTTGGCCTCTTCTCTTTCTATCATAGTTTTGGCATTTTTTCTCTATGGTGGATATTTTGAGTGTTTTAGGCCCGAGGATCGTTTTCATGGCATGGTTTGCTTTCTTTTCGGCTGTACTTTCTTTTGGTTTTGGTCTTTTTCAGTTCTGATCATTGTAGCTATCCTTTTGAAGCACTTTTCTATTTCACACTGAGATAAACTATCACTTTTGCATTCTGGGAGTCATGAACGTTGTTTTGAGTCAGCTGTGCATGCACTATTTCATAAAGCACCATGGGGGGGATTATTTGTTTGCTGTTTTAGGCATTCTCTCTTTGTCAAGTGAGTGTCCCTTCTACAACATTAGCCCCATGCAGAGTCAGTTAGACCGTGTCTTTATCAGTGTCTGTACCTCTTTTCCTCTCTCCTCCTTCTTGGTTCGTTTGCAGGAGATTTTGGCTCACCTTCTCAGTTGCCTGTCATCACACCTCGTCTGCATTAAGGGGGGGTTATGCTGTGTTCTAATGCATCCATGGTTTGATGGTTCGATAGTGTGAACTATGTATTCAGTGGTTGATCCTACATACAAGGCGATTGCAGTGGCTAGCTACCTATGCATTTCAGTGAGATGGATCATCTACCATATAGACATGCTCATTTCGTGCCTTCTTCTTCCATGGAGGTTTCTTAAGATCAGCAGTTTGACAGATTTGTGACTTCTTCATGCTTCAGTGATGCTGCTTCTTCATGATCACTCATTGTTCCTATTTTAGGGGACATTTTCCCTAGTTGGAGACTTCTTCAGCTCTTCACTGGGTTCTTACCTCTTTTTAGGGGAGGGTTTTTCCCATGTGGTTTTCTCTCTTTCCCTGCTTATAGAGGTTGCATTTTTCTTGCATTGTACTTGGGTACCTAAAATGGCCTCGTTGCCAGGACCCATTATGCATTCATCTTAGCTTTGTGAGCTTAAGGCATTTCCCTAAGTTGCACTTAAGGGGGGGTGTTAGAGTAAATAATTAATATTTAATTATTTATTCTATTGCTTAAGTTTACTTAGGTCATGCATTTATTTAATATTTCATATTTAATGCATGTTGTGGTTAGTTGGTGACAACACAGGAGTTTGTTCCCTTCTAGTTGTCACACTTATCTTCCAGCTTGTTCTACAAGCTTCCATGAGCTCCTTATATTCAGGCTCTCTCTCTCATTGTAAAATATCGAACAATAACAACATCACATTATTGTAAATACATTTCTTCTTGTGTTTGCATTATGATGGCTCTCATGTCCATTTAGGGTTTTGCCCATGCTCCATGCTCCTCCCCTTCTATGGCTTCTCTTTGACAGGTTCGCATGCAGGTGATCTTGGCATCTTCGGAGTTGGCTTTCCTCAACTCCAACACTCTCCAGGGGATAGTCCAAGAGCCAGCAATCCTCCCAAACCTCATTCCCCTACCAATACCCAGCTTCCATCTACTCTCTAAAGAAACAATGTCCTTAACCCCATGAACAACATCCCAAATGGCAGAAGTGTTAGCAACCACAGGAAAATTAATGAAATCCTAGATAGAAGGGGAATTAAAAAAATATTTATGTTTCTAGATGGTACTCCATTAATTAGCATCCTCAAAAACCCTCCATCCATGCTTAGTAAGAAATGCTTTATTCATAATTCTAATAGATCTAATACCAAGACCAAATTGTGATACTATTATTAAGATTCAACTATGTAGTTTTCAAATAAAAAAAATTGACACGTGTTTCATGAGTAGTGGCTTGCAAGAACCCATCTCTCATGAGAGTCGATGGTATACAACACTCATTGCATCTAAGTAATGCTCACACGAGTGATGCATCAATCCTTCCTAGGAGGTCACCCATGCTAGTACTACTCCAACTCAAGCACACTTAACCATGGAGTTTCCTCTAAGGTTAAACCCTCTTAGATTGTTTCCCTATATGTAAAACCTTTAGCAAGTGTTGGGCCTTATAACCCATTCATTTAGAGCCCCTTTAGCTCATCAATTGATAAGTAGTAGTTATTTTCCTACTACAAATCAAATTTTAATATTGCTATCAGTATTCAACTGCATTTTTTAGTCAAACTCATTGACCCATGTTTCATGAGTCATGGTTCACAAGAATCAATCTCTCATGAAAATTAGTGGAATACTCTACACTAATGGCATCTAAGTGATGCTCACAAGGGTGATGAATTGAGCCTTCTAGGCAAGTCCCCCATAGTATTGATCCACTCAAGTGCACATAGATTTTTCTCTTCATTGTTTGATGAAAAAATGATTTCATAGGTCTATGATAAAAAAATGACCCATTAAAATATCATCTAAGTTGTGATCTTTACATTTGGGAGAGATATTCTATCAATATACTCTTTTTATGGTTGATTAAATTTAATTTATTTAAAACCTTTAGAAAAATAGATGGTTTAAAGGGAAATGTAATCTTATTTTCGAAACCTTCCTTGATAACCATGGATGATGGATTTCTAGATTATTCATAATTTCAATCACTTATCTCAACCTTCTTGTGGTTGAATTAGATATCTAAAATCTGTTTTTTTAAGTCAAAAATATAGAACAAGTAAAAAGTTAATTAAAAAATGTTTATCCCTAGCACATATGAGATATGTGCACAAGTGTCGAGGGATAAACAAGCAAAACTATAGAACAAAAAATGTTAGATGTATCTTTATCAATTATAATTATGATGTTAAATGATCCAAGAAATGGCATCATATCACACAAAAGTGATACAATTTTAATATTTTTCCTCAAACTAATTATTCATTCACTTCTATTAAAAAACTTGCATGTTGGTCACTTCCTAATTAGTAAACGTACATCAATTTATTTATGAGACCTTATTTTGTCCTAATATTCTAATATAGATAGATACTATTAATGCGGAAGAACTAAATGAATTATTTGTTTATTATAATTTACTAGAATGTCTACATTTATTTTAAACTAGATTTTCAATTTCACGGGTCCATGATAAATGTTGATTCATTCAAAAATTGTCTACATTGTGATCTTTACATTTGATAAACCAAACTATATATCATTTTTATGATGACATGATTTTAATGTATTTTAATGTATTTAAGGAAAATGTAATCTTCTCTCAAGAACCTTTTTTAATATCTTAATATCCAAGGTTGATGAATTTCTACATTATTCAAAATGTGAATCACTTAACTTTAATGTGGTTGAACAAGGTGCCTAATATCCATTTTCCAAGGTTAAAAATATAGAACAAGTGAACAAAAGATTCAAAGGTGTTTAAATGAAAATAGAAATGCAACCTCAATGAAACATGATGGAAGCATAATCCCAAATAAGAAGTCCCAATTTGTCCATTTTACACAAGAAAGGAGTCTACCATTCATGTTTCTTGGTAATGTGCCCATACCCACCAATTGTGGAACTCCCTCTTCTCTACTCTCCTGACACTTGTTTCTCTAGTTTGATCTTGGAAAGTAACACTTCTTGGACTTTCTTCTATTCACAATATTGTCATCTAGGCTTTAAAAAAATTACCATCAACTTCATTTGGAAATCTCCTTGCCTAGATGTTTTATCTCATTCCTTTCTTCACCTACATTTCTTCACCTACAGGTTAATTGGTTAGTTGAATTTATCCCTAGACAATCATAATCTACAAACTATATGACAACTAAATTATGATCTTATCAATATATTATACAATATTCATGCTCAACTTAAGAGGCTTCAAGTTCAAGGTAAGAGGTTTGAAGACAAGTAGTATTCCAAAAGAAATTCATCCAAATGGACTTGTTTTGCTTGTGTTGCAAGATTTCGCCTAGGAAAGGAAAGGAAAGGTCATTTTATAGTCCATGTTACTAGCCATATGTTTTTTGGTCTACATATGGTGACACAAATATGGGACTACCCTACACTCCTTGTAGGGGGGACCCAATTCTGCTAAAAACAAGGCATGCATACCTTAACCCCTTGTGGGATTTGAACTTGCACAAGTTCACCACTAGGCCATCTTAGGTTTACACTGACCAATTTGAGGCCTGTAAATTGCTTTTAATGAAAATTTTTGGTTAAGAAGTTCAACATAATAATATAGATTGATTACCTTGTGTGTATGATAAAGACTCTTTTGAATAACCCTTCTTAATTATGTTGCAAATCGATATATTGTCCAACACGATGGTTGTTTTTTTTTAATGAGTTGCGTACTCCTTGGTGAGCAATTTATTGTTGATTATATGAATCAACAATCTAATCGTATTTTCATGAGCAATTCTACTTTCTAGTTAGTCACTCTTATGTAATAGTGCTCAAGTCAATTGTGTCTAGAAGTTTTTGTTGGCAAATGAGCAACGCTCCCCTAGGATTTGTGACAAAGGACTAACCGCTTCATATGTATTCTATAAGTCTAATAGTTGCATTGGACATTGATAGGTCAACCTTTTGGTGCATCAACAACCACACTTGTAACAAGTGGTATCAAAGCTTGGTCACAAGTTCAAATCCCCTTGTAACGCTTAGGAGGGAGATTGTTGGCAAATAATCAATGCTCCCCTCAAGATTCATGACAAGCGACTAACCACCTCTTATAGATTCTATACTCTTATAGATTCTATAAATCTAGTAGTTGTATCATGCATTGATGGAATCTTTTGGTGCTAGAACCACTTGTAACAAGTTTTCAATAGATTTGATTTGACTCCTTGATTCCTTTTAAATGATAATGTAATTTTACTAGACTTTGTATTGTGCCCTTCGAATAGTATGTGTTACCTCTTGTTTTTACACCTTACTTAGTACAATGATAGTTTTTCTTTTCTTTTTTGAAATGTTCAAACATTCTTTTAAACTCTTCAGTCATGGTTTTCATTTATGTTCATTGTTTTCTAATGTTTAAGTAGACTTATAGAAGTAGTCTTTTAACTCTTTAGCTATGGTTTTCATTTATGTCTATTGTTTCCTAGTGTTTAAGTGGTCTCTTTAACTCTTTACTCGCAAGTTTCATTTGTCTATTGTGTTCTACTATTTAAGCAGCCTCTTAAGCTCTTTAGTCATGTTTTTCATTTGTGACTAATGATTGTCTGCACTATTAATAATTTGAGGAAAAAAAGGTTTTTCATTTGTGTCTAATGGTTATCTGCACAGACGAAAAAAGGCTCTCAGAAGTAACACATAAGAAAGTTAGTATAATTGTAGATCAGCTTACATTACAAATCCAGCAGTGCAAGTGGCCAAATGTCTATGCCGGCATGCATCAAATAAGCATTTGACTGGTTTTAAAAATTAAATTAAAAATCATTTTAAAATTGTATCTTAAATTTAAATTTATTTAAAGATTTCCGTTATGATGCCGGCATAGACATCGCCTTGCAAGTGGCACCGTGCTGAACAAGTCACTACACATGATTATGAAATTTTGCAATTCTTGAGACAATATCACATGTATGTATGCTAGGAAAATCTAAAAAATACGCTAGACATTAAACCTCCTCTATTTGTCTCTCAACACTAAAAACACATACTCACTCCAAGGTACATATTTTTGGTGTACATATTTTTTAACTTTTCATGAACTCAATAGAGTAGAATCAGTGAAGTCTGTCATTAGATTGAATTGCATCTCACAAATTGATGGGGTCAAAACTTCTAAGCTCTATTATACAATTTTCTCCATATTCTCATTTGCTTCTGTAGCACGTGATGAGAGCAGGTAAAGGTAATTTCTAAGGGCATTGACGATTAAGACACTGATTTTATGAATGAAGCCAAGCTTACGCTAGAAATCCACATGGATATCGTTTTATCATTTACCTTGGTATTGGTTAAGTGTACAAACCTATTCCTCTAAATTAAACATGTGACCCATGTTTTGCTTTATTGTGTGATTTACAGAAAGTGTCTGTAACTAAAAACTCTACTAAATGATAAAAAAATAAATCTAGTTTCTCATTTCCATGTAGAGAAAGTCCTAACCATGCCAAAATAATACACACCTTGTAGCCCCCACCAAAAGTAGATCAGAAGTATCTTAAAATTGGAAATCCCAAACTTCTCCTGGTGTGAAA
This sequence comes from Cupressus sempervirens, assembly GCA_028749045.1. NCBI lineage: Eukaryota > Viridiplantae > Streptophyta > Pinopsida > Cupressales > Cupressaceae > Cupressus > Cupressus sempervirens. The sequence continues at coordinate 217,801,700 of CM053785.1, read as the reverse complement.
TATGTAGGGCTTTTCCAGTTTTTTTGATTCTGTGAAATGAAGTATCTGTTCTTGTTGCAAATTGAATACATTGAGAAGACTACAACAGGAATTAACTTCAATATTTGTACTTAAATATTTCAAATGTTAAATCCGTGTGCTCTCCACATGGTGATTTGTAATTTTGAATAGCATATAAATATATGGTATGTACTTTTTCCCGATAAGGATACACAAGGAACTGTCGTCTAATGATAATATAGCATACATTCCACATTATCACTGATTGCTTCTCCTCTCCTGGATGATATGCGCAGGTGGTGCCCTATAATATGCAGGAACCATACTTGGAAAGAACATCTGCCTGACCCCTTTTGCCTTAATGATTAGGAAAATAATATTGGAGGCACCCTGCCAGAACCAACAAGAACCAAAAGTGTGACGATCAAACAATTGGAACCAATACAAAAACAAAATGTCACAATATGTATTCTCCAATTCTAAAAGTAATTGTACTTGATGATAAATTAGCATACTTCAATAAAGATAGGTTGCATCTTCATTTATTAATATGTTTTCCTTTCAAAATATTATGCAAGCCCAACTTACATGTGAGAATTTTACCTGCTATTAGAGTGACTACCCAAGCACACAATTATGTGTATAGGCAAACAAGATTAGAATACCAATGAGAAAATAGATAGCCATGTCTGTGATATTCAGAATGTTCATTCAATTGAGAAAAATTGGAAATCTTTATGCCAAGACTTTTCACATGACGAAAGAAAAAAGAAGTTTTATGCAAGAGAACTGGCATTTTTTTTAGAAATATTCAATGGGAAGGTTACCGTATGTCAAGGCTGCATTTGATCAAAAGAGGGTCCATTTGATTCGTGGAAGATGACAAGAATTGACTTTTCCATAATCTTGATTTGAAATTTTTTGCATTTGTTTCAAAATTGGCAGATTGGAATTGGAATTCACGACTTCTAATTTAGCCTCAAAACCAGGTTTTCCAACTTTCTACTAGCAATTTAGAATTGAAAATCAAAACTTGGTTATGTTTTTTGAGTGTAAAAACAATAGAATGGACTACTTTTTAGAGTCTGCCCTCAACTCCAAGCTTAGGCATAAAAATGTGTCTTCACACTCATCTTCCGAGTGAAACAAACAGTTCAAGTAAAATTCCAAAAATAGAAATGAAGATTTGCAAAACCTTGATTTGGCTAAATCAAGATTTGTAGAAATCTCGATTTCTACAATTCCACAAACCAAACAGACGTTGTGAATACTAGGTCGATGAGGTAAGTGACCCTACATGAGGATACAAGCTCCAATTTCACCTTCTAAATCAAGATGAATAATTAAAATTTACACTAGGGCTTGCATATGACAGCAGCCAATCACAAGTGCTAATAAAAAATCATGAACTCCAATACATTACAAAGTATATATTTGCATCTTCTCTGTTTTCTTTGCATATACAGATATCGACTTGCACTTCTAACAATATGTGTATAGATGATAAAAGTGCCTATATTCAAGTTTCCACGTGATATGAGTCTACAGCAAGGAAATTAGAAGGTTCAGAAGTTCTATTTGGCAGTTGCTCTATTTCCTCCAGTACTGAACAAGTTCTTTAGGATGTCTGGTCAAAAAATTGTATTCTACTTGCAGTCTCGGGATCAAACTTAGGATTGGATTGACCAATTCAGTAAGTAAAACAGTAATCAGCTATCAAATAGGTTCAGCAAAAATCAACTACAAGTTTTACATTAGCCAAAGAACACTCTTCAAAGATCAACTTTCTCACTTTAACTCCAATTTCAAGAAGATGATTATCCCCAAGATGCATGGATCACTAATTTGAGTTGATTAAATTATTCTCTGTTGCACTTGATTCATTAAAGAGATCATATGGGCTTGTATTCCTTTATTCAAGAGTTAACTTGACATAGGAGAGTCATTCACGCCAACTCATAGGTCTTATGGCTCTCTCATCACATCATCTTTGTATAAATAATTACTCCTACAAGACAGTCTCAAGCATCATTGTAGTAAACTCAATCACCATCACTACACAGGAACAAAATTAGAGCAGCCAACAAATGTCATGAACATTTTTTCCTAAACTTTTGAATATTACAAGTGGATATCATTGTCCTGTCCCACCTGCCACTTTACTTATGCCTCCTCCAAAGCCTTAGTTTCCATTCCAAGTGTTCAACAAACAATTTGCAGCTCCAAATCTTTCTCACTGAAATTGGCCAATGCTGGCATCTTCCTATGCTTATGAACCTATTGTAGTCAAATTGTGCACAGCAGTGATTTGTGCTTCCCGCCAATGTATTTTATCTATTCTCTGAGTGCTTATTAGTTCAAAATCGCATTTATAAGTATTTATTTAATTTTGAAATGGTATTGAAGGGGCAATTTTAAAAAGTATGAAAGAAAGGCTGCACTGAATTGAGAAATGCTTCTTTGAAAAGTTTGCTAGTCAAGAAGGCAAGATAATAAGAAAAATCAGATATTAGACTTTAAACGTAATAGGCAGATTATGTACTTAGCCAAGCAAATATATAGTAGTGTAGATAATATTCACAAGAAACTCTTATGGGAAATGCCATTGGCTTTTTTGGGGGATTACAGACATGTAACGATTCACATCCAATCAAAAAATGGCTTAATAGAAAATCCTAATTAAAATTATTAGCCAGATTTCCAGTTTGTATCTTTCAAGAAGGGAACTCAATTTTAAGAATTTTAAATCGAGAAATTTGGATAACCTTTTTTCGAGCAGAGAATACATGCTTAAAAGCTAAGCATTAATGAGTTCATAAATCATGACACAATAATCATGCACTTACAAAAATCAGGCGGGCTCCAAGCCAAAATTGTTTTGGTGAAGGAAAAGGTAACAATAGTCGGCCAACACCATATACAGCCACCACAAGGAAATGTACAACCAAGCTCAGCGGTTGTGGATTGAGGCCAGACAGCAGGGCCACAGGTCCAGTTGAAAACACGCCTCCCAAACTTAAATAGTCAAAACAAGCTTGTTGCATCTCTTTCATTGCCTGATCAGGTGAAGCACAGAAGACCTTATACAGTGCACCTACCAAAGTATTTATAGTTGACGCAACAAGCTGCATAAATGTAATGAGAATTTTCTAAAATTAGTAACAATGATAGAAAGAAAGGATATTTATATAAAGAACATAGCTAAAATAGGATATTCATATAGAGAATAAATCTAGATGCAGGAGTAGCTTAATGAAAAGCTCATAGCCTTAAATTATACTGTTAGACTAACAACTTTTCAATATTTATGAAATTGCAACAGCATTTTATTGCAGGACTAATTATTCTTACTGTTTGAATAGACAAAATTACTCCACCTCTTACAAGTAGATACCTTGCGAAGAGTGTAAAATGACTCCACATACTGACAGAGGGCTGAGGCATTGTGAAGATTACGAAGAGGTTTAAAAAGCCTTTTAAGAACGACAATGTCAGATAATGCAACAGTCATTCCTCCACCAGTTAATGGATGCCTCATATTGAAAGCGTCCCCCAATAGAAGTGCTTCGGGCCTAGGCAATGGTGAGGCTGGCATGATCTTGTTTGGCATGGTTTGTATATTTCCACTTTCAATAGCAGCTAAGAATGGTGTTTGTAGTTGCTCGGGTAGCTGATACATTGCATATCAAATTTAGAGAATTCTCATGCAACACATCTCACCATCTTTAAGAAAGAATACTTAATAAAAACAGGTTCTGTAAATTATTTTGTGCATTTTAGTATCCAGTGTATTCAAATAAATACAAAGCCAATCTTGACACACAAGGAATTGTGTCCAACTTCTATCCAATACCTGAGGGGCCACCACAGTTTGTAAATACTTTGCCATTTCTCCACTGGCAACAGATGGAACCTTTTGCCCTGGTACATCAACTAAGCAACGAACCTCTGTGCTGCAAATAGGATAGAACAAAATAGGAGAAGGGTCTGCTAGTATGACATGTCCGTGATTAGGATATGGAAGCTCACAGTTTTCCAGCACAAGACCAACAAAACATGAAGGCACATCTACCTGCATATAAATACAGTGAATTTATTGGTTGTAATAAGTGCATGGTCTAAAACTCAACACAAAAGAAAGGCCTACTTTTTACCAAAAGGAAAAAAAATTCTTAGATTGTCGTATATCTGCCATAAGTTCTCATTATAAAATAAGGCTTTACTTCTTGTAACTATATGGAAACTTTCAATTGAGACCAACATAGTCATATCCATAGAATGCAACTCTAATATTCAACTAGTTTTCTGAAACTCTCCCTCCCTCCCTCTCCCTTTGATGTTAGAAAGAATAATCCTAGAATAATTATTATGCCAAATGGTTCAGCCAAGTTTACAAACATTGTTTGCATTGTAAGTTTCTGGTTTAGGTACAGGTTTGCATCTGCCAATGTGAGAAAAAACAAATCCCTACATTCGCTACTGCTGTACTATATATATGGTAGAAGAGGCACTTTTGAAGGTTTGGGAGAAAGACAACATCAACTTGGAGGAAAAGGAACATAATGACAGGAATGCAGACTCAAAAACTCATATGATACTTGCTTTTCTAGTTGGTACAGTCAATGGACGAAGTCTCTAAACATTTGTAGAAAATTATATTAATTTATTATAAATGTGGATGCTACAAGAGTCCTTAAGATTAAAAAATATTATAATACAAACAACTAAAATAACCTTGTCTCTTAAAAGCAAACTCAAATTGTACTCACAAATAAAAAAATTTAAAAACATAGCAGAGCTGACATATAAATTTATTAAAATAGTTCACGAGTAAATGTTATGTAGCTAAAGACAGTCCTAGCTTAGATGCTTTATTTAAATGGTGTTCAATGAAACTGTGCAAATTTCCGAAGGTAAATGGTGTAAATTCAATCCATAGAACTTGAACTGCATTCCACAAAGCCCATAATGCATAACACTGTCCCTTACTATATTTTCCTCTCCACTAAATCTGCACCTTTGATGTTTGGAAACTTGTGCAACTTTACTGAATACTAAAAATAAATGTCTTGGGTTGAGAATTTGTAAACATAGTGACTTTCCCCCTTTTTTTAAATAAAAATCGGTCCCTCTCCCACATAGGCATCGAAAAAGCACATACGACCAATTTTCTGCTTGGTAAAACATCATATATGTGGTAGAAATGGTGACGCATCGAACTCCAAATCTAGATAGATAATTTTAAAATTTTGTTAATCTTAGAATATTTTTAATATTTTTGGTCTCTCACTATATTTTGCTAGTTCTAGTTAATAGCCATTTAGGCTTTCTAATTTAGATTGATCATAAAGTTCTATTTTTAAAAGTTGTCATAATTAAGACAATTTTTTTTTTCTGTTCAAGCTTCATGCTTTCATTAGCGTCTGTAAACTCTATTTAAGAGTTGATTGATAATAAGATTATTATCCCATTTACTATTATTTCATGGTATCAAAGCCCGTGATTGCTAAGGAGCATTAATTTTATTCGCATGTATTGCAGACCAGAACTATTTTAGAATGAACTTTTTTTATTAGATTGGGGATTGTTAATATGTTTCTTTTTGTAATCATGAATTGAGATAAAGTTCCATTTACGGGGGGGTTAATCATGTCTGGTTATTATTTTCATCCTTTTGTTGTCAAGCTAACATCAGAGCATTATTTATCTTGGAAAGAAGGGATAAAGAATCACTATATTGAGAAGGATCTCGGGTCTACTACCCTATTTCCTTGGACATGTTCCTGAGCCAACCAAGAATAGAGAAGTGTGTGGTTTAATATTAATGATATTGTCTATGGACTAGTATATCTTACTATTTTGAGGATATTTTACATCATATAGAGCACACTGAAAGCCCCTTCATTGCTTGGACCATCATCCAGCAATTGTATGGAAACACTGATTCTTCATTTGAAAGTATTGTTTCCTTGGATAGCCAGGCTGTTTACCGTACTGGGTAAGAAGTTCAACACATGTATAACACAATTCAATTTAGAATAGGTAATTTATTCATGTATGCACTTGCAGATTATAATCCAATTACAATGACTACAATGATCAATGATGATTCCAAAGTCCATCTCGGACGTGTACATATACCTTTCCGAAGGGGTGACTAAAGCGCCACATGCTCTTTCGGATACTACTCTACCCGTCGGCTACACTATACATTTTACAAACAACATCACTCCCCCCCCAAAAGAAAGTCATCTCCGGATGACAATTAGAAAATATCTGAGACAAATTAACAACAAAATACATTAACTAACTAACTACAACAAGATAGATCTATTTCTGTCCCATCACTTTCACATTCGTTATGTGCCTACACCATACTAGTCTTCAACCCACATTGCATCTATAGCCACAATACTGTCTCCTTAGCTGACCTTGATAGCCACCCGTGCCGCTTTCTCTGTTTCCAACTCCTTGGTACACTAAGCCAAGTGTCGCCGTACTGCCTTCAACTAGATGATCAGCTCCTCCCAAGCTCTCTATGCATCCACCAAGATGGCCTCATGCCCAAACACCTACTCCGAGTGCCACCTCTGACACACAAACACTCATGCCTATAGTCGCAGCTCCAGGTCTCATCAACTGTTCATACTTCCCACAACTGATAATCCACAACGACTAGGGGTCTTGGGGGCAACACCCCCAACGAGGTTGAGGGGCAGCGCTCCCATGGGCTGATACAAGGCAGGGTCACCACCAAGACCAAATTAGCACTCCAAAACCCATACAAAACTGCATGGAACACACTATTTTTGTCATTTTCTTCCAATTCCACACTCTTTCTGGCAACTGCTTATGTCTACCCTTTCCTTTGGCATCATGCATTACTCATTCTGAACTATTTCAATCTGTCATCATTTTTTTAATTTTTTTTTTGCTCTTTCACTTCCTCTTTCCTACAGACTTGCTTTGTGAATTGGCTACAGCAATTTGTCTTCCTTTCCTGATACCCTTCGTACGGCTGTCCCAGCTTCTCCCTTGCCGTACATCGTACGACTTTCTTCCCTGTCCTCTGGTCACCAAATCCGTACAATGGCATTTTAGTGTCTTGAGACCGTACGGTCTTTTTCTACTTTGGCACCTCTTATTACTGTATGGTCTTGCTTCCACTGGTCCCCCAACCCGTACGGACAGGCCGTATGGTCTTTGTTTGGCTTTTTCCTACTTTGGCACTGTATGGTCTCCCTTCCACTATTTATGTTTCTAAAAGCATCATATGGTGATCTTACCCTCATTGCCCACAGGCCATACAGTTCTTAATTGATTTCCTCTTGAGGTCGTACGGGCCATACGGTCATCTAACTACTGCTTCCACTTTTCTTTTCAAGGCCGTACGGCCTTTTTCTCCAAATTCCTTTAAAATTTGCCTCTTAATACATTTACTTTATGCTTTATTTTATCACTTCATACTTTTACAACTACAGAGTATCACTCAACATTTTAAAACTATATTCAATTTTAATATTATACATATATACATTATTTACAGGCCTCTTTTTTTCGTTCAATTATTTGCCCATGGAGGATCCTTCTTCTCCCTGTATATTTTCAACTTTGATCCATTTACGGAATTTGGTATTTCTTTTCCATCTAGTGTCCACAATTTAATTGCTCCATTATATCCAACTTCCCGTATCTTGTACGGTGCAACCCATTTAATTTTAAATTTTCCAGGTCTTATTTCATTTCGTCCATTATACTTCAGTACCAATTGACTGGGTTGAAAATTGTTTAATTTTAAACACTTATGACGCCATACCCTCCACCTATTTTGTGCAACTTCCATGGCCCATGCTGCATAGTTCTTATTCTTTCAGTATGACCGCTTCTGTACAGGTACCACACCTTCGATTAATGGTATCCGGTGGACACATAGCTCTGGTGGTACTCCTTTTAAGTCTTTATTCATCCAAGCAAAAACATCCATGAATATTTTGAATGCTATTGTCTTCAACACTGGGTTCCAATCATCTCCTACAAGGATGTTCTTCGGATTTTCCTCATCACCCAAGTTCATTGTTTTCACCTTCGGCTCTTCATACTTCATCGGTTTATCTTTACTAAATGTATGGATCGATGTTTCATCCACCTGTGCTTTTCCTTCCTTCAATTCATTGTACTCCTTTGGAAACTCATCACCTGGTTTTTCTTCCTCAACGCTCTAGATGTTGCAACTTGGAAAAACCTCATAATCTTCCATTTTCCAGTGTAGCGGTCCATTCACAGAATCTAGGTCATCATCAGTTAACCCTCCTAATCTTAGCACCCCTTCTTCCTCTAGTTCCATCCTCTTTTTCCCTTCGTCGTCACTCTCACCTTCGCCTTCAGAGTTTGAGGACGCTGCTTCTCCTACCATCTGCATATGCAAATCAATTATAAATCTCCTACCTCCTTTCTGCATGGACAGGGTGTTCCTTTTTTAGTCATGCTTTACCTTAGCTTGCATCAGCCAATCCCATCCTAGGATGGCGTCGTATCCTCTTCTCTTTAGTGGAATGACTTCGAAATCCAGTTAAAATGGTTGTCCCAATTGTTACCAACTGTGCCATCAGAGTGTCCAAGGGTTTTATCCCATGTTGATCTGTTGTAAGTAATTGAAAGGTGGGTGGCCATAGTGTTGGTTTTCCAAGTTTTTTTCAAATATCTTCCGACAACACGTTCACTCCTGATCCTCCATCTACTACTGTATCTGTTAGCATCGTACCCAAAATGCCCATCTCCATCACTGCTAGGTGTCTACCTGTCATAAGTGCTAGTAACATCGGGTCTGTTGCTGCTGCCATGGTTGTTTCCTTACTATCCTTTGCTTCCTCTGTCACTCTCAAGGATGGTGTCATATTTATAATAGTCATACGCAACTATGGCATGGTGAGAAGAAGATCATTTAATTTAATTGGCACTTCCATTTGCATTATCTGTTTCACCATGTTTTTTTCTACCAAGTTTCTCTTCAAAGTTTCAGCAATGTCTTTTACTTGTGACTTCTCCGCTTTCATCTGCTTCTCTATCTCTGTTCAGGCTTTTTGTAACCTTTCCTTCTCTTCTTCCACATTCGGATATTTTTCCTTCCTTACCTGCTCTCGCTTGATCGCCAACACGTTCTCATTACTTGTTTAAATACTTAATAAATTTACGCTTTGCTTTAGACATTTTGAATCTTCATGGTCCCTTGGACCACACCATCTGCACAGTAGTTGTGGCGCCTCCTTCGTAGTACAGTCCCTTGCGAAGTGACCCTAGAGATTACATGCTTGGCACTGTATCATCGGTCGTCCACTCGCATCATATTGTATTTTACTCCGGCCTCCACTATTATTATTATTGTTTCCACCCCTTCTGCGTCTATTATTATTTTGATAGCCACCTGAAGTTGCGTCATTGCCCGTGTTATTGCTATTGTTCAATGCTTCCTGCGTTAGTAACACCTGCTGGTGTCCTTTGGCTTTCAAGTTAAACGGGCAATCTTTTCAAGGAATGCCCCACCACCTGGCAGATGTCACAAAATTTCTTCTTCGGGCATGAACCCTTCATATGTCCGCCCTCCTTGCAATCTATGCACCACAGTTCTCCTTTTACTATATCCAGATTTTTATCAAATTTTTGAATTCTTTCATCCAAAGCATGTCTTTCTGTAGTGCTTTCACCTTCTTGTTCGATTCCTCATCACCACTACTACTTTTTGAGGATGAATCGTCTGAATCAGAGGATTTATGCTTCTTCTTCTTACTCATCTTCTGTTCACTTTCCAAATCCATGGCACAAATATATGCATCGGTGTACGATGCTGGTGGTACAATCTTCATTTTCTTTTTAAGAGCCGGCTATAGCCCCTCCACGAACCACCATTTTTTCAGCCCATCTGCTAGTTGACTCTCCATCTTTCTGATCAATTCTTTCAATCCCCTGGCATAGGTTCAGACTATCTCATTCTTTCCTTGTTTGGTGTTGTAGATTTCTACCACTATTTCATTATCATCTCGGAGTAATTTGAATTCTGCTATAAATTATTTTTTAACATTCTCCCATGTATTAAGTTGCTAAGGACTGGTGTCAAAAAACCAATCTATCACCACACCCCTTAAGGTTGCTAGAAATTGTCTTACCCAATCATCCTCATCCGTCACACCATTTTTCGTCCATATGGTTTCACACATTTTACAATGTCTAGTAGGGTCTGTTGAACCATCACTGTGAAATTTGGGTAACTTTTCTTTAGGGCCTGCCATTGTTACTTTGCTTTGATTCTGAGGTACTTCTATACCCGCACTATTCTGAGCTCCCGTGTTGTTCTGGACTCCTGCACTATTCTGTGCTCCCGCGTTGTTTTGGACTCCTGCGTTGTTCTGGACTTCCGTGCTATTCTGGACTTCCGCGTTGTTCTAGATAATTGTCTTGTTTCCAACAACTACGTTGTCTGGTGAAAAGTGGAAACTCTATAATTTATGTTGTTGATCATATGAAGGTGGAAACTCTATAATTTATATTGTTGATCATATGAATATTTAGGTAGGGAGGAGTTTTCTAAGAAATCTAAGACCAATAGATTGTAATAACTTACCTCAAATATTCTTGATGTTAGGATAATATTTTTTGGATCAAAATAATTCATCCATGGAGTGTCTCTAAAGAAATATGTCTATTGTAATAATCATCTAACGTACTTGGACATAGAGCCAGAATGGAGGTAAAGTCTTAAGTTATTTTCATTTTGTAGATATCATTTATTGAAATGAATGCTCATAACTTATGCCAATTACATTTGGCACATGCCAGAACTCATCGTAATTATTTAAAAGTATCTAATGGGCATTTTTATTTAATCATATGTCCAAATTAATTATTCTCTACTAATTAGGCTTTACATCTATTGCACTAGCTGAAAATGTTTCAAGTGATACATTGCTTAGCTAGGGAGGTTTTCCTCTTGCTTTGAGGATATTTAGCCAGAGATTGTGCAAGTGAATCTTTTTAGTATGAGACATATCTCATCACTTGTATGTCTACATATTATGGTTTCTTGATTTTTTCATGGGTAACAGGGGCCTAATGAGGTGTTCATGGTTTTGCAGATGATGATTGGTTTTTGGTTAAGTCTTCATCCTACTTTTCCCATTTGTAGGTTATATCTTCTTCTTTTTACATCTTTGACAAATGTAATATTTTATTTTTAAAATTCAATTAACAAAATGTTTTTAATCTTTCTACTGATTTTTCATTGCCGGGTTTGGAAAATGTAATTTTAAATTTTTTTTAGAGTCAATTAATAAAATATTTGTAAAGTCTCTACTTATTTATTATAACTTCTTTATTCCCATTTTTGGAAAATGTAATATTTTTCATTTTAAAAAATCCTATTAGTAAAATATTTAGAAATGATTATACTTATTTTAATGTAAGTCTTTATAAATTGTTCAATAATTCATCTAAAAAATTTCAAATGGATCTTCTTTTCAACAACAATAATTTAATATACATTAACTTTTAAAATTCATTTATTGATAAAAATCATACAATTGAGATAAATTCATTTATTGATAACTATCACACCATGAGAGAAGCCTAAAATATCTATTCTCATATCTTTCTCTTCCACCCTGCCCTCTATTTAGAATATGATTCCTCTCTCACATTAGGCAGGACTCAACAACATCGATCTTGCTTTCTAGTAAAATCATTCATCGTGTCATTCTTATTATATCTAGAAGTAATCACTTGCATCCAACATCATTTTTGAGGTAGAATTAGAAAGATATTATAGAAAAAAATGATCAAAATGGAAGTCTTTAGATTTTAAGTGAATAAACCATTATGTTTATTATTTTCTACTTAGATTGACTTCAAAATAGTTATACAATTTAATTAGATGTATACACAGTTTAAAAATTAGACAAATAACTAGATAAATAAGTAACAAAAAAATTAGACAATAAATAAATTATTTATTTAATAGATGACTAGATAAATGATTACAAAATCTATAAATAATAGACACTATTCATTCAAAGTCCATTATTTCATGTAAGTTGTTTAATATATAGATATTTATTAGTATTAGACATTTAATATTAACATTAGAGAGATGTTAATGTTAGCTTTCTAATTTAATTAGAACCTAATATATATTATAATCTAGCATCAATATATTATAAATTATTAAATAAAAATAGATTTTTTAAAGGTAGATATAGACATTATTATTACATACATGTTGTCATTACATAGTTATGTATACATTAATCTAAGTTTGAAATGTTATTATTAGACACATAATGTTATATTAATATTAGATAGATGTGAATGATAGATAGACATTAATGTTCGTATTAGATAGATAGATAGATGATATTATTAGATAGTTGTTATCATAGATAGTTATCTATATTACTATCTAACATTGAAATTTTATTTATACCATTTAAATAATACTTATTTATATAACATTATTATAGGTTATAGATCATAGTAATGGTATAGATTTTAGAGATAATTCAATAGATATATTTGTTAATGGTATAAATAAGTGGTAGCTAATATTATAATATGAGCTTATTTAGAATAAGATATATTTCATGTGATAATATGGTTGTAATATATTTATTAGCTGTAAATAAATTTATAATTTTAATATGATATTATATGTATATGTTTTATTCTAAGTGTTTTAATTATTTAATTATCATATATTACTAAACATTATTTATTACAAATTTTGTTCTATAATAAATTATGCATAGTTTAATTTTCATAATTTTGAAATGCAAATTTTCATAATTTTAAATTTGCAATAAAGATTTCAAATTATGGATGTTTCAAAGAATGAATCACAAATAATTTTTGGAATTCCAAATTCCTCTTGAATGGTGTTTTTGAAATTGATGTGGACCAATGTGCTAGATTAGTTTAGAGTTACGTAAAAAAAATGCACTGCTAGGTAGAGAACCCATCACTTGCATCCAACATCATTTCTTCCTTTATGAATCCAATCAAGGAAGTTTCATCCTCCTTGTTATTTGTATGCTTTTCTTTGCAAAATTTTCTCAATCTATCCTTCAGCCTAATTGAGGTTGACCTTGAAAATCTTCTTCAAAAATACAAAATTCTAGCAATTACAAGTTTTTTTTTCCTTCAAAAACTATCGGATCCAATGCGGTGATGTATGAATTTTTTCACCTCCACCATGATGTTAAATAACATAATAATCCTAGAGAAGGGGAACTGATATATCATAGTCAACATTTTTATTATTATTACCGATTTCCCTTAAAAGTTGGCCCTAAACACATTTTTTTACACAAAAACCAATGCCCCTCCTTCAACTCCCCCATTTATAAGAGGAATTCTAAAACCATAATTGACATGTATGAGATAAAATAATGGCTATGGTAAGCTCAAATTGCATCCTAACCCAAAATGGCCTTAACCATACAAATATCCAAACACTTTAGGGACCATTTGTTTGTTGGAATAGGAATAGGAAATGTATTCTCTGTTTGATACCCCAAATTGGAATAGGGAATAGGCAAAGATATTCCAATTTTGCCCCTAAAATGAGCATATGTCCATTCCAAAAAATAGTTTGTTATTGGAATGGGCCATTCCTATTCACAATCTGATTTTAAAAAAAAAAAAAAAAAAAAAATTGGTTAAAATTTATTTTTAATTTTTTTCAATTTTCAATTTTTTTTTCTTTAAACATTTTTTATTATATCTATTTTTAAAAATACAAAACTTCACCTTATTCCTATTCCATTTTTGTACAACCAAACAAGGGAGTAACATATTCCCAGTCAAATACCAGGTTAACCAAACAAGAATGGAATTTCTCTTTTCCATTCCCATTCCATATTTCCATTCTAATTTTCTATTCCTATGCCAACAAAAAACATGCCCTTAATGATTTTCTTAGATCTACTTCCCTAGTGAAATAAATCTATCATTTCTTACATAGAAGTAAAATAGGTGCATCCATATGGAAAAATATAACTCAATTTATCCACTATCAATTGCATATGTCACCACTAAATACCATGTTGTTAAATAGATGTTCACAATATGTCATCACCACAGGTCATGTATCTACTAAGGTAGTCAAGAATGATCACATTATAGTACTTCCAAAAACTCCAAATTATCTCAAAGCTTCTAGGAGTACCAATATATAAATGTATTGTAATAGAAGAACTCGCATGCTAATGTTTGTAGCTTGAGGTTGGATGTGGTAGTGATAGTATTTGATGGCACCTTATCATAATCCTTTAAGTAAAATCCTCATAACTAATTATTGGTGCCAAATTGGTATATCCACCAAGATGGTGGACCGAAGAGGGTTTTGTACATGATTTCAAAATGAATTACAAAATATCTTAAATTTGATGAAAATAGATCAAGATAATTAAACTTAAAATATGATGATGCAACACGAACAAGAGATGAAGTTCTCTAAATCTACTTTCTAAAATCCTAATATTCAAGTTGAGAAATAATCTTATACATCTTATACTTACACACTCAAGTGAAATAATGAGTCTGCTTCCCCTATTATATACATAAAATAATCAAAGAAATATAAAATCATGAAATAAGGTACCAACATCTTGATGCTAATACACCATCTAAATACATAAACATGATTAAAGAATTATAAATTTAGTGAGCAATCACTTTCATTATAATAATTAATATTAGCATTACAATGGAATAAAGCACTTTTATCATCCAATGTTGGGTATGTATAGGATCACGAGGGGTTAAATTATGACCTTAAGGATCAAACAACTTCCTCACTATTAGAGGTGTTAACTTGCTTTGGATGGAAAAAGGAAAAGAAGTTGCTTTAGTAATAGAGAGGGTTAGAGTATCACCTTGTTGAGATGCATCCTTCTCTTCGCCATCCAGAGGGTTATTTCCACCATCGAGGTTGATGACTAACACAAGGGAGGAGGCCTTTGCTACTAGTTTATCCTTCTCCTTCTTTTTTCCTTTATCTTTCTCTTCATCTCCAACCTTTCCCATATCTGGCAGAGATCCTCTAACCAACTTTAAAGGCTTGAACCAACTTTGAGGAAAGTAGTGGTCGGGATGACTAGAGATTTTAATCTATATCTCACAACACTTATTTTAGTACATATAATTATTTCAACTCCTAAAGAATTGATGACTTAGTTTGTAACAGATTCCCTTCTTGCTAGCATAAGTCATAAATCTAAGTAGCAATGAGAAATTAGCAAATCAAGGTTATGTCAACTTGACATGGAATTTTGAATTGGTTATGAACCTTAGATCAAAAAATATGTAACAATAAAATCTATAGGAAATTAAATGTACCTTCTCAACTACAATCCCTTTTCTAAAAAAATGAATTGATTAGTCAAAATTTTAGATTTCAATGTAGTATAAAATTTCACAAAAAAAAGTAGGTTTAGTTCTAACCACCTTAATCACAATCAAATGATAATATTTTTATTATAAGATTCTAGACATAAGAAGTAGATTCATGCCTGGATGTGACACATATTTTTTTGTAATTTTTTTCTAAGTAAATAATTACTTATAAATTTTATACTACAAATTTTTAGATTTAAAAAAATATCGTGTCTGACCACCTTAACTAATTTAAAAGTTAAAAAATTAAAAAAATTAAAAAATTTCCTTATAGTAGGGAAAACAAAGAATGTGATGCATCTTTCGGACTTCAAAAATATTATACAGTTTGAAAGTTATAGGTACCTTTTGACCAATGTGTCAATCAACACTTAGTAATAATTACTTACTAAACTCATAATTTGAAAGACATTATATCGATGGAAAGTTGAGACCCTTTTTAAGAAATCATTTTTGTTTCATCAAATTCAAGTGGGGAAAAAATCAACAGCTACATGCTTGAAGTCAAAAACTCAAAGGAAAAGTAAAAAAATACATTTTTGGTATTGACCATGTAGGCTTGGTATCTAGATCAATACAAAGCCTAATCATGTACCCGATATAAACAAGGTACCTAATTTTCCCTATAGAGAATACCTCATTTTCCCTATATATGTAATTTTATTTTATTTTATAATTATTTTGACCTCTTTTGAGGACCTTAATATGTTTTTATTTAAGAGTTTAAGGAACCTTAACCACACATATAATGGTTCCAAAAGATCAAAATATTTTATATATATATATATATATAATTTATTGTATTTATATAATTGTTTTGACCTCTTTTAAGAACCTTAATATGTATTTATTTAAGAGTCTAAGGGCCTTTAACCACACATATAATGATTCCAAAAGATCAAAAGGGTTCATAGGGTACCCTATGACCCCTTTTAACCCATTTGATCACATAATGTGTGTCTTAAGGGGCTCAATGATCCCTTAACAAACATATAATATTTTCAAAGGGTCAGAAGTGGCCATAGGTTACCCTATGACCCCTTTTGAACCACTGGATCACGTTACCTATGCACAGGGGTCGTAGAACCCCTGACAACATAGACAATGTATTTCAATTGATCATAAAGATTCATAGGTTACCCTACGACCTATTTTCACTCATTAGATCACATTATGTGTTATTTGGGGTCCGAGGTCCCCTAACTACATAGATAATATGTTTGAATGGGTCAAAAGGGGTCATAGCGTTGATTCATATTATGTGTTCTTAGGGGTCCTTAGACCCTTAAAGACATAAATAATGTGTCAAAAGAGGTAATAGGTTACCATATGACCCATTTTAGCCCATTCAATCACAATTATGTGTGTTAAAATGTCCTCAGATCCCTAGCAACATAGATAATGTGTTTAAATGGGTCAAAGGAGTCATAAGATACCCCATGACCCCTTTTCACCCACTAAATCACATTGTGTGCTTAAAGGTCCTTAAACCCCTAAGGACATAAATAATATGTTCTAATGGGTCAAAATGGGTCATAGGTTATTCTATGACCCATTTTGACCCATTGGATCACATTATGTATGATTAGGGGTCCTAGGACCCTTAACAATATAGATGATGTGTTTGAGTGGGTCATTAGATCCTATTATGTGTGCTACCGAGTCTTAGACCCTCTAACAATATAGATATTGTGTTTGAATGGGTCATAAAAGGGTCATAGGGTACCCTATGACTTATTTTTACCCATTGAGTCACAATATGTGTGCTCAGGAGTCTTCAAACTTCTAAAGACATAGATATTGTGCTCCAATGGGTCAAAAGTGGTTGTAGGTTACCCTTTAGCCCCTTTTAACCTATTTGATCACATTATGTGTGTTTATGGGTCCTTGGGTACCTAAAAACATAGATAATATGTTCCAATGGGTCAATAGGTGTCATAGGTTACCCTATGACCCCTTTTGACCCATTGGATCATATTATGTGTGCTTAGGAGTCCTAAGACTCCTAAAAAAATAAATATTTTGTTTTAATGGGTCATAGGGTGCTATATGACCCCTTTTGACCCATTAGATCACATTATATATTCTAAGGGGCTCTTGAATCCCTAAGGACAAAGATACTATGATTGAATGGGTCAAAATGAGTCATACATTACCCTATGACCTCTTTTTCTCATTTGATCACATTATGTGTACTTAGGGGTCCCAAAACCTCTAAATGGGTCATAATGTTAGAATATATTGTCCACCAATATAACTAGGAGAGAGGGGGGGGGGGGGGGGGTGTGAATCAGTTATACAAGTAATATCACAATTATCAACCTTAATAAAATTTAACCATATGAACAATAAAATTAGAAACCACAACAAGATACTCATGCAAATTTAACACTAGATATATTAACTAGGGAAACCCTTGATTAGAGGGAAAACCCTGATGGGGATGGTACCCACAAGATGATGTACTAATATAAATATTCCTTATTAGAGGATGGACCCTGTTAGGAGTCTATAATAACATTCAATACATATTAGTCCCTATTAGGAGACTTTGAATCTTTGTTAGGAGATTCCAACCATGTTAGGAGTTGTACTAGATAACTGGACCAATTGCCCAAACAACTTCAAGGTTAAGATCAATGAAACCACTATTCAAATGATCTATGTATTTTGCCTTATAGAATAATATAAATGAAATTTCCTTCCTTCGTCTTCCTCTATCCTATCAACCAAACTTCTACTCCTTCAGATCTTGTAAACAGATCAAAAATCTCACATCCAATAATACCTTGGATTAGTTACATGCTTTCAGTAAACATTCTACTCCTTTTCGTACTTCAAAATAATTCCTTGAGTTGGCCTTGAGGCTTTTCCAATTAATTATAATAAGATAATTAATTAATTACAATTACAATAGCATTGTCGGCTCACAGTCTACACAACTTCTCACACATATGACACTAGGGCTTATGCATCCACTAACATCACCATCAAACTATCACGAGTCACTGGCTAACCCCAGATCTTCTCATTACATCTTAGATGAAAGATATAAAACAAGCATCAGAATGCTACTTTCCAAGCACTTTTCTTTTATACTACTCTTAGTAAATCAAGCATATCTTCTGTACATCTTCGACTTAGACTCTTTGCATTAAACCACATCATCAAGACAAAGTATGAAACATGTCCATGACCATGCATCAGTAGACAATCAACCCATTGTCCCTACAACTAAGATCTATGTCTTCTACTTTGTTAGTCTTCATAGGCTGACTACTATGTTGACATAAATGACAAATACAATCATGAATGCAACATGTCTATATTCTCTAATGCTTAGGATACTCCCCCATTGTAGTATCATCAACATTCATGCTAACACATAAGGCATCAAAGGGTACCATGTGACCCTTCTAACCCATTAGATCACATTATGTATGTTTAGGGGTCCTAAAACCCCTAATAACATAGATAATTTATTCCAATGTGTCATATGGGGTTATAGAGTTCCCGATGGCTTCTTTTGACCTATTGGATCACATTATGTGTTCTTAGGGGTCTTCAGATCCTTAATGACAGATGATAATGTGACCCATTAGATCAAATTTTGTGTGCTTAGAGGGCCTATGACCCTAACAACATAGATATTATGTTCCAATGGACCATAAGGGGTCATAGGTTACCTTATGAACCCTCTTGATCTAATTGATCATATTATGTCTGTTTAGAGGTCTTCAAATCACTAAGGACAAAGATAATATGCTCAATTGGATAAAAAAGGGTCATAGATTACCCGATGACCCATTCAATTATATTATGTATACTTTGGGGTCCTAAGACTCCTAAAAAACATAGATAATGTGTTATACTAGGTCATAAGGGCTCATAGGGTATCCTATGATCCCTTTTGACCTATTGGATCACATTATGTTTGCTTAGGATAAGGTGATTGAATGGGTCATATGGTTGACCCATTCAATCACATGATATGTACTTAGAGGTCCTAAGACCCTTAAAAACATATATAACATGTTTGAATGGATCATAAGGGGTCATAGGGTACCCTATAATACATTTTAAATTATTGGATCACATTATGTGTGCTTAGGGGTCCTTAGACCCGTAAGGACAAAAACAATGTGATTGAATGGGTCAAAAGTAGCCATAGGTTATCCTATGACCCCTTTCAACCATTCAATCACATTATGTGTACTTAGGGGTATTAGGATCCCTAAAGATAAGGATAATATTTTTTAATGGTTCATAAGGGTACTCTATGAGCCCTTTTGACCCATTGGATCACATTATCTTTTTTTATGGATTCTTAGACTCCTAAAGACATAGATAATGTATTACAATAGGTAACAAGGGGTCACAGGTACTCTATGAGCCATTTTGATCCATTGGATCACATTATGTGTGCTTAGGGGTCCTCAAACCCCTAAGGAAATAGATAGTGTGTTTCAATGGGTTAAACATGATCATAGTGTTGATCTCATTTTAGTTTTGACAAGGTAGTGACAAAAGACTTAGTCATTATCTAGCACAATTACAATACAAGTTGAGTGCATAATACATGCTGAGCATAACCCTCCAAACAATACATGTCGAGTAATATGACAATTCATGTCAAGCACTAGTAGGTACCAAACAATTAGTGTGTGCTGAGTCATTCAGGTGTTGAGCCAACCAAAGGATCCAAGTAAACAATATGTCCTGAGTGATTTAGGAACCAAGAAAATAGTGAGTGCCAAGCTATTTAAGAGCCAAGTAACAACATAAAGAGCATAGTGAAGGCTGAGCATCAGAGTCCTTGGATACCGAGTGAACAATCTTTCACATAGTTATTTTTCATGTCACAAAATACTATGTAAACCATTTTTTTCCAACATAAACATGACTTTTTGATTATAGAAGATAAGGATTGAGTCATATTATGAATCCCTATATAATGCATGCAACTAATCAGAAAAGGGAAACAATTAGGTGGCAATAAGGATCAACCACAATCATTGATTTTGACCTTTCCCATCTCCACCAATGCCTATTTAAGAAAGGTAAACCCTAATAATTTAGTCCATGCACAAGGAGATGGATCCTAAGAGTTCTGAGAGCATTCATTATGGCTATGATGGCTATGACAGAGTTATGAAAAATAGAATTAATCTAAGAGGAACAACGACAAGTAGTGAGAGGTTTAGAGAGGATAGATATAATCAAAAAGATCAAGAGAAAATTAGTAAAGAGGAGATCTGACATCAAGTGCAAAGGTGTACACTAAAGATCAGATGTTGAATCATTTTAAAAGGTGATATAGAGTAAATCTCTTAAAAAAGTAGTCCTAGCAAGCTATTGTAAATCTCTTAATAGATTTCTTACTTAATTGTGAGTTTGAAATCCTTTAGTCAAGGTGAGACCTAACATTCTTGTAAGCCTTTAACAAGGAAAACCCCTCATAGGGTAGATCATAGTTTAGGATCAAACTTTATAGCCATAATAGGCCACACTTTACAACTATAGTAGTGAAGATTTGTCTGTGTCATCCCCACTCCATTTTTACCTTCTCCTTGGAGGGTTTCTGTGAAACTAAAATCTTAAGTATTATGTGTTGATTTAATTTATGCTATGGATGTGATGTATGGTTAGTTTTTTTAATTTACATGCTAAGTTATTAGATGGATGTATGGTAAATTGTTTTAAGGTTAAAATTTTTAAGTGTTGATTCACCCCCCCACTCTCATAACTTACTCTCCCATTGGTATTTCCAACAGTTGGTATCAGAGATAAGTTGTCTTGAAGGAAACTTTGACAAATTTGGAGGTAAGATCTTGAAGATGGAAGTCTACAAGTTGGGAATGACTATTTTGAACCAGAAGATTGAAATAGAACTTGGCCTACATCAACTCAAGGAGGAAAGTGATGAACTATAACATTCATTAAAGAGATTAAAGGAGATAGCCATTCAACAAGATGATACTCAATATCAAGTAGACACTACTCAATTATTTGAGGATAGAAACTCAAAATAATTTGATGTAGCAATTATAGATTTGATGGAAAAGAAAAAAGCCCTAAGTAAAGAAGTTGGGAATCTAAAAATAAAATAAGAAGAAAAATCAATATTGTTGTGTGAAACAACAGAATTGAAGATGAAAGTTGAAGAAGACAAAGCCATGAATGAAGACTACAAAAGATGATTGGCTTATAGACTTGAGGAGAAGTCATCAGATGTGCAAAGATTGTCAAGCATTCAATTAGATATGATGAATCAAATGATGATTGCAAATCAAGAACTAATTAGGAAAGACATTGAGATTACAAATTTGGAAACACAGAATACCCTACTACAAAATAAATTGAAGACTAAGAAAGAAAAGCTTAACAAGCCTAGTTAAGCTATCAAGTACTTTGAAAAACTAATGGAAGCACCAAGATCAAATATTAACACTACTTGTTTGGGATATTCTACTACTAAGTAAGGAGAATCATCTAGGAGTTGTGAAAAAAGGAACAATAAGGGAAATAACATCAATCCCACTTATCATCATTGTGGAAAATTGGATCACACAACAAATGTTTGTAGGAGCAACACTAGAAATCATAACCCTAAGAAAAAATTCAAGGGACGTTGTCATAACTTCAAGAAGCAAGGAAATCAAGTACATGAATGCAGGGCAAAGACCACCAACACTTAGATATTTGAAGGTAATTGTTACAATTGTCAGAAGTACATACACAAGGCATATGAATGTATATCCAAATCCAAGTGGACTAACAAACAAAAAAGGGTACACAATAATGGAAATTCTTATGATTGGGATTATAACACAAGGTAAAGTTGTCACTATATCCAAGAATATGGTCATATCCCTAAAAATTTCATTAGGACACACTTTAGAGGCAACTACAATAGATGGTTGAATGAGATTATATGCTTTAGTTGTCTTAAAACTAGTCATGTCAGCAAAAATTGTTCAACTTTGTCAGCTACATTGAGAAATGAATTTAGCAAAGGCAAAAGAAAGGATGATGTTGAAAATGTTAAGATATAGATGAACAAGACATGGAGAAAGAAGAAAGATTGCAACACATCAAGTCAAGATGAGGTAACTTTATCCAATGGATCAGGTGATCACATCACCCCCAACTAGGAAATCAAGGTATGTGTGAAGCTAACATTTGAGATGTTATATTATGCATTAGCTCCAAATATATAAGATCTAAAAATATTATACATGCATGAATTAAGATGCAATGAAGAAGTTAAAAACAAGCATTATTTTATAAATGCATTGTTTTTTATGTTGTTGCCAAGCATAGAAAGAATTATAGTTGTTTCCAAGCTCACTATGTTAGCTGAGTATGCTAAACATCCTATGTAAGTTGAGGATGTTGAAAATCCTATGGTAGCTAAGTTTACATTTGTGTAAGCACTAAGCAATTGATGTCAAATTTGAAGGGTTATATAGTCAATTTTTGACTCATTCACACATACTAGAGTTGGAAGATCATGAAGAGCAAGAAGGAGATTAGTGAAATGAAATCTAAGTGTTTGCAAACCAAATTTCAATATAACTTGTCCTCATTCATCAAATTTGAGAGGTATTTCACTTGTGTCAAGTCATATTGTTTCATATTTCACAAACCCTAGAGGATCAATATGGAAACTAGTTCTTTAAAAATAGTTAGGAAAGATGGGAAGGAAGTTATCAATGGTTAGTTAATTATCAATGATGTGAGTCAACCCCCATTCTATGAAATTCCTAAGATTTCATATAAGGGAGGTCCATCTAGTGCATTATCCATGATACCACCAAAGATTTTAATGATTCAAGATGTGTGATGTTTCTATACTTGAAAAGTAGGAGAAGTAGGAGACATGAATGTAAGAGAAATCTACCAAAAGTTATGTGACAATGGAGTGTTGAAGGAGATAAACAAAATCACTAAGAGGAAAGGGTTGACACATGCCCTATAATTTCCTTAGTTTTTCAAAACTAAGTGGATTAAGATTGTATTGAGCCATATACATGACAATTAGCTATGGCTAGAGAATGAGCCTACTAGGATCTCAAAGAGAATCATTCATAGAGTATCAAGGTACTCTACACTAGATAGACCAAAAATCATGAGAAGAAATGCAAAGTAGGTCATTGAGAAAAATATTGGAGCCATGTGGAACAAGTAAGGGATGCCAATTAATACAATCCAAGAGCCCATGATAGCATTTGCAGTATGAGTGATTGTACACAAGTTATTTTATTTGAGATGGATAAATAGTGTATCTTGCATGATGGTCAACCTCAACTACAAGATTGTAAAACATGATCATTCCTATGACCAAGCCAAGTTACAGCTTCAACAACTATCAAAGAATTTGGAAGCAATTAGGATGGAAATAATTTGCACTATATGTTTGGATCACTCATCATGGTGGTGTGGAAGACAAATAGATTTTTCACTCAATAGATAGGTGAATTTATTGAACAAATAGGAGATAATTTTGATTTTTTTATGACAAGCTATTTTGAGGGATTCAATAAATCTATGAAACAAAGGTTAAGAATACTTTTATCCCTACTAGAACAATAGTACACTGATATTTTCTTTCTAGTGGATGCCAACTACACATATGTGAAAGAAGCAATTCCAAGGGTTAGATGGCTAAGACCCTTGCCATATGAAATAAATGTTGATGAAGCTTCAACAGCCACCACTACACTATTGGTAGAGGGGATTGAAAAGGATGCTACATCCTTTGGTAATTATGAGGAGGCAAAGTCTAGGATAACTATTAACTTGCGAACTGCAGAAGACAAGGTAGAGGAAGAGGGTCAAGGACCTCTTTAACTAACTCAAGGTTTGGGTGAAGACAAAGATGTTGAGGAAGAAGGTGTTGAGGGAGAAGAAGCTAAGGAAGGACCCAAAGAAAATAAGAAGAAGAGGAAAGAAAAGAAATAGAAAATGGAGAAACCAAAGAAGACTATGAAGCATTCACAAAAAAATCCAATTGTACCTTTAACAAGGTCAAGCACAAGGGAAACCACTACATACACACAAGAAGTTACAAAGACTAAAGGGAAGAGAGAAAAAGCCACAATACAGCCAAGCCAACTTGCTAAGAATCGAGGAAGTTCACACTTCAAGAGGATTCAAATGAGGAGAAGAAAAAGTCTAACAAATTGAGTTAATTCAAAGTGTTAAGCCACAATTCTTCATCTGACATTGACAATTTGTGTAAAAATATTAAGACCAATGCAAATTTTTCAGGTTTCACTCATATTGATTTTGATAAGTTAGGGAGTGTAGATAAGAATAGTATTGAAGAGGCCATATATGATATGATGGAAACTTTTAATACCACTCCAATAGAGATTTTCAACTCTATACCAAAGATTCTATATGCTAGAGTTAAGAAAAAGTGACAATTTAGTTTAACATTTGAACAACAAATAACGAAGGCTATGTTAGCCCAAGTCATGCTTGCTTTGGATAAGAAGATTATTGTATGTGCAGGGGAGAACCAACAAGCTATACCAAATATGCCCCTATCAACTACAAAGGAAAATGAGAAATAATCACAGGATCTACAAAGAGATCAAAGTGTAAACCTTGGAAAACAAATTGTAATTGTTGGTGTTTTAAAACTACAGCTTCCAACATGTTAGAAATAGATAATATTGGGGGTGGGGGGTGGGTGAATCAATATTCTACAATTTTTTTCCCATAACTAAATATTGTTAATTACTTTATAACTTGTATATAAAAGTAAACCAATAATGTTGAACAATAAATATAACCATGTATATAGAGAACTCATAACACCATTACTTATTAACTAGGGAAACCCTAGTGGGGATGATACCTAATAGATAATTCACTAAACAATAGCATCCTATTAAGGATATTGACCCTATTAGGATTCTATGAAGTACATATAGTGTCTCCAGTCCTTGTTAGAAGACTAGGCCTTATTAGAAGCCTCAACCCTATTAGGAGTTGCTTCAACCTTGTTAGGAGTTGGTGAATCAAATACAATGTATGCAAGAAGAGCCCACTGCCATAACATGCAATTATACAATTTAGCTCTTCACAAGAATAGATATACATACAATACTTTCTATTTGTTGTATTTCACACTTGCTTTGATCATACAATATGAGATATAGTTCGTATATCATCAATCAAAATTTTTACATAGATCATATATGTCACATAGTTCATCATATATTGCACACTTATCTTAACAAGATAAGATCTTTACTTATACCTCTCATATTCATAATTCATTGCTCAGTTGGCCTTCATGCTTTCACACACTTGGCATAATATGAAATAAGTTATGGAATAATATCCACATATTTGGCTAATCATAAATTATTAATTATTTTGTTACCAAAATTATTCCTCAAGTTGTACAAACCAATTCTCTGTTATGCTCTATTCTTCTCTATTAAATACCCGTATTGACATTTCAATCATATCTTGTGTCATACTGTTCATACACCTCTATGCACTAGCATACATCATCATGACACTATTATAGAAATTTCCTCAACTATGTATAGGCTAACTCTTAATGCATCATCCATACTCATCACATTTGTTCTCTATGTTGTTGCAAACTATCTAACACTTAGATAAATTTCTAACTCTAAATGCATAAGTGAAATGCTAAATATATGTTTCCATAAATGACAACCATTAGGATATCTATCTAACCACATTGGAAATAATCTCCCCCTTTGACATTGATAGCAACATTTGGGAAAATTGACTGTGTCCCAAAATGATGCCATACATAGTAAAAAACAAATAAAAGTAACTATACAAAATTGCCTTCAAAAAATAATAATTTTATTAATGTTTTGATGGATCATTACACTCCTTTACATTGATACATAAGTATATAAGTGTACTCCCCCTTATGTATAAAATAAATACAATTTTCATTCTACATATTAATAATCTCCCTTTGACATCAATGGAAAAGGTGTCAAAAACTATTTACTCAAAAAATGGGTGATTTACTACTAATCATCTTGATATTCTAGAAAAAAAACTGCATATACATGAAGTTTTAGTCTTTCCACTTCCTTCTTCTAGTTCTCCTCTTCTTCTTTCTTTTTCTTATCTTCCTCTTCCATCATCTAAGCGGGAGTAAGTTGCAAATGAGGTTTGTTTTGTATCCATGGTTATGTGTGTACTATCCACTTGAATGTATTCAATACCCATAACAATGTGCGGTGGTGAAAGTGTCTAATGTGTCTCCTCTACTTCTTCCTCATCACTAAATGATATGTGTGATTTCACATACACTAGGTTGACAAGTTTGGATTGTACACTTAGCTCTAGAACTATGGTCATGTATTTTAAAATTGCATCCTCTGTTTCTTTTCTAACATCTTGATGGGGACAAGACCCAAGCACAGAATGTACACAATAGGAAAGGGAAAATTTTATTAACTATAAAAGTATGCTAGTACACTTAGTGTAGAGAAAAAGACTCCAAAACATGCCCTAAGGGCTTACAATAGTATAAATCTAGAGATAAATTTTTCTCCCAGTACCTTCTCTCAAACTCCACTCCTAACTACCTTTTACAATGCCATAAATATTCTTAAATAGACCCCAAAGGGTTAAGGATTAGGAATACATTCTAGAAAGTGCTAGTTGGCATCCACCGACCAAATAGAAGGCTCTAGAAGTCGCATTAGAAGTCAAGACAAAATTAGAAGAATCCAAAAATGATAATCAAACTTTTGGAAGGCATAACTTTTGAACCATAGCTTCGATTGACGAACCATTTACATTTTCAAAAAGCTCTCAAAGCGCTCTATAGCCCTATGGAAGAGCTTTGCTCATCCCCCATTTTTTGGCCCTATTTGAGATCATTTAATGCCCCTAACCTGACTTTGACGCATTCTTAGGAGGTCTCCAAAAAGTAAAAAACTATGATAACTTTAAAACTATGGGTCCTTTTGACCTGATTCTTTTTCTGGAATGCTCTAAATTACAACTACATTCATCCAACCAATTTACACCTTTTAGTTCACCAAAATGATGGCTCAATTACATACTCCTATTTTTTTTAGCATTTACATGTATCCCAAGGTGTTCAAATACTCTAACCTAGAACACTAATAGTGGAATTGTGAGAGTTGGAACCTTTATTTAACCCAAATGGGTATCCAAAAATGAAAACACATGAAATAGAAACTAAGTCTAAGTACATTTTTTTGGGTGACATAGGATTGCCCTTATACCTCTGGATGCTCTTGCATCAGACACCCAAAGTAGATTGAAAAGTGACCCTATCACTTTATGAATGGTAGAGAAAATCCCAAATGGGAAACCTTAGCTGCTGATATCCAAGTTGAGTCCTCTATCAACCGTCCTTTCCACTTGACTAGATACTCTTGATACTGCCTATTTCTAGTACTCCTACCCACACAACTATCCAGAATCTCCTCTATCTCCTCCTTCTTAGAAGTAGGAATTGGATATGGCTCTAACATTAGCTCCTCATCTGCACCATCATCATGATACTCTGTTAAGTTGGCAATGTTAAAAATAGGAGAAATGTGAATTCCATCTGGCAACTCTACTTCATATGCATTTCTTGAGTCATTTTTCTTCAAAATTTTGCAGGGGCCAAATTTTTTCATGTTTAGCTTGTTGTAAGTACCAGCTAGAAATTTTTCTTTTCTTAAGTGTACCATGACTAGATCCCCTACTTGGAATTCTTTATGTCTTCTCCTTTGATCAGCCTTAGCTTTATACTATTGGTTCATCTTGGTAATGTGTGCCTAGACCTCCTCATGTAAACGCTTGATATGTTCAACAAATTCTTCAGCTTTAGCACTTGTCCTCTCCCCTTGCTCTATCTTCCTCAATTCTAGTGCAGTCCTTGGGCTACTTCCATATATAATTTGGAATGGTGATCTACAAGTACTCCTATTTACAGAGTTATTATAAGAAAAATCTGCTTGTGGTAGAATCAAATCCCACCCCTTGGGCTTATCTTCAACTAAACATCTCAGCAAATTGCCCAGACTTCTATTTCCCACTTCTGTTTGGCCGTCAGTCTATGGATGATGTGTGGTACTGAATTTCAAGTCTCTTCTCAACTTTTTCCACAATGTTCTCCAAAAATACCCCACAAATTTAGTATCTCTATAAGAAACTACACTCTTTGGGAGACCACATAGTCTTACCACCTCTCCTTAAAATAAGTCTGCAATATGGACAACATCATGAGTTTTGTGGCATGGAATGAAATGTGCCATTTTGGAGAACCTATCAACCACCACAAATACTGATTCATTACCCCTTTGTGTCCTCGGCAATCCAAGAACAAAATCCATACTTATGTCCTCCCATGGCTTTGATGGAACAGGCAATGGCTGATATAGTCCAGTATTGTGACTAAATCCCTTGATCACTTGACAAACCTGGCAATTTTGTACAAAATTCTTCACATCCTATGACATTTGAGGCCAAAAATAATGTTCTTTGAGAATGGCAATGGTCTTATCTCGACCAAAATGTCCTACCATCTCTCCGTTATGTTTCTCCTTAATCAAAATTTCCCTCATGGAAATCCTTGGAATGCATAATTGACTACCCTTGAATAACATACAATCCTGAATTAGATAGTCTAACCACTTAGTTCTATCTACAACAGCATGCTCTTTCCAAGCTTTCCACACTTCAGCAAAATCAAGATCCTCAGGGTACAAATTGTTGAGTTCATCAAACCCAACTACTTCAACCTACATTATTGTAAGCAACAATTGTCTCCTACTTAGTGCATCTGCAACCCTATTAGATTTTCCACTTCTATGCTTCAACACAAGTGTATAGCTCTACAAGAACTCTACCCACTTCATATGCCTCTGATTCAATTTACCTTGGCTATTTAGGTACTGTAATGCCTGATGATCAGTATACAAAACAAATTCCTTTGGAAATAAATAATGCCTCCATTTCTTTAAGGACTGAACTATTGCATAGAACTCTTGATCATAAACATAATACTTCCTTTTTGCATCATTCAATTTTTCACTAAAATATGCAATAGGCTTACCTTCTTGGCTTAATACAGCCCCAATAGCACGGGTACTAGCATCACAATCCACCTGGAACACCTTTCTAAAATTTGGAAGTGCCAACACATGTTGTTCTGTCAACTTCTTCTTCAACAATTCAAAACTTTTCGCAGCTGTCACAGTCCATTTGAACTCTTTTCTATTCCCTCTTATTGTTTCAGTTAGGGGTGCACATATGCCACTGAAATTCTTAATGAACTTCCTATAAAAACTAACAAGACCATGAAATGATCTCACCTTAGTAAAAGACCTTGGAGTAGGCCATTCCAGGATGGCTTTTACCTTCTCTGGATCCATTTTAAGACCTTCAGGTGATATAACAAACCCCAAGTAGACTAACTCCCTTTTTGCAAAAATACACTTCTTCAGATTAATTAATAGTTTCTCTTCCCTTAACCTTTCAAGGACACTATGAATATGCAATAAATATTCTTCCAAAGTCTTGCTGAAAATTAAAATATCATCCAAATAGAGAATAACAAATTTTCCCAAGAACTTCTTAAGTACCTCATTCATAAGTTGCATGAAGGTGCTTGGGGCGTTCGTCAATCCAAAGGGCATGACTAACCACTCATAAAGAACCTCTTTGGTATTGAAAGCTATTTTCCACTCATCTCCTTCTCGTATCCATATCTGATGATAGCCACTCTTGAGATCTATCTTTGTGAAGTACTGAGCTCCACTCAAGCAGTCCATAAGATCATCCATTCTTGGCAAAGGAAATTGATACTTGATGGTTATCCTATTTATAGTTCGAGAGTCTGTACACATCTTCCACTCTCCATCCTTCTTTGGTGCCAGTACTGCAGGTACTACACATGGACTCAAGCTCTCCTGAATCAGTCCCTTCCTGAATAGCTCCTGAACCTATCTATTTAGCTCCTCAGTTTTAGTAGGAGTCATCCTGTGAGTAGCCTTGTTAGGCAAACTAGCTCCTGGGATTAAATCTATCTGATGACTAATTTTCCTTACTGGTGGAAATCCTTCTGGAACATTATCAGAGATGATATCTCCAAACTCACCTAGTAAATCTAAAACTTCAAGTGGTATTTCACTACTATCTTCTTTATCTTTCCTAGGGATCAAAGCATAGCACATACGCTGATGTTTCATGCCATCTAAAAAATTTCTTCCATCAACAAGACAAATCCTAGCACTACTACATACCTTTTCACCTTCCTTTTTCATGGGCTTTAGTTTGCGGTGAATTCCATCCTTTGTTAGAGAGTATGTGTTTGCATGAGCATCATGTACTGCATGACTATCAAACTGCCATGGTCTACCCAACAATAGATGGAAAACATCCATTAGAATAACATAATAGAGAACTTCATCATGGTAACTCCCAATTTTGAATTTCACTAAACATTGTTCACTTACCAGGACCTTATGATCATCTTTCACCCAAGCAATTTGATAGGGCTGGGGGTGTTTCTCCCTTTGGAGCTTCAACTTAGAGACCATCTCTTCTGATACCAAGTTATTAGTGCTACCATGATCAATGATCACATCACAACATTTATCCTCACACTTGCACCTAGTATGAAATAAACTCCTCCTTTGTCTAGGTTCAATCTCACCACTTAGTAGGGCCCTTTCATTTACTAAAGTCTCTCCTCTTTCTACATCCTCTGAATGTGATGATTGTGCATCCTCATCCACATGAGCAACCCTAGCTTGACCCTCAACTCTCCTATCTATCCTTCCTTTTCATTGAGGGCATTCAAAGGCATGATGACCTTCTTAATTGAAATGGAAATAGGTACCACAGAATACTCCTCTTCCTTGTCCATGTCCTCTAGCTCTTCCTCTTTGATTTCCAAAATCTTGATCATGGGAGCGGTTGAAACTCTCATTCCTCTGATTTTTGCTAGTACCCACATCTTCATTTTTCTTTTGGGTTTCATTTCAACCTCAAGATGACCTACCACTACCCCTTCCTCCTTGACCGTGCCCTCTTTGTCTCCCTTCAAACCTTTTATTTAGCTTCTCTTTAACTCGCAGGGCAAACTGGTATGCCTCTTCAACACTAGTTATTCTTACCAGACTTAATTCCTCATGGATGCTAGGTCACAACCCACTGATATAACAAGCAACCTTCTCCTTATTTGCTTCTACATGCCCTGCTCTAATCAAAAGTCGATAAAACTACTCTATATATTCTTGGACTAATTTTACCATTTGCTTTAACCCATGTCTCTTCTTAAACAAATCAAGCTCATAATCAACAGGAATGAATTGCTTCTTCAATTTTTCCACCATAAAATCCCACCTTGTGATCTTCTCCTTTCCTCTTCTATTTCTTTCCAATTGAACCTCTTGCCACCAAATTTTTGTATGGCCTTTCAATTTGGCTTTTGCA
Organism: Cupressus sempervirens; assembly: GCA_028749045.1. NCBI lineage: Eukaryota > Viridiplantae > Streptophyta > Pinopsida > Cupressales > Cupressaceae > Cupressus > Cupressus sempervirens. The sequence continues at coordinate 217,769,786 of CM053785.1, read as the reverse complement.
AACTTAACCCTATCTGGGTCCCTGATATCCTCATACTCAAAGTATTCTATTGGTTCATTAATCCAATCGATCAACTCATCTGGTTTCAAATTTCTTGAAGATACACCCACATCAATTGTAGGTCTTTTCCCAAACTTAGTAATGGCCCTAAAAAGCCTTTCCTCTGCCTAATTTATAACTTCCCCATCAAATTCCCCTTCTGGTCCAATTTCTTCTTCTTCATTATCGTCCTCACTTTTGTCACCTGCAGCAACATTTGTTCCTCGATGGAGCTCCTTTTGCAACACTTGTACTTGCCTTTGGAGGGCTCTAACCTCCTCAGGATTAATAGCTTTGGCCCTTTTTCCATGCTCTCTTCATGGAGGCATCTTCTTAACTCAAACCCACAACCACATAGTCCTGGTGCAAATTGTCTCACAATCAGTGCTCTATCTACACACTTAGGAAAATCGGCTCTGATACCACTTGATGGGGACAAGACCCAAGCACAGAATAGACACAATAGGAAAGGGAAAATTTTATTAACTGTAAAAGTATGCTAGTACACTTAGTGTAGAGAAAAAGACTCCAAAACATGCCCTAAGGGCTTACAATAGTATAAATCTGGGGATAAATTCTTCTCCCAGTACCTTCTCTCAAACTTCATTCCTAATAGCCTTTTACAATGCCAAAAATGTTCTTAAATAGACCTCGAAGGGTTAAGGACTAGGAATACATTTAGAAAGTGCTAGTTGGCATCCACTGACCAAATAGAAGGCTCTAGAAGTCACATTAGAAGTCGGGACAAAATTAGAAGAATCCAGAAACGGTAACCGAACTTTTGGAAGGCATAACTTTTGAACCGTAGCTCTGATTGATGAACCGTTCACATTTCCTGAAAGCTCTCAAAGTTCTCTATAGCCTTATGGATGAGATTTTCTCATCCTCCATTTTTTTTCCCTATTCAAGGTCATTTAATGCTCCTAAGCTAACTTTGAAGCATTCTTAGGAGGTCTCTAGAAACTAAAAAATTGAGATAACTGTCAAATCTTGGGGCCTTTTGACCTGATTCTTTTTCTGGAATGCTCTAAATTACAATTACATTCATCTGACAAATTTACACCTTCTAGTTCACCAAAATGATGGCTCAATTACATACTCCTATTTTTCTGACATTTACACGCATCCTAAGGTGTTCAAATACTTTAACCTAGAACACTGATAGTGGAACTATGAGAGTTGGAACCTTTATTTGACCCAAATGGGTATCCAGAAATGAAAACACATGAAACATAAACTAAGTCTAAGTACATTTTTTTGGGTGACATAGGATTGCCCTTATACCTCTGGATGCTCCTGCATCACATCTTCATAATTATCTCCCATCAGAAGAATTACTCTTCTTTTGTTCCTCAACAAGGGTTCAATACCCTTCAAATTTTTTTTTGAACCATTCTTAGATTTAACTTCACAATTTTTTTTTATTATAGTAATCCTCAAATTCAGATCTTTTTCTAATCCTCTCTTCTTCCTATTTTTAAACCTATTATATAGGTCTTCAGGTATCTTATTCTAAATATTCTCAGACTTCTTATTCCTCAAAATCATATTCCTTATAATGGAATTTTCTAACTGCCTTGTATCCATATTACTATATAAGTTATAATATTTATTCAATTATAGAAAATTATCATCATTTTTTATCTACATGTTAAGGTTCTCTACATTTGGTTTCCATGCTCTATTTCTAGTTGCAGTTCTTACTTCCTGCACATCTTGCACTACTAGCCTATCTCTAACTTCTTCCTTAGAACTCTTAGATTCACTTAATTGCATCATCTTCCTCCTCTTACATAGTCCACTAGTAGTCTACTTGACATTTTTCTTTGGTTAAGGTGTAGGTTCTTGCTTCACCTTTACCAATCTCTCAAATTTCCTTTGCATTTTAGGCGTTTCCACCTCTTGTTGCCTTCTTGGTTGATCACTTCTTGCTCTTATAGGTTGCACTTGTGCTATTTTTGCATAAGGTGCAATGAGGGTCTATGCACATGGTTGCACTATTTTCACACCTTTTGAAGGTCCTGCCACAACAATTGGAGTTGTTGCTAAAACTTTAGACTATCTACTTGCTCTCATTTCCATTACAATGCCTTTGACCTCATTAAATTCCTCTCTGGCCATGCTAGATTCCTTAAGGATAGAATTAATTTCTTTCTCTACTTTCTTCTTTCTCTCTTTTTTATGTAGGTATGATTGAACTATTATCATTTTCTCCTCATAGATTCCCCATCTAGGGCACTATGTGTCCTTCTTTGACTAGAGTATGATCTGTGCATACCCTTCTATGAGCTCTATGCTCATCTCATATCCCATGGACTCTGTGAACTTTACCCTTGCTATCACAACTTCCATACAGGTGTTATTAGTTTCCACCATGAAGCATATATCATCCTTATATTTCTCCACTATGGAGGAAGGTGTTAATCTTAGATTGGTTTTTGACAAGTGAGTGTCTATACACTTAAGTCACTTACTTAGTTCATGCTGAACAAGTAACATCTGTCAAGCACAACATACAAGTTAGAGCATGCCAAGTAAAAAATGATTGATGAGTCACCCATATGCCAAGTCACTCATGTGCTGAGTAGATTGTATGTGTAGAGTGATTTAGGAGCCAAGAAAATAGTGCATGTCAATTCATTCAAATGTCGAGTGGCAACATTGAAGTCATAGTTAGTGTTGAGGACTAGGGACTTTAGATGCCGAGTAGTATAGTTTTATCATAGTTGTTTGTAGTGGCACAAACTCTTATGTAAACCATTTTTGGGCTAACTTAGGAATTGAATTATGATATTTTGGTGATAAGGATGAATCTTAAGTTGGAATCCCTATGTATTACATGCATCTAATTAGGTAAAGAGAAGGTTTAAGTGGAAATATGGATGAATCTTAGATGTTGATTCATACCTAACCCTAAGTCACTTAGGTCTTCTTAAGGAGGAAAAAACCTAAACTTAAAAAGAATGAGAGAGAGATAGAGAGAGAGAGAGAGAGAGAGAGAGAGAGAGAGAGAGAGAGAGAGTGAATGAATAAAAAAGGAGAGTTTTGCATGCACAAACTAGGACATGCATGGTAACCAATGAATTATGATCTAAATTGCATTGCAAAATCAGTTAAAGGAGAATAGAGGAAGGAAACAATGAATAATAGAGAGACATTTGATCAAGAAGGATGAAGTACAATATAGAGGTGATCTATCATCAAGCAATAGAGTGCTAATCACAAGATCATTGCTAAGACATTCTAACAGGTGAATAAGTTAAATCTCTTAATAGAGTAGTCCTAACAGGCTTTATTGAAATCCTCTAACAAGGTGCTTACTTAATTGTGAGTTGAAGTCCTTTAACTAGGAACACTTCTAATAGGGTATTGAAATCATTTAACAAGGTGAGACCTAATAGTCTTTTTAAGCCTTTAACATGGTACACATTTCACAAGATAGATCATGTTTTATGATCAAACATTGTAACCTTTATCAGATACACTTTATTACTACAATAGTGAAGATTTGTGGGTTTCATCCCCACCCCAATTTTACCTTCTCATTGGAGGGTTTCTAGGTAATCATATCTTGTGTCATGTATGTATTTCATTTTACTTATTGAATATGTGAGATGGATGTGTGGTGAATATTTTATAGGTTAAATTTTAAAGCATTGATTCACCCCCCCACCCCCACCCCCCCCCCACCCCCCTCTAAGTTTACCTTGTTTACCTTTCCCTTTTGTAATTCCAACAATTGGTATTAGAGAAAAGTTCTTTGAAAGTGAATTTGTGTACCTTTGATGAAAGATCTTGGAAATAGAAGTCTACAAGTTCAAAAAGATCATTGAGAACTAGGATATTGAAATATTACTCATTCTACATCAATTGAATGAAGCAAGAGAAGATCTAAAGAAATCATTAAGAAAAAGGAAAGAAATTTCTTTTTAGGAGAATGACACACAATACCAAGAGATGAACACTACTAAGCTATTTGCAATAGAAACTCCAATGAATTTGATGAAACAATTGTAGATCTAATAGAAAAGAATAGAACCCTAGCTGAAGAGATCATAAATATTAAGATAAAGTAAGAATCACAAGCCATATTACTATGTGAGGTGATCAAATAGAAAAAGAAAGCTATAGAAGAAAAAGTCATGATTGAAGATGACAAAAGAGTTTTGACTAGTGGACTAAATGAGAAATCACCAAAATTAAATAGGATTGTTCACATGCAATTGGAAACAATGAATAAGGTCATGATTGCTAATCATGAAATAAATAGTAAAGACATTGAGATAACAACATTGAAGTTGCAAAATGAAAAATTGAGCAATGATCTGAAAAGGGAAAAGGAGTTTGTTGAAAGTTTCAATAAACCTAGTGAAGCTATCAAATACTTAGAAAAATTGATGAGATCTCCTAGATCTAACAATGATACATCTGGCCTGGGATACACAAGTACTAAAGAAGGAGAATTATCAAAAAGTGCTAAGGAAATAAGTAACAAAGGTAAGAATTTGAAACCTACTTGTCATAATTGTGGTAAGAAAGGACATACTGCTAATGTGTGCAAGAGCAAGAATGTAAATCAGAATATTAAGTAAAAGAGCATGGGTCACTACCATAAGTGTAATAAATAAGGTCATTAGGCACATGAATGTAGAATTTTTTGTGGTTCCACAACACATACCCCATTTCTGATAGGAAATGGGAACCCCCTACTTTAAAATTTTAGCTTTTGGACTCCTAAAATTAGGATCTGAGTCATTTTAAGGTCCCCAATAAGCCCCTAGTTTATGTCCAGGTCCTGTTGAAAAAACTCAAAGTTCAAAAAATCAAAATATTCAAAAGAAAAGGATAAAGTGTTAAGAGTTTTAGCACACTAGTTGCACCACATGAGGTGCACTAGTGCAGAAAAATTTGGACAATGAGGTTTTGTGCAGTTGCATAACCATGCCAAGTATTTTCTCAAAAGTCTATATAGGGAGTTGGGGGCAGGGCACGGTTACTTCCTCCTCACCTTGCTATCTTATTTTCCTTAGATTTCATTTTAACTCCACCACATTTTCAAACTCCCAAGAAAACTATTGCACCTCCGTTTTCACTGTCTTTGCCCTTCCTACATAAAATACACACAAGTCATGCATATTGATGTGCACTAGTGCACACCAATATATCAAAAGGCATAAAATCAAACTCAAACCATAAAGCCCAAAATTTGGATGCGCACTTGTGCACCCAATTAGGTGCACTAGTGGCCACCCAAATTTGTTTTAAAAACTAAAAAACTAAAAACAAAACACAAAAAAAAACATTTTAGGGTGTGCATAGGCGCACCTAATTAAGTGCACAAGTGCACACCCCAAAGTAAAAAGTAAAAACAATTCAAACCTAAAACAAAAGGCCTAAGTTAAAACAAGGTGTGCATCAGCAGACCCCATATGGTGTGCTGGTGTGCACCTCATTATTGAAATATGATTGCGCTATTTCTTTGTTTTAGAAATTTAAGATTAATTTTCCATGTTTTTGAATAGTTTGGCTTTGCGAAGCTTGTGTGACTTAACTTTAAGACTTGAACATATTTAATTCTCCTTCAAATTATTAACTAATGAAATTTTTCTATGTAGATATAATGACATCCTCATTAGCTTCCTTGGGCAAGAAAATGGTGTTGAAACCTGTAGTTTTTAAGTTTCAAGGCATTCCAACAAAATTGAGACTCTACGATGACTACTCAAAAATCAAGGATATGGAATTAGGGCATACTAATTTGGGAGAATTCCTTAAGATTTGAAAAAAAACCTACTGAGAGGTCACAAATGGTCTTTGCTCCTATCAGGTCAGGGTTCATCAATGCCACTTCACACCTGGTGTCTGTACAATCTTTGGAATTGGTCATGACACTTGCAGAACACTTGGTCCCTAAGGAAAGGCTGGTAAAGAGTGTAATAGGAGAAATCATCCTTGATATTCACCCCAAGAATATTGAGAAATTATTTCATCTCCCAAGGGCAGATCAGTTCATCAGGCTTACCTACGAACAAGCAGAAAGGTGGTATAGAGAGCACATTAAGGAAGCCTCTGAGATCATTCAGTCCATGTATCTCATAGAAAAGACTCCCTTGGGGAAGAAGACTGATAAAGTTGATATGAATAGGAGATACATGATTGAGGATATTGGTTACTCCATCATTCTTTTGAGCAGTGTTATGGGTCTACCAATAGCTGGGCACCTGAACATCTTCATGGTGCATTTCATTGAAACAATTTAGATAGTAGAAATGCCCCTAGATTGGGCTTCTAATCTTTGAGAATTTTTGTGAACAATTAGTAGTGGTAAAGAAAAAAAAAAGTTCTATATGACATTTTATTTGGTGTATTTTTTGGTTGCAAGAGCGATAGACTATCTAGGGTTGTACAGAAAGGGTAGCATGCAAGATCCTAATGCCTAGCCATACATTGTGTAGCCACAATTGGTGAAGAAGAAGCTCTTGGAACAAAGAAAAGAGGAAAAAATTGTAAATGATGCATTCATATTTGCGATAATCTAATTCATAGAAGGGGATTATGAAAAGAGATTATTAGATGATGCAATTGCACAAATAATAGTACTTGGAGCATATTATATTCAGTTTCAAACTTTCACATATCTGAGGGTGGCAGGTACAAAAGTGAACCCCAAGAAGCTCTCAAGGTACCCTTGTGATAGACTTGTTCTCTTAGAGATCTCTTGAAAAATCTTGTCTATTATGATAGAGTGAGGAAACAACATAAAAAATGTTGGACCTGTCCATTGGTTATAGGGCCTTTTTCGGGTAGATTGGAGGCAAGATATGTCCTCTTTTGAGTGAGAATGGAATTAGTATCCCCTAGAAGAGTACAATTCTCCATGGTTGTGTTTTGATAGTATTGAAAGAGTACAATATTTTGTGGGGAAGACATTTTAGCATGAAGAAGCCATCAAGGATCATTGGATGAATGCTACAAATGACTATGATATTTGATTAAGGGATTATTGTAGAATGAATTTGTACTTGGTAGAGAAGGCCCTGAAGATAAAGATTCCTTTGAAGATATTGCAACAAGATTATGAGAAGCTACTTGATCCTCTATTCAATTATGATAGGATAGACGATAGGCCTATTATGAATGCAAAGGTTGATAGGGAGGAAAACTTAGATATCAACCATAGGGTGAGGCACATCATTAAAATGATGCAAGATTGGATCAAGAAACCATTTGAACTTGATCCAATACCTAAAATAGTAATCTTCCATGTAAAATCCTATCCAACCAAAGGTAGAGGGAAGAAAGTCACCATCCCTACCTTTGTAGCTCAATCTCCAATAAGGCTTGAAATTGTGCATCAACTCAATAGGCCAGTGGGTTATTATCAAGCTCAGAAAGCTAGAGGCCAAGGGAAGAGGAAAAGAAGTTCCCCTTAGAGAGTTGAACTAGAAGAGGGTGAAATATTGGCACCTCCATAGCAAGGAGAAGTAAATGTACAAGGGTCAGAGGATACTAGGGCATCACAAGTTCAGGATGACCTGCAACTGCCACTAGCTACTGCACCCATCCAAACAAAGGTAGAAGTCAAGATTCAAGAGGTTTCCCCTCCTTGACAAATAGAACAAGAATCCCCTTCTACACCTAAAATGGGAAGAAAGATCAAGACTCCAATCAAGTAAAGGCAAAGGGTGATCCAAAAAGTAGTCCCTATCCCATCAATCCCAAAACCTATTCTTGAGGAAGATAAAGAAGAGGATAATGAGGATGATGTACATTTAAATAGAAGAACCTAACTAGCAAGAGCCATGAAATAGGAAAGGAGAAGAAGTTCTACTACTACACCATCACCAATCCCAGAAGAACCATTGCAAACAACCACATCAAAGGATGAAATGTAGCAAGGGATTGATGAGTAGGATGTAGAGGGAACTGATGTCTTTAAGATGTCATATTTTTATTTCATGCCCATGGGAACAAAATTAGTTAGGGAAAAGATCTTGGATATGCCAACTAATGAACCTCAATAGGAGGATTGGGATTATATGTCACCAAACTTACAAGGGCTTGAGGTTACTCCTTCTTCACTAGTATAGGTTACAACTATTGTGGATAAGGGCTTTGCTACTCCTCTACCACTAGGTACCAAACAAGAACTCCTCCAAAAGGAATAGGAGGAAGAGCCACAACAAGTATCAAATGATGAAGTGTCTAGAGAAGGACAAATGGTTGAATATCCTTAGCAAGCCTCCCAGGACATAGAGGTAAGAACTACAAGCTCTATTGAAATTGAGGTTGTAGAGGGAGAGCCATCATAGAGAGAGAAAACCCTACAAAGGAGTGATAAGGGAAAATGGATAGTAGAGAAAACTCCTTCATCATTAAGAGGCAGGCTTTCAGTGAAACACATCCCAAGATGGTTGCAAAAAGAAATGATAAGGAGTAAAAAGAAACAATTCAACGTCGATGAAGATATGATTGAATTGATTAAGGTTTTAAGGAAACCTAAGTCCCCATCAAAAGAGGCAAGAGCATTAACATTTATTAATAGTGATCAAAACCAAGATTTATTTACACAAGTGGTTATCCCTCTTCCTAATTTAGAAATAGAAGATTTGGATCCACAAGATTATGAAGTTAGAGAATTTATGCTTGGGAAGCCCATATTAGACACTACCAGATTAATGGTTACAATGGGGATGAAGGAGGTATTTAGAGGTTTGGAACAAGAAGGGGCAAAACTGAGAGCACTTCAAAGGAAAAATGAAATCCTAAAAGGATATTTAGCTGAGTTTGTTGGTCCCTTTGATCCTGAACACCCTGAGGAGACTCTAAATGCTACACTTGAAAGAAGAGATGGGGGAGGGGTACAAATAGATCCATTTTTGAATGCCTGCCAGCAATGGTGAGAAATTTTTGAGGAAAAAGGTGTTCTTATTATCCAAGGAAATTTGAAGCTACTTGATGCTATGTAGGAAAATGTGGATAAAATGGTAGCAATTTTGAAACAAGATTTTAGTATTATGGATGTGGTACATGCATGGGGAAAATATTTATAGGTGCTATAGGTGATAAAGGGCTAGAGGTATAGAATGCTGATGGATGTATATACTACAAAAGAACTAGATTTAATTTATGATTGGATAGAAAAGATAGTGGATAGCAATAAAGTAATGGAGTCATTTACATGCAGAGATCCACCAACTCAAGGACCAAGTAGGAGAGGAAATTTTGGAAGCAAAGAAAAATTATAGCAATGCATGTCTAGACATTTTTGAAGATAATGAACAGGAGAAATTGATACTAGTTGAGGTAGTAGTGCAAAAATTTAGGAAGATTCTTGATGAGGTTTCTTGATGAAGATATTCGAGAGGCATTTAGGATAGAAGAGGCCTTGCTAGAGTTGGATACTAAACTCAAGGATTTTGTTGAGACTCATGTTGAGGTAGACAACTATGGGCAAAAGGTCAAGGATAAGTATAATGCTTAACATTTACCAGATGTAGAAAAAATCATTGAGATTATTGAGAAATTCAAGGGCAAGCATCTAGACATAGCTTTGGTATGAAGGGGGACAAAACCCAGAAGCCAAAATTTCATTTTTGACACTTTGTAAAATTTTACAATTTTGGACCTTTGAGGTGCACTGGTGCACTTTTTGTCACAAAGTGTTGTAAAATTTTTGAAGAAGTTAGAGGTGCATAGGTGCCCTGATGCACTTTCTTTCGAGGTGTTCTTTTTTAGAGATGCATTGATAGTCAACTGCCAATTCCCAAAATTAGAGCTTTTCATGCATCAGAAACACATTTTGATAGTAGTTTAACTCTGATAGATGTCCAGTGAAGGATTAGCTTCTATTTTTGACACTTTTAGACCCTCCTACATCAAATAATGCCTCTCCCTTTTTTATTTTCTCATAAATTCTTTTTTTTTATGACATGTAAAGGCTCATGCATCCAATTAATGATATAAGAATGGATGGAGTCCTACTCAGCACTAGTTAGATAGTTTGTTTGTATATAATTAGTTTGTTTTATTAAATTAGAAGCATATGATTGCATGAAGATATCTCTCACTCTCAACATAAATTGAGGAGATGATTTCTTATAAATATGGGATTGTAATATGTAATCAAGGTCGTCGTTATTTTGCAATAATATATGCTTTGGTGCTCGCATTTGGAGTGTAGTGATTCTTGCTTAAATGTGTCATATTTTTCTAAATGTATGTTCATGAAATGTGATTGAGCCAAAAGTTTATTGTATTATTTATGGTTGTATGATCTTTTAATTTTGGTGTTTTCTTTGGTTTTACAAATTTTGCTGATGTATTTGGTTCAAGAAGAAATCAACATTTTGTTCTTACATAGCTTTTTGTCTCACATGAGCACACTTTTCGTGGCCTTGAAATTTGATAAAAAAGTGAAACATATTACGATTGCTAAGAAAATCCAATTGATAATTACATCAGTGGAATCAAGGAAGTGCTACTCCTACTTTTATTGGTTACCCACCAATTTCTTCGAAAGCCTAACTCATAGACATGTTGTTTTCTGTAGCTTATGTCCATTAGGATTTTACTTTCATGTTATTTGCTTTAAAGTTCTTGTTATTTGCTTTACTAACCCCTTGTTAAAGTTAGAATTCATACTGGCCGCATTGTTAGATTGCATTCATATAAAAAATAGAAAAATGCAAAAACATAGTCCTTTTTGCATGTTTATTTTGGAGCAGTGAGTAGATTCTACATCTTATCAGAAGTCATTTGAACTAGCAATGGCCTTCTCATGAACATTCACATTTATCTTCATCTAAGTAGATTTGAGTAGGTCGCAAGATCACCTAGAACCTTGGAGTTGATCCTCAAATTAGCTTTTCAAGAGAGGAGTTTGAAAGGATTTATGTCATTAAGCACATGAAAAATGATAGATCAACAACAACCAAGACCATGTACACTCAAAGATTTGAAGGATATTGTTATAACTATTAGAAGTATGGACATGGAGCTTTTGGGTGCAGATCCAAACCTGAGTGGTCATCGAACAAGAAGAAAAAGGTAAAGAATAATGGAAACTCTTATAATTGGGATTATAATACAAGGTATAGTTGTCACTACTATTAATAGTATGGACATGTTGTTGAGAATTGTATTAGAATACACTTCAGGAGTGACTACAAAAGGTGGTTGAGTCAAAACACATGTTTTAGCTATTTGAAGACTTGTCACATCAACTAATATTGTCCAACAAGGTCAAAGGCACCAAATTGTGAGTTCAACAAAGGAAAAGGAAGGGAAAATATTGAAAATTACAGAAATGAGATGAACAAGACATGTAAGAGAAAGGAGGATTACAACATATCAAGTGCACATGGGTTCACTTCACCCAATGGGTCAAGTGATCACACCTCAACAAACTAAGCAATCAAGAGATATGAGGAATTGATATTTAAAAGATATACCATACATAAGTTCCAAGGATTTAGTTCTAAAAATATTACATGTGCTTGAATAAAGATGCAAAGTGTTATTAGAAATCAAGGAAAAATCCTTAAAATTTTGTTAGCATTTTCATGTTACTCTCGAGCATGAAAAGTCTCTTATGGATGCTGAGTAAAACGTTAGTAGATGCCAAGCTAACAAAATTTGTTAGTTGAGGCCAAGCTAATAATGGTTGGTACATGAATGAAAAGACATGTGGATGTCGAGTGAGCCAAAAATCAATTGATGTTGAGCTTATAGCTGTGTATGCACTTAGAATTAATAGTAGTGTTTTAAGGTCTATTTGATCAATTTCTGCTCATTTAACATCATTTGAATTTGAGAAAGAACATGAAGAGATAAAGGAGATCTAGAGAATTTCATCAGAGCATTTGCATGAGATTTGAATGGTTGTTCAACACCATTTCATTAGGATTTGTAAGGTATTTACCATGTGCCGAGTTACACAGTTTCAAATTTTGCAAACCCTAGATATAAGTAATGGTGTCTAGTTCTTCTAAAGAAAAAGGTGTAGAGGGAAAAGAGGTTTTAAAAATTCAATTAATTAGCAATGAGATTAAACAATATATTTTCAAGGCTATTCTAGATATAGTGTATAAGCAGGATCCCTCCAGTTTGTTGTCTATGATACCACCACGATTCTTAATGATTCAAGATGTCAGGAATTGTTACACTTGCAAGATTGGAAGCATAGGTGACATGGAAATCAAAGAAGAATATGCAAGACTATGTGAAAATGGAGCATTGAAGGAAGAATACAACATTATAAAAAAGGAAAGGGTTAACTTGTGCGCTAGATTTTCCAAATGTCTTCAAAACTAAGTGGATTAGGATTCTCTTAAAAAAAATTCATGATAGCTCAGTATGGTTAGAGAATGGGCCAGTTAAAATCACAATGAATATTGTTCATAGGGTATCCAACCCTAGATCATCTAAAGACTATGAGAAATGAGTCAAAGGAAGTCATTAAAAAGAACACAAGGACCATATGGAACAAAGGGGGGATGAAAATTGACACAATCATAGATCCCCTGATAGCTTTTGTAGTGAGGGTAATAGCACACAAGTTTTATTAGTCAAGTATATTAAATAGTGTACCTTGCATTGCAATGGATATGGGCTATAAAATTATGAAGAAAGATCATACTTATAATCTTCCTGAGTTGTAGTTGCAATAATTAATTGAAAATATAGGAGCTATAAGTAAAACTAAGAGTGCTTAGTGTATATTTGGATCTATTATGGTATGTATTTTCTTCTATGTGTAGAATACATTTCATACATTTGGTAAGGTTGCATGGAAGACAAATAGATCAATTGTAGTGCAGATAGGAGAATTCATTGAATAATTAGGTGATAACTTTGAGGTAGTAATGACTAGTTATTTTGAAGATTTTACACAATCTATGAAGAAGAGATTATAGAAACCAGTCTCACTAGTGGATAAACATTATGATGATGTTTTCTTTCTACTTGATACTAATCACACATATGTACAAGGAAAAATTCCTAGGGTGAGATGGCTATGGCCATTAGGATATGAGATCAATGTTGATGAGGCCTCTATAGCAATCAAGTCATTACTTGTAGAAGAAGTGCATAAATAAATCCAAGCTTTTGGTAATTATGACTTGGCCAAATAAAAAATCACCATGGAATTGAGGACTGCCTCTGTAATCAGGAAGAAGAAAAAATTGGTAAAGAAACGGAAAGAAAAAATTGGTGATTAACTAGGTAATATTAAGGGCTACAACACATTCTAAAATGTTAAGGGCTACAACACACTATTAAATGTGACCTAGTTAAAGGATTTAACCACCCTATTAGAAGTGGGCCTGGTTAGAGGACTTTAGAACATTCACTTGGAATGCCACCCTGTTAAAGGATTTACAAATGGCTATTAAACCAACCTAAGTCCATAGGATTTTATTTTAGCCTAATCGATACAATTTCTAGAGAGTAACAATGAGGGGCTTTGACCTGATTACAACATACAACTTAACTTGCAGATTTCAGATCACTTCTTCAGTTCTTCACAATTTTCCTAGCTTTTAGTCTTTGCAGCTCTGATAGCTTGCTCTCTTTTCAAGCTTTGTCTCCTTGAGTCTCCATGTTCAATGTACTAGTGCAATCCTCTCTTTCTAACCACTTATTGAAGTAGAGTCTCTGTGCTTTGTTCTTCCCTCTCCTAGATGTCTTCTCCTTGACACGCTTCAACCACTTTGCATTTTAGCACTCCAACAACTCTTACTTCTTGGTCTATGACTCCTTAAATAGAAGCCTAAAATTTATTTTCTCACTCAATTCTTCTCTCCTTTAATTTCTATTCAAATGGGTTAAGTAGGATTCATTGAATCTGTCCCACATTTTGTTTCTTCTAGAAACATCATGAAGAATCCTTTGGAATTTGCTCAAAAATAGTTTACATAGAATTCTGTACCATCAGCTCATCATCCTTATCCTCTAACTAGTTCAAAAAATTCAAGGTAAAAAATTCGTCAGCTTAAATTTGGAAAATCTTTGACTTTTCAAATAATGGAGCAGCTTGGCACTATTGAAATTTTGGTGCTCAGCACATACTATGTTACTTAGCATCAACTATGTTTTATTGATGCTCGACATCTATTGTGGAGTCACTTGACATCCACTAAGTTTTCTATTTGCTTGGCTCCTTCTATATCACTCAACACTTGAACTTCACTCAGTACCTAAAGTTTACTTGGCACACACTAGATTTTGCATTTGCTCATCTCCAACTAAAAATTTACTTGGCTTAAACTAGCTTGGTCGAGACTCACTAATGAACTTAGTTTAAGCTTTGCAGTCAACCTTATTCAACCCTATTCCTCCAAAGTTTCTAAGTGTGACCAACCTCTATATCTTCAAATACATCATTTAACCATTGTCTTAGCTGATCCTTGCACTTCATTGCAAAACCATAACTCAACGTTTCCCTTAGGTGCTATTGTTACATCTTGTTGATTAAATCCTCTTCATCAATCAACTAAGTGACAGTACTTGGATCTTATAAGAAATTGTGATTCCTACAAATAGCAGGTTTGACATCAATGACAAAAAAATGATTGAAAACATTCTTTATCAACAATCTCCCTCTTTCAATCAATCTTCTTCTCACAATGATCTTTTCAATCAGATTTCCAACAACCTTCCTCTTTGGCATTGATAGAAAACCAAATTGATCAACCATTAGACCATCAGACCAAAATATTCAACCATGTTATCAAAAGGATAACTAGGTTAGAATAGTAAGTCAAATGCCAAAAAGCAGGGTAAACTTTAAGAAAGCCACCTCCAAAAAAAGATATAAAATATTAGGGAATATTTCATTATTTTGAAAAAAAACAAAATTATTTATATCGGCAAAATTCTCAATTTTTTTTATTCTAAATATGATTAATTTTGGCGATTATTTTTGAATCATAATTTCTTTTGTATAAAATATTTATGAATCTCAATAATAATAGGAAGTTCATTAATCACCATGGAATATTACAAATCAAAATTGAACATTTTTTACCTTGTGGAATGTTATGAGAATCATTACATATACTTTAAGTCAATAGTGAATAATAAATATTGGTGATATATCCCTAAATTAACTAATAATTATGATAATTATTGGTCAGTTCAATTTAATTTCTCCAATAATATATTATATTTAGGTTACTCAAATCTATTCATGTAACGAATATTATGGTGAATATTTGAGTTTAAATTTTTCAATAAAATAAATTATTGAGCGATTTTAAATATTCTAGAATTGAATTTTATAAAACTATGGTAATTTAGGTTGTATCAAATCTTAAATTATTAGCCAAAATACTAGCCAAAAAATTCTAAAATTAGCCAATTTATGAATATTAGCCACTAAATTATACCCTACCAAAAACAAATTGTGTTACCATCCCATCAATTTTTACACCTCCTTCTCTTGATCTACTAACCTAATTGCTTTACTTCTACTTCTCCCTCTTAGCTGTTGTATCCTCTTTCTTTCCTTTCTACTCTTTCTCTTTTCAATATTCACTTTGATTCTTTACATCTCCTAACTTATTCTTACACTTATTTCTCCCTTTGCATGCATTGCTCATCTTTTGATATTTTGGTATCTGACTACATCATTCTCTAATTAGTTTCTCTTTTCTCCCTCTTTGACAACAATGCCAAAGACATATTATCTTAGCATCTTAACATGGAAGTGTAGCATTTGCAAGTTCTTTTAATTTCTCTCTCTGTCACCTTGCTTGTGATTGATTTGAAACTTCAACACTTTAATTACTTTAGGAATAATCATAAAGTAAGTATCCTTTGCATCAATGTGTGATATTTGAACAATCAATTCATTTGATGTAGGGAAGTCTTTGCTATTACTTAAGTAGCCTTGGCTAGGGGTATCACCCCTAACTTACCTCTAAGATAGTCAAAAGAATCTTTAGGTAGTGCTTTTGTGAAGATGTTAACAATCTGTTCCTTTGAACTGACATATTCTATTTTCACTTGCTTAACTTCCACCAATTCTCTTACATAGTGATATGCTTGGTTTTGGCATGCATTGCAGGATTCTTTGATATGTTGATGGCACTTGTATTATCACAATAAAGTATCATAGGCTCATTCACTTCTTCTTTCATATCTTGCAATAGATGTTTGATCCATACAGTATTAGTGCAATTGATAGAAACTACAACATATTCAACTTTTGTTGTGGATCGTGAGGCACAACTTTGCTTTTTGCTAGTCCAAGTAATCAATCTTTTACTTAAGAAAAGTGCTCCTGCACTGGTGCTTTTTCTGTCATCAATATTACCTCCTTAATTTGCATTAGTATAGGCTCTTAACTCAAAATTTTCAGTCCTCTTGTAGTACAAACCAAAGTCATAGTTCCTTTTAGGTACCTCAGTATTCTTTTTACTACCATCAGATGATTTTCTCTTGGATTTGCAAAAAATATTGCCACTATTCCAACAACTAATGCAATGTTTGGTCTACTATGTACAACATAGTACAACTTTTCAGTCATTGATCTATACATTATCTGATTCACTTCAGTTGACTCATCATTCTTTGATAACTTATGTCCTGTCACCATTGGATTGGTTTTGAGTCTTCTAATCCAAATGTTTTGAGTATCTGCTTGATGTATTTTGATTGAGTTACAAATATGCCATGCTTCAATTTATGTACTTCCAATCCAACAAAGAATTTGATTTCTCCAAACATTGACATCTCAAACTCATGTTTCAATTGGTCAGTAAAATCTTTGCATAGAACATTTTTTCCTCCAAATATTATATCATCAACAAAGATTTCAGATATCAAAATGTCTTTACCTTTTTCTACCTTGATATATAGGTTGTTGTTATCATTTATTCTCACAAATCCTATCTTCACAAGATATTTGTGCAGTCTCTCTCATACCATGTTGTAGGTGCTTGCTTTAGACCATAGAGTGCCTTATCTAGTTTGCAGACCATATCCTTATTACTATCATTAACAAATCCCTCGGGTTGTTCTATGTAGACTTCCTCTTTCAGTATACAATTTAGAAAAGTAGACTTCACATACATTTGGTAGACTTTGAAACCTTTATAAGCAGCATATGCAAGTAGTGTTCCTACTCCTTGAATTCTTGCAACAGGGAAAAATATTTCCCCATAATCTAGTCCTTCTTGTTGTGCATAGCCTTTGCAAACTAGATTGGATTTGTTTGTTGTTATCTCACCATTCTCATCAAATTTTTTTCTAAACACCCATTTGGTACCAATTACATTCTTATCAGTTGGTCTGGAAACTAAGGTCTAGGTTTTGTTTTTCTCAATCTAATCTATCTCTTCTTCCATTTTTTTATACTAGTCATCATCTTTTAGAGCATATTTCACTATTTTGGGCTCAACCTTTCTTAGCAGGCATGATTCATTCCTTAGTCTATTCCTTGTCATTGGTCTTACATCCTTATAGGCAATGATTTGATCTATAGGGTGATGCCTCCTCACATACTTGGCTAGTCTTGGTTTTGTCCTTCTTTCCATGTTTGATCCTTCAGCTGTAGAGTCATTTTTCCCTTCTCCATCTAGTATTTAATCATTTCTTTCAAGTATACTATTTTCAAAATCAGAATGTGTATTTTCTTTATTCTACAACTCAGCTTCTAAATGCAACTCGACATTCACTAGTTGTGACTCGACTGATACTAAAATTTGTTACTAATTCTCAACTTGTTTGGTAGCTCCATCTTCAACACTCATTCTGTCATAGAAGTATACAAAAGATCTATAATCTTCTAGTTTCTTAGTTTCATCAACTTGAACTTTTGCATGCTCATCAAAATTTACATTTGCACTCTTCACAATCTTGTTAGTGTTAGTTTTCAAACACTATATGCTTTGCTTCTAGTGGAGTATCAGAGGAATATGCCTACATCACTTTTTGCATTAAACTTGTCATTTCTAGTATCTTTAAGAATATAGCATTTACAACCAAATATTTTGAAATATTTTACATTAGGTGACTGGCCATACCATAGTTCAAAAGGTGTTGCATTTGTTTCTTTCTTGACTTGGATTCTATTTAGGGTGTAAACAAAAGTACTTACACCTTCCCTCCAATACTTTAGAGCAACATTTTTCTCCATCATCAATGTTCTTGCACACTGTCCTCCTTTGTCTGATCTTAGGCATTTTAGACTCTTTCCTATTTTCTTCTCAACTCTGGCCAAATACCACTTAAACATTTGAAATGCATTAGATTTTTTCTTTGAAAACATGGTAGTCATCATCCTAGAATAGTCATCTACAAATACCATTATGTATCTATCTCCTAGGTAGCTTTGCACTTCTATTGGCCCACATAAGTCAGTACGAACTAGTTCTAGTACTTCTTTGGAAGTGTATGTTTTGCTTTTCAAACTAGATTTAGTCATCTTTCCTAGTTGACATTGTTTTCACATTGTGTTTTTAAGTTTCTTCAACTTAGGCAAACCTTTGACTTTCTTCTTTTTGCTAATGTTAATCAAATTGTCAAAGTTAACATGAAATAGTCTTTTATGCCGTAGCTACACATCATCAAATTTAACAACAAGACAAGTTGCATCTTCCATGTCTAGGTAAAATAGATTACTTTTGGTTTGTTCACCTTTTCCTATCAAATTTCCATCAGTATCATAGATTTTTGCAGTTTTGTTTCCAAATTCTACTTTGCAACCTCTATTGCCTAATTGTGATACACTCAACAAATTGTACTTCAATCCTTCAACATAGTATGCATTATCACATGAAATTTTCTCTGTAAGTTTAATTGATCCTTTTTCCCTTGATTTGACATTGAGCATCATTTCTAAATCTAACACTATTTCCATCATACTAAGTAAAGGTAATAAACTTACTTTTATCTCTTGTCATGTGATGTGAGCACCCACTATCTATGATCCACTTGTCATTTTTGTTCACACAGGTTACTTGTGTTATTGATTCTTCTTCATCTAATTCATCCTTCATGGCTACATAGACTACATCATCATTCTTATATGAATCTTCTTCAACAATGTAGCATATTTTGCCTTTGTCCTTGTAATCTATGTTATCATCTTCTCTCTTGTTCTTGTACTTGTTTCCTTCTTTGTAGTTCCTGTTCTCTGTACACCTTGCACCAATATGACCTACTTCATTGCAATTAAAAAAAATGATAGGCATTTTACCTTTGAATTTACCTTTGCCTCTATGGAATTTTCTAGCCAGTAGTGCTTCCAACTATTCCACATCTTCTTCATCTGTACTATTGTCACCGGATGCATGTTTTCCTTTTCTACTCTTCTTCTTTGATTTCACCTCCTCAGTATCTTTCAATGTTAGCTTGGCCTTGAAAGAAAATTCAAGGTTCTCAAGCTTGTAGTTGTCAAAGTTGAATAGTTCAAATGTAGTAAGTCTTCCCACTATTCCTTCAAAGGTTAGTGTGTTTCCTTGTACACACCTTAGCTCTTGGATGGATGAAATTCTAATAGGATAGATAGGGAGTAGGATTATCAAGTATTTTATATTGATAGTTTCTTCTTCCAATTTACCACCTAAACTTCTTATTGCAATTACCACTTCTTTCATTCTAGAGCCATATTGACTAGCATTCTCACCTTCCTTCATTTTCATGTCATCAAAATTTCTTCTAAGGCTTTCCCTTTTTGCTCTCTAAACATTCTAATCTCCTCCATAGATATCTGACAAGGCTTTCCACATCTTGAATGTAGTGTCAGATCCTTTGATGTCATCAAATTTAACATAACTAAGTGCAGAGGCCATCTCCAGCATTGCATGATTCTGCTCCTTCCTTTTGTTCAAATCTTCTGTAGATGGGGGTTTGGCTGGGTCTACATGCTCCACTCCAATTGAGGTTTTTTCATAATCACCTATTGATCCAAGGTGTAATTTCATTAGACTCTACCATGCAACAAAGTTATCTTTGTTGAGCTTGGGAACTTCTCTCTTGGACATCTTGATCTTCTTGCTTCTAGTACCTTGAAACTGAATTAGTAGATGGCTTTGATACCAATTGTTAGAAATGATATAGAATAACTAAGAGGGGAGGGGGGGTGGTGAATTAGTTATTCAAGGTTCACATGTCCAATTCATACTTTTCATCAAGTAAAGTGTGCCCATCTAACTATCTATTCATCAAGGCTTAAACTTTCCTATTTAGCAAGTTACTTTAAATCAACATTCAAATCAAGACACATGAAAAGACCAACACATAACATAGATTTACATGGAAACCCAATTTGGAAAAAACCATTAGTAACATGCTACTCAATTCTCACTCTTCTAAAGTGATGCCCTACAAAAGGCTTGCCCTATTAAAGGCTACAACACACTATTGAATGTGACTTGGTTAAATGATTTAACCACCCTATTAGAATTGGGCCTAGCTAGAGGACTTTAGAACATTCACTTGGAATGCCACCCTATTAAAGGATTTACAAATAGCTATTAAATCAACCTAAGTCCATAGGATTTTGTTTTACCCTAACTAATACAATTTCTAGAGAGTAATAATAAGGGGTTTTGACCTAATTATAACATACAACTTAACTTGCAAATTTTAGATCACTTCTTTAGTTCTTCATAATTTTCCTAGCTTTCAATTTTTGCAGCTTTGACAACTTTCTCTCTTTTTAAGCTTTGTTTCCTTGAGTCTCCATGCTCAATGTACTAGTGCAATCCTCTCTTTCTAACCACTTATTAAAGCAGAGTCTTTGTGCTCTGTTCTTCCTGCTCCTAGATGTCTTTTGCTTGACACCCTTCAACCACTTCACAATTTGGCACTCTAGAAACTCTTGATTCGTGGTCTATGACTCCTTAAATAGAAGTCTAAAATTTATTTCCCACTCGATTCTTCCCTCCTTTAATTTCTATTTGAATGGGTTAGGTAGGATTCATTTAATCTAACCCACATTTTGTTTATTCTAGAAACATCATGAAAAATCCTCTTGAATTTTCTCAAAAATGGTTTACATAGAATTCTGCACCACTAGATCATCATCCTTAACCTTCAACTAGTTCACAAAATTCAAGGTAACCAACTTGTCGGCTTAGATTTGGTGAATCTTTGACTTTTCAAATAATGCAACAGTTCAACACTATTGAAATTGTAGTGCTTGGCACATATTGTGTTACTTAGCATCAACTATGTTTTACTAATGCTCAACACCTATTGTGGATTCACTTGACATTCACTAAGTTTTCTATTTTCTTGGCTCCTTCTATATTACTCAGCACTTGAACTTCACTCGACACTTGAAGTTTACTCGGCACACACTAGATTTTGCATTTGCTCAACTCTAACTAAAAATTTACTCGGCTTAAACTAGCTTGCTTGGCACTTACTAATGAACTTAGTTTAAGCTTTGTAGTCAACCTTATTCCAACCTATTCATCCAAAGTTTCTACGTGTGACCAACCTTTATATCTTCAAGTACATCATTTAACCATTGTCTTTGTTGATCCTTGCACTTCATTACAAAACCATAACTCAACCTTTCCCTTAGGTGTTATTGTTACATCTTGTTGATTAAATCCTCTTCATCAGTCAACTAATTAATAGTACTTGGATCTTATAAGCAATTTTCATTCCTACAAATAGTAGGTTTGACATCATTGATAAAACAATGATTGAAAACATTCTTTATCAAAAATCTCCCTATTTTAATCAATCTTCTTCTCACAATGATCTTTTCAATCAGATTTCTAACAGAGGGAGGCACTAATCTAAATATTGATTATCAAGCAATAGTTGAGGAAGAAAAACAACCATATCAGTGTTGGATACAATTAAGTAATTGTGTATTGTCTTTGATGTTACACAAAATGCCATATCAGTTATCAGTTTACAGAGTCTACCAAGCTCAGTCAGTCAGTAAAGCCTTTTGCAGTGTATACCGAGCATTCCTATATGTCACATGGTGAATTAGTGTTAACCGAGTTCGCACGGTAAGCTAAGGAAAGTTTAGTTCTTACCGAGATCACTCGGGTATCAAAGGATTTTGTAGCGGATGGTTAGTGTTAACCGAGTTTGCACGGTAAGCTAAGGAAAGCTTAGTTTTCACCGAGCTCACTCGGTAATCGAAGACAGCTTTTACCGAGTCTAGTCAGTTTCCAAAGGAAGTGGCAGGTTTACCGAATTCCTCGATAATTGTAGTTTTTACCGAGTTCTGCCGGTTAACACAGGAAGCAGTTTTTTTGTTCTGTATTGACCGAACAACGTCGGCCAATGAAGAATTTTTCTTTTAATTGTTAGTTCAAGCCGACTTTGGAATATGTTTTGTCAAGTTGGTTGGGCCGACCTAGTATTATGTATAGTATATAAAGAGGTGCTCAAGATGTGGAAAAGTGTGGAATAGAGAGTGTATACGGATAGTGCAAGGAAGTGCAAGGAAGAGACTTGCGTATGCCTAAGCAGAGTTGAGCAGAGGGAAATCTTGGAGCTGCAAAGATATATTTAATCAGTAAGGATCTTTTGGAGCTAAACTGAGATCTGTATTCAGCAAGATAAGTTGCATGTATTTTCAGATCATTCATTGTTTCTTTCTAACCATTGTAACAGTGATTCCAAAATCTCCTAACAGAGTTGGTTTAACAGCCATTCCATAAATCCTTTAACAGGGTGGCAATTCAGTTGAATTGTTCTAAAGACCTCTTACAAGGCCACTCCTAACAGGGTGATTAAATCCTCTAACAGGGTCACACCTAATAGTGTGTTTTGTAACCTTTAACAGGGTTGGCTCCTAACAGGGCTCACTTCAGAAGAGTGAAAATTGGTGACTAGTTGCTGGTGGTTTTTCCCATATTGGGTTTTCACGTAAATCTGGTGTCTACTGTGTTCATGATTACTTTCTTTTTGCATGGTCTCTTATTTCAGTAAATGCTTAATAAATTAACTAAACATCTATCAAGTTTTAAGAAGTAATTTATGTGTTTACCGAATAGCAGCAGCAACTAAGTTTAAGGCATCATTGGGACTGTTGAATTTGTTTTTGTGGTAACTGATTCACCCCTCCCCTCTCAGTTACCCCATCTTCATTTTTCAACAATCAGAGTGTACAAGATACACAAATGTTGAGTGTCAGCCCTCCATAGGTGATAATATCAACTGCATCTGCTATGTCCACCAAACAACAAGTCTGATATTATTACAGTCTAATGATTATAACTTGATTACAAACCATAATCCCTTATAGCTCAATACTACTACAAGAACCAATTTCACATCACAAATATGAAATAATCCCTAATCCTAAGCTCTTTTATAAAAGTATTTTTACTACTTTAGGGTTATAATTAATAATTACATGTACAATACTTTCTTGACTAGTCACCACAATCTAACAATCTCCCACTTTGGGACTACTCAAGCTCCACACTAAACAAAAATATCCCACTTGGAGACTGATCTTATAGCTATACCACTACTCCATGAGGTTCCCACTAGATCAAACCACCCTAGACTCTACTATTCTTTTAGTCATGTTTAGTCTAGAAGACCAACCAAAGTTGAAGAGGAGTTTAGCTTCTCCCTTATTACTACCTTTGTCAACATATATGCTGGATTTTCATTTGTATGTATCTTCTCTAGCTTTAACTATCCATCCTCCAAAATTGATTGAATGAAATGGTACCACAACTGTATGCATTTGGTCTTTGAATGCAGTTTTGAATTCTTTGCAAAATGAATGGCACTTTGACTATCTATAAACAAATAATTATACTTTTGTGGGTGTCCTAATTCTTCCAAGAAGAATTAAAACCATATCATCTCCTTGGCTACCTCTATAGTAGCTACATACTCTACCTCTATAGTGGATAAAGAATTAACCTTTTTTAACTGAGAAACCCAGCTCATAGCTACCCCACCAATAGTAAAGACATAACCTGTAGTACTCTACCTAGTATCAATATCCTTTGCCAAATTTGAGTCAACATAGCTTTATAAATTAGTAGTAGAGCCCCCAAAGTGTAAACACTTATTAGATATTCCTCTCAAATATATGAGAATCCATTTGACCACATTCCAATGCTCAATTCTTGGATGACTCATATACCTACTAATGACTCCAACTGCATGTGCAATATCTAGCCTAGTACATACCATAGCATACATCAAGCTTCCTATAGCTGAAGCATAGGGCACCTTGGACATCTTATCCTCCTCTCCTTGTGTCTAAGGACACATCTCCTTAGTCAACTTCAAATGACTAGGTAAAGGTGTGCTAATAGCTTTAGCATTCTCCATAGAGAAATGTTGCAACACCTTCTCAACATAATCAACCTGAGATAGCATCAATGTTTTGTTCTTCCTATCTCTACAAATTTTCATACCAAGGATTTGTTTTTTTGCCCCCAAATACTTCATAGAAAATGCATGTGCTAATTGGCATTTCAACCTGTTAATATGATCCATGTTAGACCGAGCTACAAGCATATCATCAACATATAAACATAAAATAATGTAGCTATCATCATTTGACCTCTTAAAATAAACACAATGATCTGAATGACATGTATTGTATCTATGCTCATGCATAAAACTATCAAATTTTAGATACCATTGCCAAGGTGCTTGCTTCAAGCCATATAAACTTTCCTTCAATTTGCACACTAAGTTTTCCTTACCTTTGACCGCAAATCTCTATGGTTGAGCCATATATATCTCTTCATCCAAATCACCATGAAGGAAGGTTGTTTTAACATCAAGATACTCTAAATTCAAATCTTTAGTAGCCACAAGACTTAAAATAGTACAGATAGAAGTCATCTTAACAATAGGAGAAAATATCTCATCAAAATCAATGCCCTTTTTCTATGCAAATCCTTTCACAACTAACTTGGCTTTAAATCTTTTCTTACCTCCTTCCTCTTCTTTCAACCTATTAACCCACTTATTCTATAAAGCTCTTTTACTTGTGGGCAATGTTCATAAATCCCATGTCTTATTCTTCAACAAAGAGTCCATTTCATCTTTCATTGTAGACTCCCATTGAATCTTAGTATCCACCTGCATAGCTTCATCATAACAGTTAGGTTCGCCATCATTAGTAAGTAAAATTAAATATAAAGAGGGATAGAATCTTTCTAGAGGTCTAATTTGCCTTATTAATCATCTAACATTCACCGGTGTGTATGGTATTTTTTGTTGTAGTTGTTGCACATCATGAGAAATGGATAGAACATTAGCTTTTGGAGTATCATCCAACACTACATAATCATCTTCTTTCTTCTCATGTTGCTACAACAAATCTTTGTACAACACTTTCTCATTGAATATGACATCCTTGCTTCTTAAAATTTTATGATTTTCAAAATCTCAAAGCTTGTAACCAAATTCATTAATGCCATATCCAACAAATACAGATTTCTTTGACTTAGCTTCCAGCTTGGTTCTATTTTTCAGAATCTATCTGAGCAAATGCTTTACAGCCAAAGGTTTTGAGAAAAGAATAACTCACCTTCTTACCAGTCCATGCTTCCTCTAGAATACCACATCCCAAAGGAGTAGAGGGACCTTTATTAATCAAATATATAATAGTATTGATAGCCTCCACCCACATGTGTAAGGGAAACCTAGCATGCAACCTCATGCTCCTTGCGCACTCCATTATAGTCCTGTTCATGCATTTAGCCACTCCATTTTCCTGTGGAGTCCTTCGAATAGTTTTTTGTCTATGAATACCATTAGTGGAGCAATAATATTCAAATTCATGACTGTAATACTCACCACCATTGTCAAATATAAGACATTTTAATTTCTTACCAATCTCATCTTCAACCAAGCATTTCCATTTCTTAAAAGTTTGAAATACATCAACTTTCTATCTGAGGAAATAAATCCATACCTTTCTAGTTGTGTCATCAATAAATGTAACATAATAATGAGAGCCACCAAGGGAAGATACCTGAGCTAGTCCCTATACATCTGTATGCACAAGCTCTAATTTCTCCTCTCTTTTTTTTCCTTCCCAGTCTTTAGATAACTCACTCTCTTTTATTTTCCATACACACAACTTTCACAAAAATCCATGTTAACATATTTTAGACCTGGTAAAACTTTATTTGAATGAAGTATTTTCATACCTTTCTCTCTCATGTGCCCAAGTTTGTTGTACCACAGTGTTGTATCAGAATCTACAACAACTATTTTTTCTCCCTGCTAAACTACAATAATTGTTCCTGAACATTCATTTTTCTCTGAAAAAATTAAAGTAGAAGGAACAATATGAACTATACAAAGATATCAAGTTCCTACTTTCACACTATTTTATATACAAGGGAACCTTTTGAAACTTTCCAATTTTTATCATTAGAAGTAAATACACAACCCTCATCACTAAGTTGCCCTGTTGAAATTAAATTCCTACTCAACCTTAGAACATGTCTTACCTCATGTAGTAGCCAATGATTCCAATTTTGCAACTTAATCTTAATTTTTCCCTTTCCAACAATTTGACAGGGTTCATTATTCCCCAAATAAACAAGCCCAAAATCCCCTTGGACATAATCAATAAAATAACTTGTATGAGGTGTAGTATGAAATGAAGCACCAGAATCTAAAACCCATGAATCATCAACACTTTATAAAGACAAAAGCAAAGCATCCTCTTCAAATTTTTTACTTACCACATTTGCCTCCTTGCCTCCATCTGGTTTATCTCCTTCATTTTTCCTTCAATTCTAGCAATCTTTCTTTTTTATGACCTAGTTTCCCATAGTACTAGTAGGCGTTTCATCCTCTCAATTGAGACCTCCACCCCTTCGACTTTCCTCTTGATTTCCCATGATTTCTAGAATTACTTCCTCTCCCACTCATTTTGCCCTTGCTTTGTGTATTCAAAGCACTTCCTAATGTAGATCCACCTGAGGATTTCCTATGAGTTTCCTCACTCAAAATAACACTGATCACATCGTCATATTTTAGGGTACTAGATCTAGGAACATAATTACTCATAGCCATTACCAAGCCATTCCACCTTTCAGGAAAAGAACACAAAATCAAGAGAGCCCTAATTTCTTCTTTAAAATTGATACCCACAGAAGGAAACTAACTAATAATAGTGTTAAACTCATTTAAATGATCTGCAATGGATCCATCTTCTGCCATTTCCATATTAAATAAATGCTTCATGAGATTGTTTGAAACAAAGGGCTTTTCATATAATTTTGCTAGGGTTTGTATCAATTCTTTTGTTGTCTTCACTTTTGTAATATTAAAGACCACCGATGGTGCTAGGCATAATCGAATGCTTTCAAGTGCCTTTCTATTGAAAAGATCCTATTCATCATTTGACATAGATCCCTGATTCTTGGCCTTGTCTTCTAACAACTTCCATAAATCCTTATGATAAAGATAGTCATTCAAATCTTCCATAACTAGAAGTTCTGCCCATTAAACCTGTCAACTCTCAACTTATCCTCATCTTCCATCACTCCCAATCAACCATGAGACTCCCACTCAACCATGGACTTTCCTATAGAGGATAACTTAAAAAAAACGTGGCTCTTATACCACTTGTTAGGATTAAACCACAAACATAAATAACAATTACATGCAAATATAACCAATAATAAAAAATAATAGATCACGCAGAAAAGAACACAAGACACAAAGATTTAACATGGTTCACCCAAACCCTGGGAAATGTCCACCAAACAAAAAGTCTAGTATTATTACGATCTAGTGATTATAACCTGATTACAATCTGTAATCCCTTATAGCTCAATACTGCCGCAAGAACCAATTTTGCATCACAACTATGAAACAATCCCTAACCCTAAGCTCTTTCATACAAATATTTTTACTACTTTAGGGTTATAATTAATAATTACATGTTGGCCCAGAATCCTGATAAAATAGGGCCCAGTTTTTATTTTTTGGGACAATTCCCCAAGCTCCAAAGAATTTATGAAGTATGTACAGTAATTTCTTAACCAGTCACCACAATCTAACAATTCCTTGTAATGTGTCTAGGATTGTTACACTTGTAACACGTAAACTAGTTCTTCTCTACATTAGATTTCTCTCCATCGTTGGATTTGTTTTGTGATCTTCCTCTTTCATTACCTACAGGGTTAGTATTCATAAACATTCTATTACTTTCATTATTACCATCAAACTTAGGTTTCTTACATTCTATTGCTTTATATCCATAACCATGACAAATATAACAATAGAAATTAGTAATGGTTTCAAAAGACTTACCTATGCAATCTCTTTTCATATGTCCAACTACATTACATATGAATAATCTACCTTTGAGCTCATGTCTTACTTCCTTGGGTGGTCATGTTGTTTAGATTTATCAACTTGCTTTATTATCTTAGGTTCATCATGTTTCTATGATAAATTAATTAATTCTACTTTCTTTGATACTTTAGTAGATGTGTTTGATTGAACCTTAATTATATCAGATACCTTAGGGGATTCAATAACTAGATCTAGTTCTCTTATAATTTTAACTTTCTTGGTATATTTCTCTCCAAGTGGATATCCAAGTCATGTCTTGTCATAAGAAGGTCTCTGGTGAAATATCTGTTGATCTATCTTCTCACTACTGGAATAAAGTTTCTCTAACTATTTCTTAGCTTGTGTCAATTCTTTGTTCACAATGATATTTTACTTTTCTAATTCTACATGCTCAATCTTGATAGTATCTAGTTCAATTGTAACTTGACTTAATTGGGTTCTAAAATCTGCATTCTGAGTTTTTAGTTTCAGTTCATTTTTGCCACCATTTTTCTTAAGACTCAACTTAAGTTCAATGATTTTCAGTTCATGTTTCAAAATCTCATTTTCTTTCTAAAGATTTGCTACTTCATCATGATCACTAGTCTGCACAATTAATTCCTTGCTAGATTGCAAGCCATCAATCTTGTCTTTCAGTTTACCAATGAAAACTTTTGCATCTTTATATTTATCTTTCTGGTTATCTCTTTCTTTAGTAAGAAGCTCAATCTGCTCAAGAGATTCTTCAAGGTTTTTCTTCAATTGTACCATATGTATAGGGATCTTACTCAAGCTGTTAAACTTCTTATGAGTAACTAAGCTCTAATACCAATTGTTAGAAGTAGATAATACTAAGAGGTTTGGGGGGGGGGAAGGGTGGGGGGGGGTTGTTGAATTAGTATTCTACAAACTTTTTCCCACAACTAAATTTTGTTAATTACTATATAATGTGCATATGAAAGTAAAATAAAAATGTTGAACAATAAATATAACCATGCACATAGAGAACTCATAACACCATTATTTGTTAACTAGGTAAACCCTATCCAAGCAAAAACCTAGGTGGGGATGATACGCACTAGATCATTCACTAAATAATAGGATCATGTTAAGGATATTGACCCTGTTAGGAGTCTATGAAGTACATACATATAGTGTCTTGAATCCTTGTTAGAGGACTAGGCCTTGTTAGAAGCCTCAAACCTATTAGGAGTTGGTAAATCAAATACAATGTATGCAAGAAGAACCCACTGCCCTAATATGTAATTATACAATTTAGTTCTTCACAAGAATAGATATATATATACAATACATTTTGTCTATTGTATTTTGCACTTTCTCTAATCATACATTATATGTAGTTGGCATATCGTCAATCACAAATCTCACATAGATCATATATGTCACATAGTTCATCATATATCACACACTTACCTATGCAAATCTTTACTTATACCTTTCATATTTATAATTTGCTGCTCAATCGGCCTTCATGATTTCACATGCTTGGCATAATATGAAATAAGTTATGGAATAGTATCCACATAGTTGGCTTATCATGACTTAGTAATTATTTTTTTACCAAAATAATTCCTCAAGTCATACTATCCAATTCTTTGATGTGCTCTATTCTACTTTGTTAAATTCTTGTACTGTTATTTCAATCATATCTCACACCATATTGTCTCTACAAACTTGTGCACTAGAATATGTAATCATGACACTATCAAGGAACTTTCCTCAACAATGCATAGACTAGCTCTCAATGCATCATTTGTACTCATCACATCTGTTCTCTGTGCTACTATAAACCATCTAACACCTAGACAATTTTCTAACTCAAAATGCATAAATGAAATGCTAAATACATGTTGCCATAAATGACAACCATTAGGAGATATATCACACCATATTGCCAACACAAAAACCCAGTACCAGGATACAAAATGAAGGTGGATTCCTAGGGGTCATCTATTTCCCATATTCAACATGAATTTACTTAGATTTGGACCAACTTCAACAAATCACACAAGGCCTTTCTACTCTTTAGGCTCTCTAGGACCAAGGCAGGAGCACCTAGGGATTTGATAGATTATTCTTTGATTCTCCTCTCTACTACTTACTCACTAATATTCTTCTTCTTATATCTATCCCTTAAAGTAGAAACATGATCAATAATATTCTTGAATTTGTAATTAACTCCCTGGTTTACAACAACCAACAATAATTTAGAGGAAAGTTACTACACATAAGTGAATGACCAAGAATATAGTTTTTTGTTATAGAAATTAAATAATTGATTTTTATTTATATGTGTATTGTGCAACCAAATGACTACATCAATTTGCATCACAATTTATGATCAATGTCTTATCCATTGTTATATAGAGTCACATGAATAAATCTTGGTATATTTTAATTGACTTGTAATTAAATTTATTAGTTGTTAACCCTAATATCCATTCTTATGATATCCCTCCCATATGCCTAGAAACCTATCAATTCTTAGAAGAATTTATTTAATTGCTTGAATTAAAGGCAATAATGAAATGACATAAAACCTATCCCAATTGCATTAAATTGAAATAACTTTGCTCATTCAATCTCAAAATAATCAAACACATGAAAATGGAGACAGAAATCAAAGACACAAATAATCAGAACTTCCTCTTTGTACTAATCTTCCTTGAAAATAAAACATCATTGATATGAGACTTAGAATACAACTCAAGACATTGAAAATTCTATCATTCAACATTTACTGTATTCTTGGAGTACAAAACTTGAGGCAATAGATAATTAACACAAAAGACTGGACTAACTGCCAATAGTATAGACTTCTAAAAAATTATACAAGACTTGGACCCTCACTCCACATCTTGGAAATCCTTTTATAGATAAGGATTTAAACAAGCTTTAGATGTGATGACACATGTCAAAAAATGATTTGAAAGCAAATACAGAGATATTTTTTGCATTCCAATTTTACAAAATATGCTTTGTATCCAGATAAAATTTGGGGATGTAGTTACAAAATTGGTAGGTGGCACTTTCTTGAGGTATCTCTATCATGAATCCATTTGTACTTTAATTATGTATCTTTTTCATTTCCTTTTCTTCACTTTGTCTCTTATGCTTTTAAATGTGACTTTAACTATTTAGTCATTGTCCCTAGATGGCCAAGCCTTTATTTCTTACTATAACCTCCCAAATGCTTATGTCAGTTTCCACATCTGACTAGGTAGCATCTTTGATTCCATTTAAATATTCAAGGTATTTTTTCCATTTAGTATCTATTATAGCCTTGACCTTTGTAGTTACTTTACCCATCCCTAACTCTAGTTTGTATAGCATATAAATTAAATCATAGAAAACTACAATATCTTCCTCACCATAGCAGTATGCCATAAACCTGGAGTGATTTAAAATGTCATCAAAAGAAGATGACCATTCCTGCCAATCCTTCACTACTCCATCACTATCCAATATGTTAGGCACAAAAATTTGGGTTTCTGTAGTGATTGTTTTCATTTTACTCTAAATTAATTGTGACTTTCCCACAAAGAATCCATTCAATTCCTTTACCTTATTAATCAATTTTCTAATAGAAATGATCACCAATTTTGGTAAATCCTTCTTTTGTGTTAACATGGGTATAAGTTTACCAAAAAATTGGGTATAGGGGCCCCATGTATTGAACAAAGGAGACAATAAGGAAATTTCCTTAGAGCAATGATACCCTACCCCCTACAAGATAATGTAATTATTGTGCACATTTTGTGAATTAAATTTTAAGGATTTTATGTTGTGAATCAGAAAATTCTTTAATATTCTTATTTCTATCTCTTTTCTAGACTCCAATTCCTCTTCATCAATTCCATGGCTTGGCTCATCACAGCTTTAGTTTTAGGTGCATAGCCATCTATTTGTACACCCCTATCTTCAATCTCAGTGGTAGATCTGATAGTATTCTTCAAAACCACTATCTCATTTTCTAGTTGGAGATTCTTTCATTCTAGGACATAGGTTTTCTTCATTTCCTCCTCATAGTGCCTCCTAGTTTTTATGTACCTCTCATAGGCTCCTTCCAACTTCTCTTCTAGGACATCAATTTTATTCTTCCCTAATAGTGATGTAGAAGTTTTCAACCCATAAATCTAGATGCTTGAGGTAGAATGGACATTCCAAAATATCACATTTCTCCTAGGGGACTCCTTAATATCCCCAAGGCTTGGTTTCTAGATTTCTAGAGCTAAACTCCATATTTCCATGGTTTGGGCATCAATGTTATATCCAAGATCCTCTCAACTACCCCAACTGATTCTCATCTTCAAATGAGATTGCCCTTTCTTGTCTCCTCATTTGATCTAATAAGAATGAAGAAATAATATCCCATCTTGGGAAGATAATCATTCCACTCCTCTATATCATCTTCCTTGCCTCTTTTACACTTTGAGTCTCACTTACAAGATCATACTCTTGTAGTTTTTTAACCATTTCAGCTACTACCTCTTTAGAGGCACCTAGCTTCATCTATGATGACAATTAATTTTGCTTTAACTTAAATAGGAAGCTTTTAAATTTTTCTATTTTGATGAAACTTTCATCATTCATAAGCTCATTTTCTTCAATGATTCTATCATCAATCATCTAAGCTTGAAGTTCCAACTTCTTAGCTCTTTTCTCATATTTAGTTGCTTGAGCTATCAAGTAGCTTCTCCTTGCATTATCAAAATATTGACTACTCCTTGGTAGAATCTTCAAGACTTTTTCTTTGGCCTTGTGTGGAATCTCTACCATCTTCTTCTTTTTTCTCTTCTAATGAGCCCATTCTGAGCTTTTCAATTAGTCCTCATCATCACTAACTTCAACAATAATATCATAATTAATATATTTGGGATCTACTTTCTTTTTTATATCCTTAGGGACTTGAGATGAAATTTAATCAAAATGTTCCATACATTTGTTGAATCTAGACCATTAATCCACCTTATGATAAAATCCTTTGAAGTATGGATCAATATTTTTCATCTCTGTTTCAAAACTCACTACATTCTTGAATTTGATCATCCTTTCTCTACAAACATTCTCATCCATAAAATAAGTAATTATATCCTCCTCCCATAAACCCTTGGTTGGAGATATGTTGTAACCCTACATTTTCTTCAATGCATTCCTAACCACCCTATAAGGGTCATATGTTCTAGCAAGGGCAGTTGGTAATTTATAACCTTTTAAGAAGGCACAAGTCTCTTCAATTGCATTTTTTCCTATCTCAAAATCTCAAATTTTGGTACATCTACACAAAAATCTACCCTTCCTAACATTCCTAGGTAAGTATTCTCCATTTAAAGAGATTAATTGCCAGAAAAACTCCACAATCCCTAATCTTTCTGAAATATATTTTAGGAGAAGATGGGGTGGATGAGGGCATCCATAAACCCTAATTACTATATAATCTTAAAAAATAAGTACATTTCCCAAGTCATTCCCTAATTTCTTTCCCTCATCATAACATAGATTGGGCTTCACCAATTTCCTAACACTCCTAGGTATTCTTTCAGTTATAGCCCCTAAAATGTTTCTTTGTACAATGTATTCCTTTTGTAGAATGCTATGCTGACTGGGTTGTATGATTTTATCAATGCCTTCACCAAATTACATCAACAAATGCCTTAGACATGATCAACTAACACAGTGCAAGGTAGGAGAATCCCCAAAGAAGATGTCCTAGCCCCCAGCTATACAACCATGTAGTGGAAACAACACAAGGACAAGGAGCAATAATGCAAGATTTGATACCAAATCATAATAATATATTCATAAAATATAACTAATTACATGCAATGTGTCAGGCTATAAGGCCTTCCTGGTTATAGCCAAATACAAAGAAAGTAATAGTTATGCAAGATCCCTCAAGATTCAATCCCAAACCCTAGCTAGTTCAGAACCTCACTCTGGTAGAAACACCCAAGGAAGATCTCAACTTGTGCTCACAAGCCCACCAAGAAATCTCCTTGTTTTCTAAGCCATAGCTGCAAAAAAAAAATAGTCCCTCACAACCCCTACTTATACAAATCTAAGCCACAAGTTGGCCTAGAACACAAATTAAATACATTTACACAAATTAAATGCCACACGTTGGCCAAAAACAATAATTAAATCCCTAAAATTGATGTCTTAGGAAAATCATGATATCTCCTAGATCCAGATGAATTAGAACTCATGCTTCATACCATAGGTATAAATCTAGGTTCTCTTCAATCCCTAAAATTTTCAACCTATAACTCATTACAAAAAATTAATTATGTGACTTGAAACAGGAACCAAATTTCCAAACCCTAAACTCTAACCCTAAACTCTTAGAGCCTCCTCCCATGAACTCCAAAATAGTCACTGAGTAAAACCAAGATGCTCCTGCATCATCAAATTTCCCAAATTCCTATTCCAAGGGTTGGAAATAGGAACCTTCTCCTCCCTATTCTTGTAAAAGTAACATAAGAGCTCACTTCCATTTTTGTAAGGTACCTCTGTGTCTCTACAAAAATTGTAAGGGTCTTTGAATGCATGATCATTAGATGATTGAAGATTGGAGGACATTGGTAGAACATGTAACCATTCATCTATGAAAGGGATAGGGAATTTTCCCTTTGATGTAGATTCCTTAATCTATTCCTATGCTATCATTTATCCTTTTTTTTGCACCATGGCTCCAAAGTATCACAACAATTCTAAATTATGTATGCTAAAATTTTCTCAGCAACTCAAAATTCATTTTAAAACTTCAAACACTATGCAAATAGTGATGAAAATCCTCATTCCTTTTAGAATTTATCCATTTCTACAAATGGGAGAGTACCATTAATGTCATGAAAACTAGCATGGTTTAAATCCTTTGAATCCTTGAAACATTGTGTTGTCTGCACTTTTTTACTACTCGTACCTCCAGCTCAACATCTCTTTTCTAGATCAGACACTGACTTTAACTCTATTTTATGCTTTTAAAAATATTAGTTGCGAAGAAGTGATTCCATTTTATCTCTACTTCTCCATGTTTTCTTACTTTTCCTTGTTTTTGGTTGCGGCCACATGAAAATGGCTACGTTGACTATTTCACAACTTCTCAACTTGAATCTCTAATTGTTATGTTAATGTTGTAATGCCCCACCTGGAGATCCTTGGAAAAAAGATTTAATTCAAGCACAGATATTTGTTTTGAATAAGTATGAATGCACATGTCAACATCATACACGGATCAAAAAGATCACAACAGAAAACTAAACAACACCCAAATGCTACTACTCACCAAAATGGCTAACCATGGAAGGACACAAACAAATACAAATCCAAAAACATATTGAATCCAAAATGCAATTCTAAGGTATTCAAGAACACCATAAAGGGTAACTAAAACACCTCTAAAAAACTTTTGGTTAAACTAAAAAGTGCTCACTATCTACTCAGACAATGTTTTTTCCAAAACCTAGGTGATACTTTACATTAGCATGGGATGATACTTTCTAGCATCGTACAACCTTTCTAAAGAAGGCATTCGATACAATTAGGGTTTGGGAAACACTTCTCATGAAGGTGTGTGATACTTTACTAGTATCATATGACCTTTCTCTAAGAGGCATGCAATATGACAAAGTATCACATGATAGAGCTTACATGGGTGTGCGATACATTCCAATATTATACAATTCTTCTCCTTTGAGCATGCGATACTTTAATGTATCACCCAATACTGATACATGGTCACCTAGTGAAAATAAGAATTAATCTAGGCACCAAAATAAGGGATAAAATGGGAAATAAAACCTCCACACTAGGGAGTACTAGATCCACATTCAAGGAAAGGACACTCAAAACAATAGCTACAAAATGGAACTGCATCTAACCATCTAACATAGTAGTGAAGAGAAATAACTGAAAGCAACATCGCAGTGTACAGAAGAAACATCACAATGTATAGAAATAACCTCTCAATAACTAAATAACCAAACTAAGTACATAATTCCTCCCAAGCATAATAACATCCTAAGACCATTGTGGGCCCTAGTCATCCCATGCACGTAAAATCCCAAACTACCAACCAGATTGTCGATATTATCTTATGATGACATCACTACTAAAATGTGCTACAACATAAGAATAAAGAAATATAACATGCTAGAAGTAAAGCATAAGATAATCTTACAAATCAAACTCATCATCTAACATATGCTAAACATCATACAAATAGGAATGTGTCAATAAACTAGCATCATCTAAACATGATATACAAGCATTCCAATGAAAGCATACTATGGAACCTGAAGTACCAAGTGAAAACATCCAACAATTGGTACATTAGGACAAAAGACTATCTCTATACAATGGTCCCTAGTAGCGGTGAAGGTAGCTATGCCTCCTAACCATGTGGAACCCATAGGTCCACTCCTGTCCTATTGATGGAGCTAATGATCTAGCCACAAACATACATAAAGCACAATGTCCATGGCTAACACTCATGCCAAATACTATGATGATTGAAAAAAAGATCATAGTTATTGTATAAACTATAGGTCTTTGTCAAATACTCAATGGGCTACTAAGTAGAGGCTGACATAATGGAGAGTCGCTTAGCATTGATAAGCCCAAGCTAGTATAGGTAGCTGCTCTCCCCAATTGGGTGCACAATCTAGTTTTAATTATCTTAAATTTATTACCACCCAATATTTTGATTTAGTTTTTAATTATATAAAAATTCCTCTACCAACTAGGAAATGGACAGCATGCTACAAGATAGAAGCCCTCTCCATTTGCTACCCTACCCTACCCATGCTCATCCAATGATGAGTGCCCATAGGCATGTAAATTCCCAACCCAACCCTAATGATCATAACTTCCAAAAGTACCATAGAAGATCAGGCCTCTCAAGTCACTTGCCAAATGTACAAATATGTAATTGTGTGTGGCACACCACCATCACAAAGATCATAACAAAAGGACTGGATGAGAACACAATGTAGAAATCACTCAACCAAAACAAACTCGAGAGGATGAATTCTACATAAATCCCAATAAACAATAAAACCATACATCATGAACTCTCTCAATTGGCCTCAATCTGAGAGTATGGCTTGTACAAAAATCCCAATGATGTAACAAGACCAAACATCATGAACTCATTCAATCGACCTCAATCTAGGAGTATGGATTCTACTTGAATCCTAGTATCTACAAAATAATATCAAAGGTGCAAAAGAAACCATAACACCAGGTAAAAATTACTCAACCGAACACAAAGCTAGGAGTATAGATGCAACACACATCCCAATGCAAGCATAAAAGTGAAACAATGGCCTGACTGACATCCAAATGGATGATCTAGGTCCATAACCAAACTCATGCCAAGAAAACCCAAAATAATAGGGTGGCACACAAAACGAGGTAAAAACCCCCAAAACTAGAAAAATTCAAAATTAAAACCCATTTGGTCTATGGTTACAAAACCCTCAAAAATCTAATAATATTTAGGTTTGGACACTATATGCAAAAATGGCTAGCATAATGGTGTGAAGCCCCAAAGCCCCATCCCAAAAATAGGGAAAATGTTCATACCCGACCAACTAGATAGAACCAACAAACATAAATAGAGGGGAACACTAGTTCTTAGCCTCGTAACAAATGACTACCAAAAATAAAATTTGAAATGGAGTAGAAATAATAAAATGGGAGAGTCCTACCTCATAACCAAAAGGGAAAAATGAGAAACTAAACCATAAAATAAAAAATCTTGTAGAAGTAGCTGAGGATCACAGCAATCCAAGGTCTCCTCGAGCTAGATCTGATGAGACCATCCTCGCGACAATACCACACCCATAGCTCCCACAATGAACAAAATAGTAAATTCTCATGAAGAGGATTTTGGGTTTTACTCTCAAACTTTCTAATTCAAAAGTGAGAAGCAAGTAATTAAATTCCTTATTCAATACTTATTCACTTTTCAAGTGAATAATCAATTAGGGCAAATAACTAGCCAACTTATTTAAATCCTGAATTGACCCAAAGAGAAACAAGCTATTCCTAGTAATAGGAATTCATCTATGGAAAAGAAACCAAAAATTAAAATAACATAAACTAAATCTTGAAACCCCCAAAATCACAGAATTTTCTTAATAACTTTCGTTACAATGTGAATCTCTAAATGCATAGACATGCTCACTAGTCTAACCACATAATGCAAATGAGTTCAAATTTAATAATCATCAGAAGGATTAATTAAACAATTAAAATAAGGATACGTCAACCATATAGGGATGACATTGGTAAAATATGAACAATTGAATCACTAACTCCATATACCACTGCCAGGGATATAAATCCTACACACTAAACAACACGATTAAGTGCAATTGCATATAACAACATAGTCAAAGCAATAAATACATTAAATAACCTAATTTAACCATTTATTCAATTATACCAAAATAATCTATTTACATAAATCATGTTCACATATAGCATAATGAAACAAGAATGAAGTAAATAACCATAGCATTAAATCCATCAAATAACATAATCAGAGATATGTCCAAATAGCGGATAACCAAATATCATCATAAAACACACTGTTATCTAAAAATGGCATCATCATGCAATATGATCAACTGAAAAGCATAGTAGTCTAATATCTATGATACTAAAATCAAAGTATAACATTTGACCCATGGTCATCTAAAATGTAAAACATAACACGAGTAACAAGTATCTCTTGGATCCATAAATATATAACAAGGTAAATATCCACAACACAACACCAATGAATCCAACATGGGAAATCCATTTCTAATTATTTAAGTATTTAATAATGGTTGTTTAAAAAACATGAAAAGGCACTTAAAACACATAAGCAAACACATTCATAAACATGACTAACCACTACTACAAGAACCTAGTCAGGTGTAGCACGGTAATAGTCCACAGTGCAATCTTTGCATAGATCTCACAACAATCATGAAACAACATCATGATACCACATTGATCCTGTTAACCACTGGTACAAACATTAGTGAACCATAAATTACATCATAATCTCATAAATCAACCATAAATGTAAACAAAGCAACTGATACAATAACATAAATCCAATCACCTCAAGGGTGTAGACCTCTCATGGTCCCAATCATGATCCCTTCTCAATGAGAGATCAAAAAAGTTGCATCCATCAGGATGGTTTATAGAATTCAAATGGGTGAGGTACTACATCATCACCCCCAAAGACTAGGCTTACTCCTAGAAGCATACAATCCAAGAATAGAAACTAAACATACCAAGAGAAAAATCAAAACCAAGCAATAGGGATGACTCACTGACTCCTTTACAAGTCCAACCAAATCACTCCAACATTCTCAAACCATCACATCAACCCCCAGATAGGTTAACCACAAGAGAATAGGTGTCACACTGACACAAGGTCCTCTAATAAGGAACCTCCTATGTGCTAGGAAAACTAATCTAGCCATAAAGTCAACAATATAGGGTAAGGAAAGACCCACTCTACCTTTTCAATAGGTGCCCAACCATGACACACACCTACCACATGACCACAAAACCATATCAAAACACTACAAACTTTCAACAAGAGTTTGAATCATGGGGAATAACCATCCCAAATTCCAAAGAATACTATCATGTCACACATGAGTGTCCTTGAATCCATGTAAACTCACCATTTGAACAAAGTAGATGATGATTTATTAACAAAATTTCACACTCCAAAGGATACTATGCACAACTAACCACCAAGCATAGGAGCACATAGTCTCTATAATACAACAAGCTCAGCTATCACTAGGAACTCGGGTTACATAACCCAACTGGAAAACATATCTCCTTTCCACAAGGTTGAAAAGGATTCAATAGTGGAAAAAACTATGTAATATCTATATACCAGCTCATAAGATGGTAACATGTATCCAATGATATCATGCCCCTCCAGCAACATGCTAGGAAAACCACACCCAACCTACCACTAAACTCAATCTCCAGCCTTAAGTCAATAGTCAAAGAGAACCCTGACTGAGACAATCCTCATGAAGATATAAGCTTAGGAAGAAAGAAACTATAGAGTATTAGGATTGAGAGGGAGTTACTCTTAACCTCTACACTACATCAGCCCAAGATGCATTATGGAATCTCACAACTCCACCAACCATCAAAATACTCATCCAACACTAACTAAGCTATGAGCATAACCATGCTAGCCTACTTTCTCAAGAGAGAAAAGGATATAGAGATGCACCAAAGTTAACATCCAAAAGGAGGATCTATAATCACCAAAAGACTAATTCACTATCAAATGACAAGGCAACATCCACCTCAAGCAAGGAATGCTCACAGTCCACAATTTTTCTCACCAAGGTGGGACAATGTTATAAGAAACACACAAACCCAAGTAAGAATCCCAACAAGTTCCTAGTAGATTATAAAGTTTTTTTAACACCTCGCTAAGAATAACATGAAGGGTTAAACTTCTCCAACAGCCATAAATGTGATGCATCATGATTGAATTGGCCTTTACTCAATAAATGGTACTCAAAACATCAAT
Organism: Cupressus sempervirens; assembly: GCA_028749045.1. Taxonomy (NCBI): domain Eukaryota; kingdom Viridiplantae; phylum Streptophyta; class Pinopsida; order Cupressales; family Cupressaceae; genus Cupressus; species Cupressus sempervirens. The sequence continues at coordinate 217,728,883 of CM053785.1, read as the reverse complement.
CTGCATCTTTAGAAGTGTGAAAGAGTTGCTTTTTGTTCCCCAGGAAAAAAATTGCATAAGCATAGTCTCATGTGAATTTTATCACTAAATTAGGTGAGAAAATGCAATGAGCTAGGCGAGAAAGTGCATGACTACTTGATTCTCACCCAAATTTTCAAAACAACACAAAAATTGCCTTTACTTCGGAGGCCATAACTTTCATGTCCAAAGTTTGACTGACTCCATTTGAAAAGTTTCAAAAAGATATTGATGAGACCCACAACATAATGGATCTTAGAGAGTCCTAAGATCTAATAGTTTGAATCACTACTCAAGATAAAACATCATAGGCAACTCAAACTGTCTCAATCATCAAGACAAGCAATGGACAAAATGTCCAAAATAACCAAAGACAACACATGCCCAAAATGAAATAAGAAATGAATTGAAAGGTAATTTTCACACTAAGACCATCATTAATTCTATTTCATAATTTCATTAGTTAAACATAACACAAGCACTAATGCACAATGAAACTGAAAGGTTTTCAAAGCAAGCATTCAAGAGTCACTTACCATAAAACAAGTACATATCTTTTCAATTTTCTTTTTATAATAATATTACATTTAATCAACATTCAAACCATCTAATTATATTAAAAGCTTTACATCTATGAAAACCACACTAGTATGTTCTCTATGATATTATCCCTTATACATACTACCAAAGGTTCGAGATGAACATGGTAGAGTCAAAACACACAACTAGATAGCAGTTTAAAACACATTCAAAATAGTCATCATGAAATAAAATAAAAATCCAAATCGGGGAATTGTCAAGTCCAATAGTAAATCACAAAAGGTATCAATTCAACAATAAGTTGAATGTGACAACTGTCACAAAGAAAGCGATAGATAAAATTTGATGACTAGTCCAAGAAAGGAAAATAATGATAACTAATGCTAGCTGAACAATATGAGGAAAATACCTCCAACCAAGTAAAATAAGGCATCAAAAAAATCATATTACATGTGATGACTAAGAATAGTCACACAAGAGGGATAAATCACCACACAATGCCAAGGAATACATCATCCTAGCAGTGTTAGAGAACACATTCACACACATCAAGCAGTATACAATCAATATCACCATGCATATGCAGACTACAATAATTTTCTTAATTATGTTCCATGCAATGCAACATTTAAATATCCATCAGTTTTAATACAATTTCCATAATCTTAAGAAGCAATCTATTTGGGTACTTAAGTCATTAACCCAAAGGATCTAATGTAAAACTATTCCTTTGCAATGATTCACAATAAACACTCATTTCTCTAAGAAAGGAACCATTTCATTACTATATTGACATAACATACAATCACAATTAAGATTCATTTATTTACTTACAAATAGGATAAAATAGTGATACAATGCACCTTACTCCACAAGAAGAAGAAAAAAGAGGCACTCAAGGCCAACACATGGACACCAATCAGTGGTTCCATCCAAAAGGGTCACACAAGCAACCAACCAAACAAGGAAAGACTCATTTCCTTCCTCTCACAATACTCTAGTCAAATCTATTGGACAAGCAAATCCATCCCAAGTAGATACCAAAGCAACAAAGGTCATGAGCTCTCACTGAGACACTCACACTCACAAATACAACGTCAACCATATGGGAAACATATACACAGAGATCCCAATGTTTGAACATGGTCTCTGATACCAAAAATAATGCCTCACCTAGAGATCCTTGGAACAAGGATTCCATTCAAGCTAAGATTTTTTTTTGAACAAGTATGAATGCACATGTCAACATCATATGGGGATCACAAAAATCACAATGGAAGACTAGACAACATCCAAATTCCAACGGATCTCCAAATGCCACTACTAACCAAAAAAACTAACCATAGAAGGATGTAAAAAAATATGAATCTAAAAACATGCTAAATTCAAAATACAATTCCAATGTATTCAAGAACACCATAAAGGGTAACCAAAACACCTCCCAAAATTTTCTAGTCAAATCAAAAAGTGTCTATTGTCTGCCAAGACAGGTTTTTCTTAAAATCCAGGTGATACTTTCAATAAGCATGGTATGATACTTTCTAGTATCATACAACCTTTCTAAGAAGGTGTGCAATATAATCAGGGTTTGGATGACACTTCTCATGAAGGTGTGTGACACTTTACCAATATCATATGACCTTTCTCCAAGAGACATGTGATACAAAAAAGTATCACACGATAGAGCTTACATGGGCATGTGATACTTTCCAATATCATATGATTCTTCTCCTTTGAGAGTGTGATACTTTAATGTATCATCCAATGTTGATACATGGTCACCTGGTGAAAGCAAGTATTACCCTAAGGACCAAAACAAGGGATACAATGAAAAATCAAACCTCCACATTGGGGAGTACTAGATCTATAGTCAAGGCAAGGACACTCAAAACAATAGATACAAAATAGAACTACATCTAACCATCTAACATAGTAGTGAAGGGAAATAACTAAAATCAACATTACAATATACAAAAGCAACATCACATTGTACAAAAATAACCTCACAATAACTAAACAATCAAACTAAGTACACAATTCCTCCCAACCATAATAGCATCATAAGACCATCATGGGCCCTAGCCATCCTCCATGAGTAACATCCCAAACTACTGACCAGATCGTCAGTGCTATCTTATAAGGACATCACTACTAAAACATGCTACAACATAAGAATAAGAAAATCTAACATGTTAGAAGTAAAGCATAAGATAATCCTACAAATCAAACTCATCCTGTAACATATACTAAACATCATATGAATAGGAATGTGTCAATAAGCTAGCATCATCTAAACATGATATACAAGCATTCCAATGAAAGCATAAATCACAAAAAATCATACTTTAGAACCTGAAGTACCAAGTGAAAATATCTAGCAATGGGGGCACTAAGAAAAAAGATTATCTTTGTACACTAAGGTATCTATGCCTCCCAACCACATGGAACCCATAGGTCCACTCCCATTGTGCTAATGGGGATAATGATCTAACCACAAACACATATAAAGCACAATGTCAATGGCTAACACTCATGCCATATAGTATGGTGACTAAAACCAAGATCATAGACTTAGCATAAATTACACATCCTAGTTAGACACTCAAAGTACTACTAAGTAGCTGCTGACATCATGGAGAGTCACTTAACATTGACAAGCCCAAGCTAGTATTGGTAGTTGCTCTCCCCAATGGAAGGCACACAATCCAATTTTAATTATCTTAAATTTATTACCACCTAGTATTTTTATTTAGTTATCATTTATATAAAACTTCCTTTGCAAATTGGGAAACAAACACTAGGTTACGAGATAGAAGCTCCCTCCATATGTTAATCTATCCTACACATGCTCATCTGATGATGAGTACCTATAGGCATGCAAATTCTCAACCCAACCCTAATGATCATAACTTCTAGAAGTACCATGAAAGATCAAGCCTCTCCAGTCACCCAAAAAATGTACACATACGTACTTGTGTGTGGTGCACCACCATCAGGAAGATCATAACACAAGGACTAGATGAGAACATAATACAAAAATCATTCAACCAAAAATAGACTTAGGAGAACAGATTCTACATGAATTCCAATAAATAATAAAACCATACATCATGAACTCACTCAACTGGCCTCAATTTGGGAGTATGGATTCTACACAAATGCTAATGATGCAACAAGACCAAACATCATGAACTCACTCAATTGACCTCAATATGAGAGTATGGATCCTAGTGTCCACAAAACAATATCAAAGGTCCAAAAGAAACCATAACACCAGGTGAAAATCACTTAACTAAACACAAAGTCAGGAGTATGGATGCAACAAGCACCCCAATGCAAACATAAAAGTGCAACAATGGTTTGACTAACATCCAAATGGATGATTCATGTCTACGATCAAACTCATGCCAAGAAAACCCAAGAAAATAGCGTGGCACACAAAATGAAGTAAAAACACCAAAAATTAGAAAGTTTCAAAATTAAAACCCATTTGGTCTATGGTTACAAAACCCTCAAAAATCCAATAATATTTGAGTTTGGACACCATATGCAAAAATGACTAGCATAACAATGCAAAACCCTGAACCCCCATCGCAAAAATAGGAAAAATGTTCATATTGACCAACCAGACAAAATCAATAAACATAAACCAAGGGGAACACTAGTTCTTAGCCTCCTAACAAATGGATGTCAAAAATAGAAGCTGAAATGGAGTAGAAATAATAAAACGGGAGAGCCCTACCTCACAACCAAAAGAGAAAAATGGGAAACTGAACCATAAAATAAAAATCCCGTAGAAGGAGTCAAAAATCACAACAATCCAAGGTCTCCCCAAAGCTGGATCCAATGAGACCATCCTTGTAATGATCCCATGCCTATAGCTCCCACAACGAAAAAAATAATAAATCCTCATGAAGAGGATTTTGGGTTTTACTCTTAAACTTTCTAATTCAAAAGTGAAAAGTGAGTAATTAAATTCCTTTTTCAATACTTATTCACTTTTTGAGTGAATAATTGATTAGGAAAAATAACTAGCCAACCTAATTAAATCCTAAATTGACCCAAATGAAAACAAGCTATTCCTAGTAATAGGAATTCATCTATGGAAAAGATGCCATAAATTAAAATAACATTAACTAAAGCCTAAAAACTCCAAAATCATAGAATTTTCTTAACAACTTTCATGACAATGCGAACCTCTAAATGAACAGACACGCTTATTTTTTTAATCACATAATGCAAATGAGTTCAGATTTAATAATCACTAAAAGGATTAATTAAATACTTAAAATAAGGATATGTTGACCATACAAAGATGAGGTAAAATATGAATAGCCGAATCACTAACTTCATATGCCACTACCATGGATATAAATCTTTCATAGTAAACAAAACAATCAAGTGAAATTGCATATAAGAACATAGTTGAAGTAATAAATGCATTAAATAACCCAATTTGACCATTTATTCAATTATACTAAAATAATCTATTTACATCACTCACATTCGCATATATCATAATGAAACAAGAATGAAGTAAATAACTATAGCATTTAATCCATCACATAACATTATCAGACCTAATGTCTCTTTCAACACACTAGGACCCCTCATGAACCCTTTTGATACATTAGAGCCACCAAGCCTCTATTGTAGACACCTAAAATTCCTTAGAAAATAAAGTATTTTTATTTTCTAAAAAGTCCCTGATGACATCATCATTAACTAATTAATTAATTAATTTTTTATGCCATTAAATCCCCTTGTCTTAATTAAAAATATTTAATTAAGGAATCCCTCCCTAAATGTTTAAATCCTATTTAAACATTTTTTTCCTTATTTATTAATTATTTAATTAATAAATTGACCAAAAATTCCAAAATAAATATTTAATTTATTTTTTTCTCAAAACTTGGCCAATTTCCTTAAGACCACTAACCTCTTCCAAAATCTTCTAATCCTTCTTTAATTTCGATTAAAGGCTAATACCATCATTTTCTAACCCTAATCCCAACTCAAAATATTTAACTAAGGTTAAATATTAATCCTCATGTTTATTAAAAATGTTTTAATAAATATTTTCTCAACCCAAACCCTTGAGATAAATAAATATTATTTATCCTCAAAACCTTATGAAGTTCTACACTCTTCTAGAAGGACTTTATCCTCTTCCTAAGCCAATCTCTAAACTTCCATTTTAGCCTAATCCAACTCATCCACCCATACTAACCAAGCTTAGCTACTAACTCACCCACCCTCATTGAATGCCATCCACTTGCATATCTCTAACATCCCTAATCTAATCCTAAACCCAAGCCTAATCCCCCCCTAACCTTGTCACATTTCCTAAGCAAGCTTAAGACTTTCCTAAGCCAAGCAAAGTCAACAATCTCAACTCCCTCCAAAATATTCCAACCATTCAGCCATAAAGACTCTTACAAGCCCATTCATTGCTCTTACAAGCTATTTATGAGGGTCTTTAAGACCTTGAGCCTCCTTTGTTGACTCATCCTTGCTCTTTCTTTCATCCACTCACCCTGTGACACTCCCTAATTGGTTGTAAGGAAGCATAATCCATGTGCTCTCCTCTCATGCAATCTAAGCCCTCCATAAACTTTTTCCTTTCCTTCTATCTGAGCCCTCCATCCCTTAAGCCTCTTGCTTACAAATTGGATCCCCTCCCAAGCCATATCATCACAACCTTTAAGCTAAAGTTACCATGCCATTTTGAGAACAAACTCCATAGCTTTTGCATACATCCACACCCAAATTCCAAGAATCCATTGAAGCTAGCTTAAGTACCTTGAGCATACATCTTAAATCTATCAAATAGACTCATCCCCAAAACAAGAAAGGCTTCATTGAGAGAAACTCTTAGTGGTTCATATTCTCAATTGAGGGCTTGTCTTAGTCTCTCTTATATGTTATAGTATTTTAATGTGTAAATACTTTTGTTTTCATTAAATTAGTGTTTTGAGCATATTAGATTAGTGTATACATTTTGGCACGTCCAGTGGGACCCCACTATGGGTCATTTAATCATCCATTTCTATCTATATGTTATTTTTTTTAATAATCTAATGTTTCTTGTTGTTTGAGTGAGTTGTAGGGTGTTTCACTTATTTTTGTAGGTTGAAGGGCACACTTGGGAAGAAGACATACCCTTTAAAATTCAAAAATAATCAAAAATATAAAATTTTTTTAGGAAAAAACCTATGCATTTTAGTTCTTTTTACGCAATGTTGTCTTTGCAGATTGGCGTCTGCACCTGGCAAACTGTCGTCTTCGCCAGATACTCTGTCATCTCCGTAACCAAACTAACATCTTCGTAATTTGGCATCTCTGCCTGGTCTTCTACTATCGGCACTACCACCAAATTGTTGTCTTTGTAATCTTATCTGACATCTCTGCAGTCCAGCGCCCCTGCAACATACTCTGTTGTCTCCGCTGCCACCTCTAGTACTCTTTCGTCTTCACCGCGGCCTCTAGTTTCCTGTCGTTGCCAACCTAACCATCATCTCTGCAAATTAGCATCTCTACTTGTCTCCTATTTTTTGTACCACCAAACTGACCTGTCGTCTCTGCTTCTTTCTCTTTCGTCTCTGTTGATTGGCATCTCTGCAGTTCAGCGTCTCTGCAGTTTGGCTTTTTGTAGCTATTGCAGGTTGGAGCATATATGACACCACTAACCATGTTTTTTTTAGGTTCTCCTTACATGGTTTAATGCTTTTGGAAAATGAACTTGAATGTTTAAACATTTTTCATTGAATGAATGTCGCTCAAACACAATCTTGAATGCCATGGATTAAAATCAAATTTTTTTTGGAATGCATGATTAAAACAACAAATCTAATCTTGAATGCCATAGATCAAATAATCATCTTTTGGGGCATAAAAAGAATCTACATTCTAGAAACTTTCTAAATTATAAAAACCAAATAAGGACGCTCTAAGTGAGTTTGTAGTTGGACTCACCCTCTTTAATCACCCATCAATTTAACTATTGGTTGCAATCTCAGTGTCATCTATGGGGATGGGTCCACCTAAGAGGGTGTTAAGTTCTCCACAAAGATCAAACTTCACTTGTGTTTTTATTAGTTTTTCTAACTTAGAAAATTCCTTGAATGCATATTAGGCTCGCTAACACTTCATTTGGGCATTAAAATTTGAACAAATCTTGACGTGGAGGGCCTCCGGGCGCGTGCTTGAAATTGAATTTCACACATCTTTGTTTTGGGCTTAAAACATAATCACACCAACTCTTGAATGTCTTAAAAAAAAAAAATCGATACTTGACGAGGAGGGCCTCCAAGTGCATGGGTTTACTTTTTTGTTGACCCTAACTCTTCTTCTTATATTCATTCTTCGATCGATTTTACTTTTGTCAAACACTTCAAAGTTGGAATAAACATTGCATCCTAAACATGTGTGTTTTCAAAGTCTAGATTAGCAAACTTAAGTGTCTATTGGAAAAAGAACAAATGTGTTTTTGTGCCCAAGGTCATCCAAGTCTTCTCTCCCCTTGTTGTCTTTCAAGGCCATCTTGGGTGCATAAGATTAGGATCCAAAACTTTGTTTCTCTTTTTAGGAGGCCTTCTTGGAGATTTCATCACCCCTTAGGATGACCTCAACTCTAGTGTTTCGATGGAGTATAAAAGTTGAGAGGTGAATCCAAAGACACCTCTCTTGAAATCAAGATTTTTTCACTCGGGCTAAGCCTCAAGGAACTTTATACCCTTGAGAAGTGAAAGAGGAGAAGTGGGTTACCACTCCTCTCGGTTGTGTGACATCTTTTTGGTTTCATCTATGAACTTGGGCCTCATGTACCTTGGGTATATCGAGGACTCCCTAGCTAAACCAACTGTCAGCCTTGTAGACAACCATCTAGGGTGTTAATGTGTTTGAAGTGACTGATCAAAACATTTGTAAAACATACACACTCTTTGGTGCAAGTATCACATTATAAGAATCAAAAACTTCTATTTGGTTGTTCCTATCTATTGCTTGATTTTTTATTTCTTGAATGAATGTTTGCCAAACTTGATCAATCCTAGCTTAGGGCATACTTAGCGTAGTCACTGCCTATTTCTAAAGTTGAACAAGTTGAAGCAAAACAATTGAGATCTCTCAAAGCCAAGAAAATTTAAGAATTTATGTCAAAACAACCCAAACCCAAACAAAAGTTTCACAAAGCCAAACTCAAGCCATCTTAGGCATACCAAGAATTTTTAGCCAAGAGAAAGGAAATAACACCAAGCCCTCGAATTGCCAAACTCCACAAAGTAGAGGAAAAAGCTGTCGATGAAGCCCTTCAAGATGTTTGGTTAGATAGCACTATCCAACTTAACCAACATCTAGGAGTTAACCTTGCTTATGCCTTAACAACTAGGCATGATTTCTATGATTAGACCCCGTTGTTTCTCCACATCTTCTTTCATAAGCTTCACTTTAGAGTCATCTTTGTAGGAAAGCCAGCCATCTTTAGTCCTCCCTTTAAGCATTTTAGCTCATCCATCTCATTTAGAACCAAACCATCTAGCCAGCAATCCAAAAACTTCACATCCAAGCCTTCAAAATTGTTGTCACCTTGCCAAAAGTTTGCAATTACTAACATATTCCAAATCCACCAATCTCACCAAGGTTATATCTTTGACAGAGCTTTGTCTAAGGTAATCTAGCTTTGTCACTTGTTATCCCTCATCACCTTGAGCTAAAGGTTGGGATCCACAAGTGGTCAATCTCGTGTTCTTCCTAAAGGATCATCAGTCTATCCTTAAGTCGATACAATCACCACCAAGCTTGCACATAGGAAAGCAAACCTTTTGTGCTTTGACAACATATCTTTGAAGTTAGAATTCCCAACCCAATCCTCCTTAGGTTTTTTCATATAGCTTTGCCTCAACCTAGGAAATAATTTGCATAGAAAACCCTTCCTCTTTTGCATCCATCAGCATTGTTGCATCTCATCCCTAGGAAACATTCTGCATTTTCATGTCACCTGTCACTTGCTTAGGCAAGAAGAAGAAGAAAAAAATAGAGCCCTATCATTTGGATCAAACATCATCACTCCCCTTGAGCACTCAACCATCCTTTAGCCTAGAGAAAGCTATACCATCACCTACTGACATTGAAGCTTTCATGAACCAACCAGGAAATGCAATATTGGTGAACGCCATTATAGACAAGAACAAAGAAACAATCATGGCTAACTTTTGAAGGGACAACATCGGAGCCTTCGACTTTGGAAGACCTCCTCCCTTATCAGATACATCTCACCCCTTGTTTGAGCAACTCCCACAAGCCATAGGCTCTTATGATTTGAATTATCCTCAATATGTGCCAAAAGAAGAGCCTCAAGCCAATCCATATGATCCAACTGACCCAAACATACCATCCTCCAGCCAAGTTGAAATCTCCATTCTGCAAGCTAATCCAGCCACCACCACTCCACCATTGGTCCATACCACTCCATCCCGAACCCCCTTCACCCAAAACACCTCATCATTCACTCCCTTCACTATTGCTTCTGCTGCTCTCCAACCTAGCCTTCCAAATCCACCCATATCCCAAATCAGTGCTAGTATCTTTGGCCAACCTCAGCAATATACAATTGGGATGCCACCCATGGGGCCAAATAATCAACCTTTCATCACCCACAACTTGTTTACCTCAGCTCAAAACACAATTCCATCATTTCCACTAGGTCCTTGGAGCTTAGTGCCATCAGCCACAAATCCACAAGCTACTATCTGCACTCCACAAAGCTATCAAACCCCACAAGCTACTACCAATGTTCTGCCAAGCTCTCAAGTGACCCAAGATCCTACCACCACTCTACCAAGCTTTCAAATCCAGCCACCAAGCTATCAAACCCCATCAATTCCATTCCCAAGCTTTCAATTTCCACCACCTCCACCACCAACTAATCCATTACCTCCTATCACCAACTATTTTTCTATGCCACTTCTAGGAGGAAATCCACCACCCCCAACCAATAATTACTTGGCCTCCTTTGCCATGTATATACCTTCCCAAATGGGAGCACAACCCACATATATTGGTCAAACTCCTCAAATCCAAAGTCAAGTTCCACAAGCTCCCCAATCCTTCCCCCAAGCTTCGCAACCATTTTATACCTTACCTCCACAAAGCAATCCATTTATCCCATAGCCAGCTTATGTTCCTCAATCACTACCCCAAATCCCATACAACAACAAGCCTCACAACACATGCAACAATATGTGCCACCTCCACCTTAGCAACCCATCATCCAACATTCAGTTGCCTAAGCCATGTACAATCCCTACTAGCCCATACCTCAAAGCCATCCATATTCCATTGCCCCATCTAGCACATACCTACCTCATGGCACTCCTACATTGGGGGCACCCCAGCCATCACCCATTAATTTAGAATGGGAAGCCATGAAGACAACTTTGAAGAACATTCAGGAGGTAAACGATCCAAAAACCCTTCAAGTTTGAGAATGTGTGTCGTTACCCATTTGACAGAGCCATTACCATGACACCATTTCCCAAGCATTTTGAGACACCCAAATTTGACAAATTCAGAGGAAAAGGAGACCCTATCACACATATCAAAAAAATTTACATGCACTACCAAGAAGTGGCATACAATGGCGTCTTCCTCTTGCATCTCTTTCCCAAAAGCTTGGTCGGACCAGCTCTTGAATGGTTTTATAGAATCCCTTATGGTACAATTAAAAATTTTGTCGAATTATCTAAGGAATTTGTAGCCCAATATGTCCATCTTGTTGAAATAGAGCTATTAGTAGTTGATCTTGTCCACACTAAGCAAAAAGGTGAAGAAAGCCTTCCTGAATATCTACAAAGATGGAAAACCCTTACCACCCACATATCTTGCACCTTGTGAGAGTGCCATTCGGTGAAAATGTTTATTGATAATGCCCATCCTAGCTTGGCTCACCACATGACCATGAACTATTTGCAGACCTACAAAGATATCAAAGAGAAAGGAATGATCCTTGAGCAAGGACTCATTAAAGATGGTGTGGTCAAGATTTACAAGGAAGCCCACCAAAATCAATCACATTCCAATGAAAAGTCTAGGTATTGGAACAAAAACAAGCATGTTGCAACAAATGGCATCACTGACACCAGACATGTGAATACTGTTGGTCCTTCCCAACACCAGTCCAACCACCATATCAACCAAACAATCAACAAGCTATCAACTACCAATAGCAGAATAACCAAAGCTATCAAAACCACAATCCAAGACCCAAATTTCAAGGGTCTAGTAATCAAGCTAATGCCATCAATGTAGCTGCAGGGAAAAAGCCCATATTCCAACCTGCACCTAGAAACTATACATGCCTTGGTGAGCCATTGGATGTCATTTTTGAGAAATTAGTCAAGGAAAATCTCATCAAATTTCCTCCTATCCAGCAAATTGACCCAAGCCAATCCAAAGCTACATGGTACAAAGATAATGAGTACTACAAATTTCATAGGGTAAAAGGTCACACTACCCTCAGATGCATGAAACTAAAAGATTATGTGCAGGACCTCATTGATTGGAAAGAAATCACCGTTGGTGCCCAAACCTCTCCCAATGTAGGCTTATAGATCTATCAAAATGCTTTTCCTCCTCACAACAACCAAAATCTTGAAAAATCACCTATCCAAACCAACAACAACACCAACAACCGCCAGCCAAACCAACAGCATGGAAAGAACAATGACCACACTTCATCCTATATAAACTATGGTAGCATCATAGGTTGTTTATCCAAGAAAGAGCCTTCTGTCAATGTTATCAATATCCAAGGACCAAACAATGAGTGTGCAGTCACCATTAGAAGAGCGTGATTTAACATCGCAGCCCCATCAGTCCCATCAGCACTATCAACCCTAGTAGTATCATTAGCTCCATCAAAAAGCCAGTACAATATCTTGGAACACCTTGGGAACATGCTAGCCCAAATCTCCATTTTAGACCTTCTCTGCACTAGTCCTATGTACAAGAACATCCTTGACAGTGCTCTCATAGAATCCTGTGTCCCTTCAGATATCAATGCTACTGATTTTTGTAATCTCATTGGACACCTTTCATCCTCATGTGCCCTATCTTTCAAACCCACCGACATACCCATGGTCGAGCCAGATCACACCCTTCCACTTTGCATAGCCATCATGGTATCCAATTTGGCCATAAAAAGAGTAATGATAGATAATGGATCAGCTTTGAATATCTGCACCCTAAAATTCATAAAATAAGCTGGGTATACTGAGGCAGACATCATCAGTGAAGTTATCACCATCAAAGCTTATGACAACTTGGAAAGAACCACAGAAGGAACTATTTTGCTACCAATCAAGGTTGGGCCAATCATCCAAGAAACACTCTGCCATGTTATTGATCTAAACCTACCATTCAACATCCTCCTTGGCCACCCATGGATTCATGCCATGAAAGCCATTCCATCCACTTACCATCAGTGCATCAAATTTTTGCATCAGGGCACTAAGGTAACCATCCACGCTAATCCAGAACCCTTTACTTACTGCAATGCAGTTGAAGCTTCATATGCAAACTATTTCCCTAGAATTGATATTGGTACATCCATCGCCAGTTCATCCCACACTTGTAATGACCCAAAAACCATCCTCGCCTCCACCCTATCTACCATGAAGATCAATAAAAAAGGTTGTGGAAAGTATAGTCTGTTAGATGCATTTGTTGTCATGCACTCCCACTTGATCCACACACCCATGGACGACCGAAATATCACAAAGCTAAGGAGATTCCACCTCCTTGATACAAACAGTTTGGCCCAACAACCTTTGTATCTTCAAAAATCCCTCTTCATGAGGAGCTCACTCTAGATATCAACAATTGGTTACATAAGGATGCACCTCCAAGAAATCAAGCACGCCTTGATCACTTCAGCCAGAAGTATCCCCAAGAACATAAGCTCATCACTAAAAAATGGAACTATCAAGGTGGTGGTCTAGGACTAGAAGAAAGAGGCATGTAGTGCCCCATCGAAGCACACCAGTGGGAAATGAAGTCAGGTCTTGGCTTTGGCATACCCACAATTGGGGGCACCAATGAGAACAATCATGCCTTTTTGAACATTCACCATGACCTTGTCAAAATTGAAGACATTCCTGAGGAAGTTGAAAAGAGAGCCTACGCCGATATCCCAGACCAAATCTACTTGGGAGACTCTATTCTCCAAGAACTATCCATCCACCTCATTGACCTACCACTCGCCCATCCACAACTCATAGATTGGGACCAACCAAGCATCATACACATTGATGAGTTCACATCAAAGGAAGCACTTCTAAGGTTCATGGGAGTTGAAACACCTCACAAGAAAACAAAGCCAGATTCTACCTATATCTATAAGCTAGATCCCAAGGGGTATTTTGGAGAAAATCCCCAACCTAGTTCTGATACACCCAAAACTGGAACTAAGGTGAATCCGAGACTAGCTAAGATAGTGAGGAGAGCCCCTCAGCAAGAAAATCTAGAGTCACAAGTAGAACATGAGGATTTAGCATTTCCTCCTCAAGATAATCAACTAGAGGTGTCTTCTATTCTAATTGAGGATACTAGAGAAGTCAACATCGATTCTTCAGAGATCCCTCGACTTGTTCACATTGTTGCATCTCTATCACAAGACCAAGCTGATCTCCTCTTTGAGGTCTTATGAGAGAACATTGGCCAATTTGCATGGTCATATCAGGACATGCCAAGACTTGATCCAAAGCTTGTAGTTCATCATCTTGCAGTCGATCCAAAGATCAAGCCCGTCAGACAAAAGCTTAGAAAAATGTACCCCAAGGTGGCATTACTGGTCAAAGCTAATTAGAAAGAATGTTAGTTGCTAAGGTTATTTGACCTATCGACTACTCAGAGTGGATCTCCAACATGGTCCTCATCACTAAACCTTCTGATGACATCAGAATCTGCACTGATTTCAGAGATCTTAACAAAGCTTGTCCAAAAGATGATTTTCCCTTGCCCAACATAGATATGATTGTAGATCTTATAGCTGGACATGAAATTTTGTTCCTCATGGATGGATTTTCTGGGTACAATCAAATCAAGATTGCAGAAGAGGATTAGTATAAGACAACATTTGCTACCCCTTAGGGAACCTTTTGTTACAACATGATGCCTTTTGACCTATTAAAGAATTCTGGGGCTACCTATCAAAGAGCTATAATAGCCATTTTCCATGATCTTATCCATAGCATTTTGGAGGATTTGTGGATGATATCTTGGTCAAATCTCATACTTTCATGGACCATCTTGTTGACCTGGAGAAAGTCTTTGATAGGTTAGCCAAATATCATCTCATTTTGAATCCCAAGAAGTGTGTCTTTGGGTCACATCTGGCAAGCTTCTAGGCTTTATAGTTTCTAAACGAGGTATAGAGATCGACCCAAAGAAGGTCAAGGCTATCTTAGACATGCCTCCTCCCCAGACACTGCGATAGCTTCACTCTCTTCAGGGAAAGCTTCAATCTGTTTGATGCTTCATCTCCCAGCTTGCAGATAAGTGTACACCATTTGCACATTTACTAAAGAAGGATGAGAACTTCAAGTGGGATCCTTTATGTCAGCACAACTTCGATCAGCTCAAGCAGTATCTTGCCAATCCCCCTATCTTGGTTCCACTAGTTCCTGGTCATCCCTTGATCTTGTACATATCAGCAATGCTTACTACTCTAGGGGAACTTCTAGTACAACATGATGACTACAGCAGAGAATTAGCCATCTACTATATCAGTAGAACCCTAGTTGGTTATGAACTCAATTACACTCTTATGGAAAAAGCTTGTTTGGCAGTTGTTTTCTTAACTCAAAAGCTTCGCCACTACATGCTAAGTCATACCATCCAACTAGTCTCCAAGATCAACCCTCTCAAGTATATGCTCTCCAGAATAGCACTTACAGGTCGTTTGGCCAAATGGGTTATGCTCCTTAGTGAATTTGACATCCAGTATGTGGACAGAAAGGCAATCAAAGGGCAAGCTATAGCAGATCACCTAGCTGATATGCCTCTAGTAGATACATATCCTTTGATCATAGAATTCCTAGATGAGCATATCTATCTAATTGAAGAACAACCCCCATGGAAACTTTATTTTGATGGCTCACACACATTTCATGGATCAGGGGTAGGAATATTGTTGGTCACACCTCAAGGAGATTACATTCCAAAAGCCTTCAAGCTACAATTCCCTAGCACCAACAATATAGTTGAATATGAGGCTCTCATAGTAGGATTAAAGATAGCTATAGAATGGAACATCATTGAGTTACAAATCTTTGGAAATTCTCAGCTCATCATCAAGCAAGCCCTAAATGAATATCAAACCAAAGATGAAAAGCTACTACCCTACAAAGAGCTAGTTGATCAGCTAACCCAACATTTTACAAAGCTTTAGTTTACACAAGTGCCTCGAATAGAGGACAAAGTAGCAGGTGCTATGACTACTGTCGGCTTGTTCTTGGAAATTCCCCAAGTGGCTATGTAGTATAAGTTCTTAGTTGAGCAACTCCTCACGCCCGCCTATGTGAGTGAGGATTCAAACTATGTTTGTATCTTGGTTGGTCCCCAATCCCCTTGGTACCATGAGATTCATGCTTACCTTAACAATGGTATCATCTCCCCTCACCTCATACATACCCAATGCCAAAACCTCATCTAAAAATCATCCCACTATGTTCTCATAGCCAATACCCTGTATTGTTGGGGTTATCACAATACTCTCTCTAGGTGTTTAGACCAAAATAAGGCCACGATGGTGTTAAAAGAACTACTCTTCAAACTTTGCGGTGCCCACACGAGTGGTATTTTCCTAGCATGACAAATCCTTAGAGTAGGCTACTATTGGCCTATCATTGAATAAGACTCATGTGACTTTGTCAAAAAGTGTCTTCCATGTCAATAGCATGTAAATCTCATGTACGCTCCAACACAGGATCTACAACCTAGTGCACCACCTTGGCCTTTCACTTGTTGGGTCCTTGATCTAGTTGGAACTATCACACCTCTCTCATTTGATGGACATAAATGGATAATAACAGCTATAGACTATTTCACTAAGTGGGTGGAAGTAGTCCCCCTAGTCTCAGCTATAGGAGTTCAGGTCTCCAAGTTCATCTTGTACCACATTGTTTGCCGCTTTGGTATCCCATTCACCATCTTCACCGACCATGGAGGTAACTTTGAAAATCTAAACATAGAAGAATTATGAACTTCCCTCCACATCCATCACTACTTTTCTAGCCCATATTTCCCACAAGGTAACAGCCTGGCAGATGCAACTAACAAAACCCTTCTCAAAATCCTAAAGAAAGTTGTCAATGATTCCGGCCGCGATTGGCACCTACAAATAAATCCAGCCTTATGGGCCTATTGAACTTCCTTCCATACATCCATAGGCACAACTCCATACTCCTTAGTCTATGGTGTTGAAGCAATACTACCCATAGAGGTTGAACTTCCCTCCTTGCGCATATCTTTGCAAGGGCAAATATCAGATGAAGAATATAAAGTAGCTAGACTCACCCAACTAGATCTCTTAGATGAGAAGCGACAACAAGCCTATGATTATCTCATAGGCTATCAAACTCATCTCAAAAGGAATTTCAACAAAAAGGTACTTCCATGAAACTTTCAGCTAGGTGACATGGTCCTCAAAGAAAATATGAAAGTCCAAGTAGATTGAGAAAAGAAAGGCAAGTTTGAACCTACATGGCTTGGTCCTTATATTGTCACTGCATCCTTTGGCTCTGGAGCCTATCAGCTATCTACACTAGAAGGAGAACTCTTGAATGATCCTACTAACATCATTCATCTCAAGAAGTTCTATGCTTAAAGATCCTTGGTATACGTATCTTTTGAAAAATCCAAAAAAATAGTAAAGAGAAATAAGCGTCCAATGGTAAAAACTTGGCAATTCAAGCACCTTGGATAGGTACTTTGGTGAAAACCTAGTAATTTAGTCACTTTGTGTACTAAGACTAATCCGTTATCTATCACTATCCTATCCCTCATCCATTCACCCACCATCCCATAAAACGCCTGCTTGTTCCCTTGGTGTTCCAACCAAATATCCAAAATCTGATGAAGCTTGTAAATACCTCCTGTATAGCTTGTAAATCTTGTACCTCAGCTTGTAAATCTTGTACCAAAGCTTGTATTATACCTTGTAAATCTTGTACCATACCTTGTATATCCAAATCTTGTCCAAAGCTTATACCATATTTCAGCTTGTATTATATACCAAAGCTTGTATCCTAGCTTGTATCCTATCACATGCACATAAAGATCCCATTTTCCTTAAGCTTTTCGCAAACCATCTACCTATCTGCCTATCAACTATTGTAGACATCCCACCCTTCACAAACATTTCCATCTCACAAAAACAAAACAAAAACAACCTTGTACATTTGTAACATATCTTGGTCTGTTAGCTTGTACATCCTCTTTAGCTTAGTACCATTGTATCTATCCAGCTTTTGTGCCAGTTCCTCCTTGATCAGCATCCTGCCCACATTGCAAAAACCTCGGTTAGCTATTCCAATGCATCCTTTAGCTAGATCTCCTATCACCAAAGTGGTATCCTTCTTAGTTAAGCTTTTTAGACGCATCACTCATCCAGATCCATCAGCTTAGGTGCTCTCTAATAGATCCTTGTAGGATATAGCTTTCTTCATGTCTGATCTTGGTCCGTTAGTACCTTGTCCTACCCATCTCATTGGAAAATGGTCCTCTTTTGGATTTTCACTTTCTTTTAATTTGGAATCTTCCCTTTTGGGTCTTGAAGTATCTTTTCCAAGCAATCTTTTTGTTCCCACCTCAAGGTTGCCACAATCTTCCATATCATGGTATACTGTGAATGGGGCAAATCTGAGTGTAACGTCTTGATCAGGTCTTTTTTTTGTTTTTCTTTTCTACTTGTGGGTTACCCAATGTCGGTTCCACTTTGATTCTTTCGAGATTCATGTGTGATTTTGGGGCAACCCTTGCGTGTTTTTTTGAGTCAATTCATTAGTCCTCTAGATAGTTGGTGACACGGCCTTGACGTTCTTGGTAACCTTGGCAATTAACCAACAGTCCTATAGAAAATCTAGTGCTCAACTACATGGTGGTACTTCTCTTTGAAGTATCCCCCTGCTCAATAAGCTTCAATGGATTCCCTTCATCTCCATTATCCCCCATCCATATCCCACATCTGTCTCTCCTATCCCAGCTTGTGCAACCATATCTCTTAGAATCAATCATCACTCTTAGATTTAGGGATCCACAATCCTAGTCTTAGGGATCCACCCATCAAATCAATCACCAAGCCTCATCTTTCGAGATCCACAATCCTAGTCCTAGGGATCTCCGAAATCCATCTTTTGCCATTCTGACTCTTTGAAATCTTGTTGCATCAGCTTTATCATCCCATCATCCATCTCCCTATCCTAGATTCCTTTTTATAGCACTCCGCTCCTTCATCATCCACTTTCCCCTAAAGTCTTAAGCTTGCTTCCTCTTGTGCCTCTGACCTCCCTTTATCATTCTCCCATAGTGAGAGTTTGAGCTAATTCAACCCCTTCTCTTTGCCAGTTTGAGTCTTCTTGCTCATCCCAAATTCTTGATTTTTTCAAGAAGCTGTCAAGCCTTGCTTTCTCTCCTCGTCGCCTTCTTGAGGGGGCATCTCATAGTCCATTCTCTCCTCTTCTGCTCTAGCCTTGGGCATCTTATTTTCTTATCTTTGATGCCATGCCACTTGCGGCATCACATCAAAGAGGGGCAACATGTAGACACCTAAAATCTCTTAGAAAATAAAGTTTTTTTTATTTTTTGAAAAGTCCCTGATGACATCATCATTTATTAATTAATTAATTATTTAATTAATTTATTTATTTTTTATGCCATTAAATCCCCTTGTCTTAATTAAAAATATTTAATTAAGGAATCCCTCCCTAAATGTTTAAATCTTATTTAAACATTTTTTCCTTATTTATTAATTATTTAATTAATAAATTGACCAAAAATCTGAAAATAAATTATTTATTTATTTTTTACCCAAAACTTGGCCAATTTCTTTAAGACAACTAACCTCTTCCAAAATCTTCTAATCCTTCTTTAATTTCGATTAAAGGCTAATCCCATCATTTTCTACCCCTAATCCCGACTCAAAATATTTAACTAAGGTTAAATATTAATCCTCATGTTTATTAAAAATGTTTTAATAAATATTTCCTCAACCCAAACCCTTGAGATAAATAAATTTTATTTATCCTCAAAACCTTATGAAGTTCTACACTCTTCTAGAAGGACTTTATCCTCTTCCTAAGCCTATCTCTAAACCTCCATTTTAGCCTAATCCACCCCATCCACCCATACTAACCAAGATTAGCTACTAACTCACCCACCCTCATTGAATGCCATCCACTTGCATATCTCTAACATCCCTAATCTAATCCTAAACCCAAGCCTAATCCCCCCCTAACCTTGTCACATTTCCTAAGCAAGCTTGAGACTTTCCTAAGCCAAGCAAAGTCAACAATCTCAACTCCCTCCAAAATATCCCAACCACTCAGCCATAAAGACTCTTACAAGCCCATTCATTTCCCTTACAAGCCATTTATGAGGGTCTTTAAGGCCTTGAGCCTCCTTTGTTGACTCATCCTTGCCCTTTCCTCCATCCACTCTCCCTATGACATGTGTCACTTTCTGATTGGTTGTAAAGAAGCACAATTCATGTGCTCACCTCTCATGCAATCTAAGCCCTCCATAAACTTTTTCCTTTCCTTCCATCTTAGCCCTCCATCCCTCAAGCCTCTTGCCTAGAAATTGGATCCCCTCCCAAGCCATATCATCACAACCTTTAAGCTAAAGTTACCATGCCATTTTGAGAACAAACTCCATAGCTTTTGCATACATCCACACCCAAATTCAAAGAATCCATTGAAGCTAGCTTGAGTACCTTGAGCATACATCTTAAATCTATCAAATAGACTCATCCCCAAAACAAGAAAGGCTTCATTGAGAGAACCTCTTAATGGTTCATATTCTCAATTGAGGGCTTGTCTTAGTCTCTCTTATATGTTATAGTAGTTTAATGTGTAAATGCTTTTGTTTTCATTAAATTAGTGTTTTGAGCATATTAGATTAGTGTATACATCTATAAGCACTTATATTTTTCAATAGAGGAGATACACCAATTGGATCTACAATAATCTTAGATATCTCACCTGAGTTGATGTCATGTCAATTTTGAATCTTTTTCCCAACTAGACCTCATTGTCCTTTTATATTACCTTTTATATTACCTCTTTAGTGGTAAAATAGAAATATTACCAAAAATTACTTGTTAGAAAATTATGAAAAAATACAAAAATTCTAGATCTCACTCTTATCTATCATCCTAAAAGGGTTTTTCAAAATACCAAATATAACTATATGTTTTCTTGAGCACACAGAAATAGCCATGTTATTTTTTTCACCAAAAATAGGAACTATTTTTCGTGCGCATGGGGTTTGACCTTCTTAATCTTGTCCATTTTTAAAATAATACTTTAGAAACTAGATTAAGAGTACTATAGTTTTTTTGTTTTACACATTTTCTCATTTTTAGTCCATGACCCTCAAATGTGTCTTCCAAGATTAGGTTTACCTGATTTTAGAAAAAAAAAAGGTGTCCAATTATACCCCCTTTTTGTAAACCATATTGGTGCACTTACTTGTGTGTATTTTTCTTGAGAAACTTGATTTTTTTTTATCTTAGTGAGATGAAATTCTTTACACATAGCATTCTTAGGTTTTTTTAGATTTAGTAAGACTCTTACTCTTTTCTTTCTACCAACCTTCACCATGCTCTCAAAGTTTGTATGACATAACCATACATCCTCAACTTTAGCAAAGCATGCTTCAACATTAGGAACAAGATCAAATAAGTTACCTTTTCTTTGTATCCCAATTCTAATCATATTTCCTTCATCATCATAGATCTTGAATTTTCTATTTTGAAATTTCATCTTGTGACCTAAATTATTCAACTAAGAAATACTCAAAAGATTATAATTTAGTCCTTATACCTAGTAAGCATCGTCATGTGTGATCTTATAATTCAACATTAGTGATCCTCTACCTTTCACTGGACATGGAACATCATTACCTAACTTAATAGTTCGACTATCACATATTTCTTCAAATTTGTCTAACTTACATAAATCGCCAGTCATGTGATGTGAACATCCACTATCTATTATCAATGATTAAATCTTGCTAACATATGAAACAAGTGTAGTTTCACTTTCATACCTTTCTCTATTGGGATATTCTTTGATAGAAACATTTTCCATTTCAAAAAATTCCTTCTCTTCATTAGTATTGGACTTGGTGTGCTCTTCTTCAACAATGTAACATGATTCTTCCCTTTGTTTTTGTAATCCTTGTTCTTCATGCACTTGTAGTCTTTCTTGTCATTTATATCACTCTTACTTTTGTTAGGATACTTAGTAGAAAAATGACCAACTTCATTGCACTTGAAACAAATCAAGGGTAGTTTACCTTTGAATTTACCTTTACCTCTTGATAACCTTCTTAGAAATAGTGCTTCAAGTTCATCCAGATCAACTTCAAATTTTGACACTTTCTTCCTTACTTTTCTTCTCTTTCTTTGAACTTCCAATGGTTAGTGAATACTTAAAAGCATTCCCAGGTGTTACCATATTGTTATCATAATTGCTCACTACAAATGCAGTCGGCTGACCAACTAAATTGTCAAGTGTCAAAACATTACCATTCATAGCTCCTACTTCTTGAATTGCATGAACTTTGATAGCATAAAAAGGTAGAAGAGTTCTAAGAACTTTACTTAAAATTTCAATATCACTGATAATAGCTCCAACAACTCTAATTGCACTTATAACTTCTTTGATTTGGTTCACATATTGTGCAACATTCTCACCTTCCTTCATTCTCATTTCATTATAATTACCTCTAAGACTTTTTGCTTTAGCTCTCAGTACATTTGGATCTCCATAGTGTACAACTGCCAATTTGTTCCACATTTGTTTAGCACTTTTATAGTTCTTGATATCATCAAACTCAACATCATTAAGGGCATATGCCATTTCAATCATTAGGCTATTGTGATTCCTTTTCTTTTTCATTTGTTCCACCATCATAGGAGTAACAAGTGAAATGTATTCATTGTCCAACTACTATGCTATATTATCTCTAATTCTAGATAGGTACAACCTCATTCTATCTTTCCATGATGAGAACCTTATTCAACTCTAGTACCTCTCTCTTATACATCTTCAGATATTTGGCTCAAGTTCCTTTAAACTTATTTCTCCAAGCATTGTGCTTTGATACGAGTTGTTAGATAACTGAAAAGGGGGTGATTATATTTAGTTATCCTATAGTCCCTTCAAACACCTTAGTACCAAATAAAACTTCATAAACATCAAAAGTATTTACTTGCTAATCTCATTCAAATTCATAATTAACTCACATAATCATTTTACTCCAAGTTGTTAACTCACTATTTTTTTTATTACCTATTGGATATAATTGATTAATTATGTGTTGTCTTTGATGTTACACAAATTTTATATCATTATCAGTCAATATATGCTGAGCTTGTTTAGGAAGTGAAGACAGTTCTCAGTGTCTACTGAGCATTCCTGTGTTTGCCTAGTTCAGAAGGCAGTGTCTACTGAGTTCACTCAGGTGTCAAAGGAGAAGTTGTAGAAAGTGAGTGTTAACTGTGCTCAATCGATTAATGAAGGAAAGTTGGATGGAACCAGTGCTAACTAAGCTCACTCAGTTGCCAAAGGATTTTCATGAGTTTGCAATGTTAATCGATCTTTTGTTGGTTAACAAAGGAAATTATTTTTGAGTCAATTTTTATCGAGCTGGGTTGAATAACGAAGGATTTTATTATTTTGACATACTTAGCTTAATTGATTTATCTATTGATTCCAACTGACTAAGGTGATAAATATTGACTATTCTAAATTGTATTTGAGCTAACTCAACAAATTAGAAGATATAAGTATAAGGTCAAGTTGTGATTTTAGAGTATGTAATTCATGATGATGATTAAAGAGCTAGTGATGAGAACAGGAAGCAAATTTGAAGAATAAGCAAAATATCCTTGTGGAGCGACAAAGATATATTCAATTAGGAAGGATCCAGTACAAGCCAGAATAGAGATCTATAATCAAAAAATTAGCTGCATTCAAATTAGGTCATCTTGTTGTTACTCTCTAACCATTGTAGTAGTTATTTAAATCTCTTAATAGAGTTGTCTTAACAACCATTTGCAAACCCTCTAACGAGGTGGCAATTCTATTGAATTGTCTCAAGACCTCTAACGAAGCCACTCCTAATAGGGTGATTAAATCCTTTAACAGGGTCACACCTAATAGTGTGTTTTGTAACCTGTAATAGGGTTGGCTCCTAACAGGGCTTACTTCAAAAGAGTAAAAAATAGTAACTAGTTACAATTGGTGGTTTTTCCCAAATTGGGTTTCCATGTTAAATCCTGGTGCCTATTGTGTCCATGAAATTTTCTATTATGTGTTTGTAACTTAGTTAAAGTAATGTTAATCACAAACAACATATAAAAAGGTTTATATGTTAAGCATTTATTGAGCTAATTTAGTTATTACCAAGTTACAACATTCTGTGTGTGTTTGTCAAGCTTTAGCAATATTCAATTTTTCAGCTTGTATTTTTGTACTAACATCTAAGGGATTTGGGATTTATTTTAGTAGTAACTGATTCACCCCTCCCCTCTCAATTACTCCTCTTATATTTCCAAAAATTACCGAATATTAGTAATAAAAAATTAATATTATCTAGATGTTACCATCCATTTACCAAGTTGTAGTAAAAAGTAAATATCATGAAAATAAACTTGCAAGATAAAAACATTCACACTTT
Organism: Cupressus sempervirens; assembly: GCA_028749045.1. NCBI lineage: Eukaryota > Viridiplantae > Streptophyta > Pinopsida > Cupressales > Cupressaceae > Cupressus > Cupressus sempervirens. The sequence goes on along the minus strand of CM053785.1, from coordinate 217,704,361 downwards.
TGACACCAATATTTTTAACATGGAAACCTTGTAAAAGGAAAAATGACCTAGGACAAACAACCCAAAATTTTCACTCTTCTAAAGTGAGCTCTGTTAAGAGACAACCTTGTTAAAGGTTTACATACACATTGCTAATGTGACTTGGTTAGAGGATTTATACCAAAATATCATTTAGACCTTATCACTCCTTGATTCATCCTAAAGAGTAAACTACTCTAAAGGACTTATAAACACTACTAATCAATGTTACCATATAGGATTTCATAGACTTGTTAGGTCTACCTGGTTAAGAGATTTATCTGCTACAATGGTAACAAACAAATAGTACAAATGATATGTTAGGTTTATCACTTCCTTTCTTATTTGGATCTTTGTTCTACTCAATCTCTTTCTGATCTCTTACAGACTAATTCACTTCTTCTCACTTCCACTTGTTCATTTACTCTACTTAATCTTCTCTCTACTTTTCTTAGTTCACCTTGTTTCTTTCCTTCTCCTTGCTCCGCACAAATCACCAACTTATAACATAGATCATTATTCAACAAACAACCAAAACATGTTCCACCTCCTCCTTAAATAGTAGTCTCTTTTCATCCAAATTTTATCACTTAACCATAATCATCAATCTTTAGATTTAATTTATTTAGTCTCTTAAAAAATAGAACTTTCATAGAACTTTGTGCTCATCCTTATCCTTCTTTAATCTCCATCATAATATGTTCATTGTATTTTTCCAAATGTAGATCTTTGTAACAACATTTGAATTGTGCCTCTAAACTTCTTGAACATTCTTTATTTCCACCAAGAGTCTAACTTAGATTCCATCTTTATGAACTTGTTTTTCTTGTTGTTACTCAATGAACATAACATTTCTTTTGGGTAATACATCACTCGGGCAATACTAAACTTACTTGGTTAACATTGAACTTACTATTTGCTTTGCCAACTGCTCGGTGACAACTATAGTCACTTGGTGAACATTGTCTTCCTTCTTTCACCTTGGCACTCAATATAGCTTGTACAGTTCATTACATTACAATATTACATGATTGTAAAATAATTGAACCAACATTACATTATCAATGTCCAAATCATTCAAATTCCCATTGAATACCATATTTATCAACTTTTTCATCATCATACTTTCTTCGAATCCTCTTCATCAATCAAATGGTATGACACTCTACTAAATTACTATAATGTCTAATCAACTAATATTTGACATCAATGACAACATAATAATTGATATGAATCTTTTATATACTTTCCTAGCATTCTCAATTACATCCTCAGTTGGAACTAATGGTCATAGGTTACCATGGGACCCAATTTGATCCATTTGATCACATTATGTATGCGTAAGGGTTCTCAAACCCCTACAGACATATATCATGTGTTCCAATGGGTCAAAATGGGTCACAAGTTATCTTATGACCCCTTTTGACCCATTAGATCATATTATTTGTATGTATTGGTCTTAGGACCCTTAATAACATAGATAATGTGTTTGAATAGGTCATAGGGTTTTATAGGGACCCTATGACCTCTTTTTACACACTCAATCACATTATGTATGCTTAGGGGTTGTTGGATCCCTAAAGACATAAATGATATGTTTCTATAGGTCATAAGGGATCATAGGGTACCCTATGACCCTTTTTGACCCATTGGATCACATTATGTGTGCTTAGGGTCCTTAGACCCATAAAAAAAAAAGATAATATGATCTAATGAGTCAAAATGGGTCATTATCCTATGACCTCTTTGACACAGGCAAAGGATGAATAACTAGGGCCAAAGGCTCACCCAGCTATCCAAACCACCCTGCAAGAGTTAACATGATGGAAACAAACACAAGGGACAACAACCAAAGGAGGTGAAATACTTTTATTGATTCATCAAAACATCTTCATACATGCCCAGTTGTAAGGCCTTCTAGGTTATGGCCAATTACAAATACATTCACATTTGAAGATCCAACTACAAATTTGCACTTTCAATTCTATTCTCCAATCTTCTTTTCAAAAATTTACCTAACTCTAAGCCTAAACACTCTATATATATTTGCAAAAATGGCTTATAGATTATTCTAGAACATTACATAAGAGGAGGGCCAACCCAACAATGTTCTAGACACATCCTAAGAAAAGATCTTAACATAACTGTCACAATAAAAAATAAATCTTGCAAGTTAGCTTACAAGAATCACATCCAAATGCTAACACTCATCATACACTACATAACTCAACACATGAAGAAACACTCAGCGTACACTAGGTAACTTGACACATGAAGAGTCAATTGACATACACTACGTAACTCAACACATGATGGAATTGCTATAGTAACTTGGCAAATGAAGGAATGCTAGGCACATGAAGGACTGTTAGGCACATGAAGGACCACCAAGCACATGAAAGAATTGCTATGCACATGAAGGAACTACTAGGAACATGAAGGACTGCTAGGCACATGAAGGAACTGCTAGGCACATGAAGGAGTTTCTAGGCACCAACTTGTAGAATGAACAAAAATGAGCAAGATAACAAGGCAACCTAGGATGCTCCTACATTAGACAACTACAGTTGAAAGAAATGGTTCTCCTAAATCATTGAACTCAAATTGAGAAATCCATGAAGCATCTTCAATAGATCTATTCTTCCACTTCACCAAATATTAATAGTAATCTTTTTCTCTTGTGCTCTTGTCAACTCTCTGATCCAATATCTATTCAACTTCTTCAATCTACTTCTTAGGATAATTATTTGACACAACAACTTCATCCTTTGATTCATGATACTTATACAAATTAGCAATATTGAATATAGGAGATATATCCATGTCATTAGGTAACTCAACTTCATAAGCATTACCACTGTCAAACCTCTTCAAAACCTTACAATGTCCAAATTTCTTCATCTTCAGCTTACTATATGTTCCAACTAAGAATCTTCCTTTCTTCAGATGAACCATCACTTCATCACCAACTTGAAAATCATGGTGTCTTCTAGACTGATCAGCATTCTCCTTATACTTTTGATTACTTTGTTCCAACCTCAACTTCACTTCCTTATGCAAAGACTCCATAAAATCAGAAAATTCTTCTCTTGTAGCGCTTCTCTTTTCTTCACCAAAAACATCTCTCAAATTTGATATACCTCGAGGATGCATTCCAATAACAATCTCAAAAAGTGTCTTCCCTATACTCCTATTCACATAATTATTATATGCAAATTCAATTTGTGCCAATACCATCTCCCAATTACTTGGCTTATTCCCAACTAAACATGTTAGCAAATTTCCCAAGCTTCTATTCACAACCTTTTTCTATCCATCTATTCGTGAATGGAATGTAGAACTAAACTTTAGCTCAGTAACCATCTTCTTCCACAAAGTTTTCCAAAAATAACCAACAAACTTACTATCTCTGTCTGAAATAATACTTCTTGGTAGTCCATGCAATCTCACAATCTCTTTAAAAAATTTTTAGCAATATTCTCAATGTCTAATGTCTTCTTACATGGTATGAAATGAGCCATCTTAGAAACATTTTCCACTACAACAAATATGAAATCATACCTTTTCATTGTTTTAGGCAATCCAAGAACAAAATCCATACTGATGTCACTCCAAGGTTTCTCAAGAATAGTAATGAAAGAGTTGTATGATGCTGATCTTGATTTTTCTGAGGCATGGAGAGAGTGTAGAGCACCAAATCTAATAGATCACATATGTGAGTATGATGAGTATTTCATTCAAGAAGGTATAACCAGTATTTTGACTCACTCCCAACTTGACAAACTCCACAACTCTTTACAAAATTTTCAACATCCTTATACATTTGTGGCCAATAATACTTCTCTTTTAGTAAACTCATTGTCTTATCAATTCCAAAATGTCCAGCCAATCCACCACTATGTTTTTCCATAATCATATTCAACCTCATAGAACTTCTGGGAATACACAACCAAATGCCTTTGAACAACATACCTTCTTTAATGAAATACTCATCATACTCACATATGTGATCTATTAGATTTGGTGCTCTACACTCTCTCCATGCCTCAGAAAAATCAAGATCAGCATCATACAACTCTTTCATTTCATCAAAACCAACAACTTCAACCTTCATTTTAGTCAACAAAAAATGTCTTCTTCTCAATTCATCAACAACTCTATAAGTAAGTCCACTCTTATGCTTAATAACAAATATGAAACTCTGCAAGTAATCAACCCACTTCATATGTCTCTGATTCAATTTATGTTGACTTCCCAAGTATTGTAAAGCTTTATGATTAGTATATAGCACAAACTCCTTAGGAATCAAATCATGTCTCCACTTGTTCAATGCTTGAACAATGACATAAAATTCTTGATCATACATAGAATACTTCCTTTTAGCATCATTCAACTTTTTACTAAAGAAAGAAACAGCCTTACCTTCTTGACTTAATACAACTCCTATTGCATTACCACTTGCATCACATTCAACTTGAAATACTTTGTTAAAATTAGGTAAATCTAATATAGGTAATCCAACAACCTTTTGTTTCAAAGTTTCAAAACTCTTATCAACTCCATGTGTCCACTTGAATTCCTTTTTATCTCCCCTCATTTTCTCAGTCATAGCATTACAAATAACACTGAAATTCTTTCTAAAATTTCTATAAAAACTCGCCAAACCATGAAATGATCTTACCTCACCCACATTCTCAGGTGTAGGCCATTTCAAAATTTCTTTAACCTTCTCAAGATCCATCTTCAATCCATTAGCTGAAATCACAAATTCCAAATATATAATCTCCTCTTGCATAAAAGAGCACTTTTTCAGATTAATCAACAACTTTTCCTCTTTCAACCTCTGCAATACTTGTCTAATATGGTCAAGATGTTCTTCCTTAGTCTTACTAAATATCAAAATATCATTCAAATAAATAATCACAAACTTGCCCAAAAATCTTTTCAGAACTTTATTCATTAACCTCATGAAAGTACTAGGTGCATTAGTCAAACCAAAAGGCATAACCAACCATTCATACAAACCATCTTTTGTCTTGAAAGTAGTCTTCTACTCATCACCTTCTCTAATTTTGATCTAATCATAGCCACTCTTCAAATCAATCTTGGTAAAACACTTTACTTCACTCAAAAAATCCATTATGTCATCCATCCTCGACATAGGAAACCTATATTTCACTATTATCTTGTTAATGGCTTTGGAATCAGTACACATTCTCCATTCTCCATTCTTTTTAGGTGCTAATACAATAGGTATAGCACATGGACTCAAACTTTCTCTGAGAAAACCTTTCTGCAACAACTCATGACTTTTTTGTTAAGTTCTTCATTCTCTGTAGGTGTCAATCTATATGGCACTTTGTTTGGAAAACTAGCTCTAGGAATCAGATCCATACAATGACTTATACTTTTACTAGAGCTAAACCATCAAGAATATCATTAGCAATAATATCTTTATACTCATTTAGCAATTTTGTGATTTTTATTAGTACTCGACTATCACTATCCGTTGTCACTTAGTCATTACTAGCTTCTATTGCTCAGTCATTATTACCAACACTCGGTCCTCTAGGAACTATGGAAAAATAGACTTGATTCTTTTTCATTTCCTTTTCAAATTCTTTCCCATTAACCATGTAAATTTTTACAGCAGTACAATTAACCTCATATGGACTTTCAATCAAAGGTAGCAATGTTTGTTTCTTCCCATTTACTGAAAGAGTATATTGATTCAATCTTCCATCATGTACAACATATCTATCATATTGTCAAGATCTACCTAACAAAATATGACAACAATCTATGTGCATAATATCACACAAAACTTCATCAAAGTAATGTCCAATTTTGAACTTCACAAAGCATTGCTCACTTACCAATATCTTATGCTCATCTTTGATCCATGAAACATGATAAGGTTTGGGATGTTTCAGCCTCTGCAACTGTAACTTGGTAACTAGCTCTTTTGATGTTAGATTTGTTGAACTTCCACTATCAATGATCACTTTGCAGCATTTTTTGGCCATCTTACATCTTGTCTTCAAAAGACTTCTCCTTAAAATAGGTTTCTCATCACTTCCATTATTACATAAGGTTTTTCTCACCATCAAATTTTCTCTAGCCTCAGGTCTATTTGGTGAACCCTCATCATCTTCTTGAATCACAACATTTCCAATACCTTGCCTACTTTCAAAAGATTTACATTCAAAAGATCTATGTCCCTCTTTATCACATCTAAAACAATTACCATGAAATTCACCTCTAGAATAGGAATTACCTCTTCCTCGGTAAGAATTAGTGCCTTCTTGATAAGAATTACCACTTTTCCATTCGGTCTTGCCTTTTTCATCATTCTTCCATTTAGATTTTCCTTTATCCTACATAGAACTATCAGATCTACCACTTTCTCTATAAGATCTACCTCTGCCTCTACCTCTACCTCTTTGTCTTTGTTCATGCTTCTTTGTCAAGATATCCTCAGCTTTCAAGGCATATTGGTATGCTTCTTCTACACTTTCCAACTTCACAAAACTTATTTCATCTTGAATTCTAGATCTCAATCCAATAATGTACCTTGTAATTTTCTCAACATCATCATCCACATGTCTAGATTTGATGTCTAGATGTCCAATCGATTGAATTCCTTGATATATTCTTTCATAGTCATGTCTTTTTATTTCAAAATTTTCATGTTTCTCAATAGGTTAACTTGGTAATTAGTAGGGAGGAATTTTTTCTTTACCTTGTTCACCATCTTTGGCTAAGCTCATATCTTCTCCTTTCCTCTCCTTTTTCTATTAGTTTGCAAGTGCTCCCACGATAGTGATGCATGACCTTTCAACCTAGTGACTGAAATCTTCACTTTTCTATTATTAGGAGTGTTTTCATACTCAAAGAACTTCTCTATATCAGAGATCCAATCCAACACAACATTGGTATCCAATTTTTCATCATACAGAACAACTTCTATAGCAGGCTCTAAATTTGCCCTAGAAAACACTCGCAACAATCTTTCTTCATCTTGATCTTCTTCAGGTTTTGGATTATGGTTTGGTGTTGCTACTTTATCATCACTTACATAATCAAGATGTGCTCCTCTCCTTTGTTCTATCTCCACAGTATCTAATCTCACTACAATTTTTCTCAATTGATTCGATATAGCATCATCAACATTTCTTCTATCATGAACCATCTTTACAGATCAGGTTCGTACAAGATCGTAACCCTCTGCAAGTTATAGGTAAAATCTATAGATCTACAACCCTACAAGCAAATCTAAATCAAGGTTCTACATGATCCAATCTCTACAAGGATGAACCTAATGCTCTAATACCAATTGATTTAGGCAAAGGATGAATAAATAGGGCCAAAGGCTCACCCATCTATCCAAACCACCCTGCAAGAGTTAACACAATGGAAACAAACACAAGGGACAACAACCAAAGGAGGTGAAATACTTTTATTGATTCATCAAAACATCTTCATACATGCCTAGTTGTAAGGCCTTCTGTGTTATGGCCAATTACAAATACATTCACATTCAAAGATCCAACTGCAAATTCACACTTTCAGTTCTACTCTCCAATATTCTTTTCAAAACTTGGCTAACTCTAAGCCTAAACACTCTATATATACTTGCCAAAATGGCTTACAAATTATTCTAGAACATTACACAAGAGGAGGGCTGACCCAAAAATGGTCTAGACACATCCCAAGAAAAGATCTTAACATAAATATCACAATAAAAAATAAATCTCGCAAGTCATCTCATAGAAATAACATCCAAATGATGACACTTAGCATACATTGGGTAACTCAGCACATGAAGAAATACTTTGCATACACTAGGTAACTTGACACATGAAGAGTCACTCAACATACACTAGGTAACTCGGTACATGAAGCAATTGCTATAGTAACTTGACACATGAAGAACTACTAGGCACATGAAGGAACTACTAGGCATATGAAGGAATGCTAGGAAAATGAAGGACTTGCTAGGCACCAACTTGCAGAATGAACAAAAATGAGTAGGATAACAAGGCAACCTAGGATGCTCCTACATCACCCTTTTGACCCATTTGATCACATTATGTGTGTTTAGGGGTCTTAAGACCCCTAACAAATAGATAATGTGTTCCAATGACTCATAAGGGGTCACAAGTTACCCCATGACCCTTTTAGAGACATTAGATCATATTATGTGTGCCTAGGGGTCCTATGACCCTAGGGACATAGATAATGTGTTTCAATTTGTAACCCTATGACCCATTTTGAGCCATTCAATCACATTATCTATGCTTAGGAGTTCTAGGACCCCTAACAACAAAGATAATGTGGTCAAATAAGTCATTACCTATGACGCCTTTGGACCCACTCAATCACATTATGTGAGCTTAGGGGTCTTATGACCTCTAATGACATAGATAATGTGTTTGAATGGGTCTTAAGGGTTAGTAGGGTATGTTATGACCCCCTTTGACCAATTTGATCATATTATTTTTGTTGTCCCTATGACCCCTAAAAACATAGATAAAGTGGTCCAATGGGTTAAATGGGGTCATAGGTCACCTTATGACTCATTTTGACTACTTTGATTACATTATGCGTGCTTAGAAGGGTCCTAGAACCCCTAAAAATATAGATAATGTGTTTGAATGGGTCAGAAGTAGTCATAGATTACCCTATGATCCCCTTTGACCCACTCGATCACATTTATTTATGCTTAGGGGTCCTCAAACCCCTAACAACATAATAATATGTTCTAATAGGTCAAAAGGGGTCATAGGGTACTCTACAACCCCTTTTGACCTATTCAATCACTTTAAGTGTGCTAAAGGGTCCTAGACCCACTAAGGAGATAGATAATATGTTCCAATGGGACAAAAGGGGTATAAGTTACCCTATGATCCCTATTGACCAATTCAATCACATTCTATGTGCTTAGGGGTCCTTGGACCCCTAACAACATAGATTATATGTTCTAATGAGTCAAAATGATGAATTAGATCACATTATGTTTTTTAAAGAGTCCTCAAACCCCTAAGGACATATATGATGTGTTCCAATGGGTTAAAAGGGGTCATAAATTATCCTATAACCCTTTGATCAAAAGGGTCATATATTATCATACAACTCCATTTTACCCATTAGATCAAATTATGTGTGCTTAGGAGTCATGTTATCCCTAATGACATAGATAATGTGTTCCAATGGGTCATAAGAGGTCATAGGGTACCCTATAGCCCATTTTGACCCATTAGATCATATTATGTTTGCTTAGCGGTCCTCATCCCCCTAAGGACATAGAAAATATATTTCAATGGGTCAAAGGGGATCATACATTATCATAGTGTTGAAAACAAGATTGTTTAATGAATGGAATCTAGAACAATCATTATATTGTCAATGATGTCCAACCTGCTACTTGTTGGTGAGACAATTGCTTGTTTGTTCTGAATGCTATCATTTGTTTGATTGATGAAGAGGATTTGATCAGATGTGATAATAAGAGTACCTAGAGGAAAGGTTGAGTTTTTTGGTGTATAAAAGGAACACTAAGACCAAGTAAGACATGGATGTTATGATGTATTGTTTATCTACTTAAAGCTAAAGTTGATGGATACACTAGCTAAGTCTAGAAGAATAAGGGAAAAAAAGTGAGTCTGCTAAACTTGACTGAGTGATCAATAGGAGTCGAGTGATGGTAGTTCAAGCCAAGCAAAAAATTAGTTAGTGACAAGTAAAGTGAAGATCTAGTGTATGCCAAGAAATTTTAGTATGCATTGAGTGACAGTAAAAATTAGTATGCGTCAAGTGAATTTTAGTGGATGTCAAGCAACACAGTATGTGCCGAGCATCAGAGGTTAGTTTTTTTTGAGTGACAACAATTAGAGTTTAATCAAGGAATTTGATCTAAAAAAGTTAATTTCTTGGATTGTGTGAATTGTATTGAAGATAAGGTTGATGAGCTGGAGGCACAAAATTCAAGATAAACCATTTTGAGGAAAATTTAAAGAGGATTGTAGAAGTTTCTAGAGGGAACAAAATGGAAAAGAGGGAAGATTTGATGAATTTGACCTAATCCTAAAGTGGACAATCATTATTGAACAAAAAAGACCTAAATTCTCTTTATAAGGGGATACAAGGCTTGAAGCAATAGTTGGTATGTGTGAGAACCCAAGGAAGACAAGAAGACTAAAAAAGGGATCTATAATCTACAAGTGAGTTGTGATTTGTTATTAGATCAAGTGCTACTATTACTTTCTAATCATTGTATCAGTTAAGGATAAATCCTTTGGATTGAGGTTAACCTAACCGTCATTTGTAAATCCTTTGACTAAGTGACATTCTAATGGAATGTTCTAAAGTCCTCTAACAATGCTTACTCCTAATAGAGTGATTAAAATCCTTTAACTAGGTCACATTTAATACTATGTATTATAAATTTTAATGGGGTTGTCCTTTCATAAGGCACCACTTCAAAAGAATGAGAATTAGTAGCATGTTAATGGTTATTTTTCACAAAAAGTGTGTCCATGTAAAATCCTTGTGTCAAACTATATGAATGATTTTGTAGTGTTTAATGTTTACATTTCTACAAAGTGATTCTAACCTAGGATAGTGACATACTAAGCTATGGAATTATTAAATGCATGCAAGATACATGATAACGATATATGTGTGTGTGTGTGTGTGTGTGTGTGTGTGTGTGTGTGTGTGTGTGTGTGTGAGAGAGAGAGTTTTGTTAAATGCTGAAAAGTATTATTGGTACATTTGAACATTGGATAACTAATTCAGCCCCCCGCACCCTACTCTCAATTATTCTAAAGTATTCCAACAATTGGTATCAGAGCATTTGTTTCTTGTGAGGCATAGTTTGAAGGTATTATTAGCAAAAGATCAAAATGCCCTAAAGAGAGGTACTTGTTCTCAAAAAGCTTGCACCATTATCTAAAGTCTTACCTAAGGATAGCCTTGTGAAACATGGAAACAACCTCCAAGATGTGGGACTTGAACTATGAGGTTGAATCTCTGGAGAAGGCTGACTTCCTCTACTATTAGGATTCACTTAAACTATTCTTGAAGAGAAAAAGTAGAAGGAATACAAACCTTAGAAATACATTAGCAACAAATTAATAGGAGTTTTCATAAGAAGGATAAGGCTAGAAGTTTTAAGGAAGGTGATCTTGTGTTGAAATGGGATGTAGATAGAGAAAAAGTAGGGAGACATTCAAATTTTGATGCCTTATGGAATGGCCCCTATGTAATCATCAGTCGCAAACAATCTAATGCCTTTCAATTGAGCAGGAATAATGGTGAAGTATTGCCTATTCTAGTCAATGTAATATATTTTAAGCCCTATTTATAATGAAAAACAAATTCATGTACATATTTAGAATAGTTGTACTTTCCTATTTTCAAAGAAGTGCATGGGCACATGTTTCATTTTATAGGAAAGGGGTTTGGTTCTAAGTTTTTGCAAGTTATAGAAGAAAAAGGTATGTTATGTTTTAGAATGTAGTGAGGACGATAATTTTGATGAGTTTTATGATTTTAGAGACTCCATAGCCTAATGGATCTTTTGGTGGTCAATAGTCACGTGCTAAGAAGGCTTGCATTCCCCCTAAGTAGCTAGAAATGTTAACATTTATACTGATGTAGAGAATCATAGAAAACCAAACAATAAATGGGATAAATTATAATCCCTTCAACATCCATTAAGTAAATTCCATTGTTAGACATCTCAAGAGGAAAAACAAAACACTTCCAACACAAGTCTACCAATACTTCACCATTTGCATAGTCTTATTTATATTCCATAAAATATCATTCATAACTTTATTTTGTGATGTTTTCATGTCAAAACCTTTGAATAAATAATTTAAAATTATTCATTCTAAAATATATCCAAATCTAAGCCCAATCCAACAACCTAGTTACAAGTTATGATCTCTTTATCAAGACCCAATTTTGCTGTCAAAAACCAGAAGTAAAACCCAAAACCTTGCCTGGGGTGTTTGATATCTTTCTCAAAACAAATCTAAATGAAACCAAATAAATTTATCATTAATCATTTGTGATTATAATTTCATGATCTAGAATCCATTTAATTTTTCCATTCATAAATCATTTTATAAGCCCAAATCACTGCCTAAAACTTAAATGGAGATCTTTAAAAACTAGTTTCCACTCAAATGTATATAACTTTCACAAATATGCACAAAATGAATAAAACCAAATGGAAATGAAATTTAGTTCATATATATTTAAAATTAATATTATTAGAGGTCCTCATTCTCCAAAATTTATTTGTACCAAATGTTTCATTCAGACTATGGTCAAGTAGTCTCAAATTTGCAAATAACAACTTTTTCCAAATCTGCCATAACTTATTAATTTCTCAACATAATCACTACAAACTAGAACCAAACGAAATATTATTCATCCTATTTTAAATAATTACACTTTTTAGAACATTTCTATTCTGTATAGGTCTGTACAAGACTTGGAAACCACATAAAAATAGTTAACACCAATCAAAACTCCAAGTTATGAAGATAACAATTGTTTCAAAATGATCTTCCTCTTCTCATTCATTTAAATCTGATTTGGAATGACCAATACAATGATTTTATAGTGTTTGTGGTGGTTTAAAACTTCCCAACCACCTTTTAATCCAATAATCATTCCCCTTACAATATTATGCACTTTTTTTTTGACAACATTATGAACTTTATGCATTTTTTGCATTACAACTTTTTATGTCATTGTGACAACTTCACAATTTTAACTCTGAACTTAAAAATTATTTGAATGGACACTTGAATCACCCTAAAATGGACTTACTAGAAATTTTACATCAATTTTAACCTTTATTAGACATTCTTTTATATTTTGATCTTCTTGACAAAACTAGGATCTTAACATGACAGTATTAACAATGCCATACAAATGGCTTCACATAGCCTTACATATCAACTAAAATATCTCACAAATGAATCAAATATATTTTAATATCTGATCTAATGACTCTTAATCTCATGTAGCTTGGGTTCTCTTGCACCATATACCCTCCCATCAAAAAAAGCAAATTTAAATGATAATTCACCCAACAGTCACCTAGGGTTTCTTATGAATGATTAGTATTGGTCGTATTCCTATTTCATATTATGCCTTAAGATATTCTAAGTCATAATAATGTGATTCACATGGTTACAACCAGTTAGGTACTAACTAACTTTGTTTGATTTCACCTGATCGCATGATTATATTGACATGACTATGGTTTAAGTTATGATAGTGTGGAAAAGATAGATATTCAATGTTCCAAGACATATCCTACACTGTTAGATCATCTAGATCTAAAACTAGTGCATAATCTTCATGAGACAAGAAATGGTTAAGGTTTAAGCTGCGAAGTAGCAGTTTCCTTTGTTTCACTTGATCAAAAGGTTTAGCGAGTAATATCATTCTGAGGAGGCAACAGTGCAGATATGGTCTAACCTCAACTTTGCAAGGTCATGGTGGTTAGTAAAGAATTTAAAGTATAGGTTGTGAGGTAGTGATGATCAGTAGATCATAGTTTCATAAGCAGTAATAGTTATTAAGGGAAGGTGATGGTGAGTTGTGATCATGGGTGATTGAATGCAAGGCGTAAGGATTGGACTACAGACATGGTGGCATAACAGTAAGAAATGTTTGGTCTACATAACATAACTTAATGGTTAAACCTCAACTAAACAATGGTCATGATTGAGTTGCAATTTGATCATAGCAAAATTAGTTCCTTGAATGATGAATCTAATCTTTTTGATCCTCTACAACCACTTTCATTGATCCCTAGGCTTGATAAGTGCAAAGAAATACTCCACCACCATTTGTTGATCCATTCATTCAGTTAGAGACTAAATGACCATCGCTCCTAACCTATAAGAGATTTTTTTGGTGAGGAAGTGATCCTTTCATGGATGCATTTATGCAATAGTTAGATCTTTCCAATTTTTGTAGTGATTATTCTCTAGAGATTTGATTGTAGTGGTTGATTTTTGTGTTATGAGGGAAGTCATTCAAATTATGCTTGCACTATAGAGGTAGATATTGTACTCATTCTTAGGGTTGGATCTTCTCTATTTTCTCTAGTACTACCTTGGCATGCTACTATAAAATTCCCTTTTGCCTTTGAGTTACATGAATTTCTGTCTTATCATTTTCAACTGTCATCATACTGTGTAAGCTTGTTTGCCTCTCTTCGATGTACTCTGTATCACCTAATTTAGTTAGTGTGTAAGGAATACTAATCTAATAAAATCATTCACACAACTAAACAAGTTAACACTTAAGATAGGACCAAGGTTATCACCACAAAAGGAAGCAAACCAAGAATGGTAGGCTCATTATGGTAAAACCCATGATGAAGTGATATATCCCTGATGGGAGGGAATGTATGCTCACATGCTCAAGCTTCCAATAGGTGGGGGGTTTTCACCAAAAATGTGTATGGATGAGGGTTTCAATAATGGAGTTATGGAGAGATTTCAGCATAATGATGGTATTTGGGTAGTTTTTAGGCTCTCAAAATAGCATTATAACTTTGTATGAAAGGTGGATTCTTTTTGTGAAGGGAGAGGGTTTCATTTATAGGCCAAGGGGTAGAGAGATGGATGGTCAAGATGCAAGGATGAAAAAATAGTGAGTGAGGGTCAAGAAGAACTCAAAGGGGAGCACATAGATTGTGCTTGTTTAGAGCCAATAGGGAAGTGACACTTTTCACAAGGAGGATGAGTGTGAGAGGATAGGATAAGGGTTGGTCAAGGGAGTAATGAGGGGGGTTCAATATGTAAGAGGGATGTAAGAGTCATAAAGGGGGATGTAAGAGTCATAAATGTTGGAGGGTGAGGGTGAGGATGAGTTTGTTGACTTTAGCTTGGGTTAGCAAGTCTTAACCCTTGCTTAAAGTTGTGCACATGTTTAGGAGGGCGATTAGGATTAGCTTAGAAAGGGGGTTGGGGGGTAATTAGCTTAGCTTTGATGAGATAGATTAGTTAGGTGACTAAGTGAGGTTAGTATGGGTGAATAGGTTGGATTAGGAGTAAAGTTTGGTCTTAGGGATGTTTTAGGAGCTTAGATATTTTATTAAATGATTTATTTAATAAAATGAGGGTATGGAATTAAATTAAATAGATTTGAGAATTTATTTAGTTTAATAAAGGAATAGGGTTTTAATTGATAAATTGATTTTGGGTTATCATTTGATATTATAAATTGGACTATAGTTAATTTATTAATTAATTAACTAGGGTATAACAATTAACTAATTAAACAATAAATATTCAATCAGTAATGTCCTAAGAGATGACTAAATATGATTAACTAGTGATGTAATCAGATTTAGGTGTTTACATTATGGATATCTATAATCTGCATTCTATGTATCTCTTTGGCCTGTGAATGATAAAAAGTGAAGCATTTTCCTTTTGTCACTCATATGGTTGTTTGATCTTTGTGTAGTTTATAGATTAAAGAAAAGTTTGAACCTGTATATCATTGGACTATCATAATAATAGCACTATGAATGTATGGGTAGAGACTGGTCTATACACCCTATTTTGGTGCATCACCTCTTTAGAATAGATTAGGTAGTTGCTTTCATGTATTCCTTCTCCCTTTTCTCTTCAAGAATAGTTTAAATGCATCCTAATAGTAGAGGAAGCTAGATTTCTCCAAAGATTCAACCTCATAGTTCAAGTCCCATAGCTTGGAGGTTGTTTCCATGTTTCATGAGGCTATCCTTAGGTAAGACTTTGGACAAGGGTGCAAGATTTTGTGACAACAGTACCCAAGCATAACAAGGAGAACTTTCTTGCATGGAAAAGTTTGATAAAGCTAAATTTAGGAGGACTTAGAGACTATGCACAATCTCCCATTTCCACTAAGCATTTTGACCCTGTTGGAGCCCCTGCTACTACATATCTGAAAAAGAAGAAAGAACACAATAAGGAAATGTTGGAAATTGCATCCAACCTAATCTACACTAAGTTTGATGACATCAAAGGACGTGACTCTACTAAGAACATGTGGTATTCTATTGAAAAAATCTATGGAGGAGATAAAAATGTTTTGAGAGCCAAATCTGAAAGTCTTAGAGGTAAGATTGATGATATGAGAATGCAAGAAGGTGAAAATATTGTTTAATAATGTGCCTAAGTAAAAGAAGTGGTAAATTTTATAAGAGGAGCAACTGGTACTATTGAAGATGAGACTGTAATTAGCAAAGTATTGAGGACACTTCTGCCTATCTATGTTATTAGAGTCTCCACCATACAAGAGCTAAGATATACACCTAGTAATGATCTAACCTTTGAAGAATTGATGGGTAGTCTCACTACCTTTGAACTCTTTGATTTTGATAATTTCATAAATAAATTTCTAGTGATAGTGATACAGATCAAGATGATGTAGAAGAGCTTGAAGCATTGTTGGCTAGGATATTTCAAAGAGGCAAAGGAAAATAAAAAGGTAAGATCCCTATTATATGTTTCAATTGTAATGAATTTGGTCATATTTCTACAAGGTGTCCTAAGAAGAAGAACAATAGAAGTGGAGTAAAATTTAGAGGAAAAAGAGATGAGAACAATAAGGATTATAAAGACAAAGGAAATGAATCCTACTACATTGTTGAAGAGGAATCCAATGAAGAATATGATAATCATAATGATGAAGTTTTCTATGTTGCAATGAAGGATGATTTTGATGAAGATGAGGCAACTACACTGGTGTCCAATGTGAACAAGAGTGATAGATGGATTATTGACAACGATTGTTCTAATCACATGACTGGAGATAAAAGTAAGTTCAATTCTCTAGTGCATTATGATGGAAGTGCTAGGTTAGGAAATTATGCACCATGTATGATCAAAGGAAAAGGATCAATAAAGCTAATAGATAAAATCATATGTGGTAATGCTTATTATGTAGAAGGACTTAATTATAATTTGTTAAGTGTGTCACAATTGAATAGTGTTGGATGTAAGGTTGAATTTGGAAACATAAAAGATAAGATTTATGATGCTAATGGAGAACTAATTGGAAATCGTGAAAAAACTAGAGGTAATCAGTTCTACCTAGATATCAATGATGCTACTTGTCTTGTTGTACAATTTGATGATGTATTGCTATGGCACAAAAGACTGTCATGTAAATTTTGATAATTTGGTTAGTATTAGTAAGATGAAGAGAGTCAGAGGTTTGTCAAAACTAAAGAAACCAAATAATGTAATTTGTAAACAATTCCAATTAGGAAAGATGGAAAAATCTAGTTTTAAGAGTAATACTCAAAATTCAAAAGGTATTCTTGAATTAGTTCATACTGATTTATGTGGACCAATTAATGTGCAAAGCTACAAAGGTAAAAAGTACATTATCCTATTTGTTGATGATTATTCTAGGATGATAATAGTTATGTCTTTGAAGAAAACATTTGATGCATTTCAAATGTTTAAGTGGTGCTTGGCAAGAGTTGAAAAGGAAATTGGCAAGAGCTTGAAATGTATGATATCTAATAAAGGTGAAGAATTTACATCAAATGAGTTTGAGATATTTTGTAATGATAGAGGAATCAAGAGACAAAATTTTACATCTAAGACCCCTCCACAAAATGGGATTGTTGAAAGGAGGAATAGATCTATAATAGACTATGCTAGAACACTTATGATGGAGAAGAATGTTGCTTTGAAATATTGGAGAGAAGTTGTTAGTACAACTATCTATACCCTAAACCAAGTACAAGTCAAGAAAGATACAAATTCCACAGATTTTGAACTTTGATATGGATACTCACCTAATGTAAGATATTTTAAGGTATTTTGAAGCAAGTGCTACATTTTAAAGGACAATAGGAATAGAAAATTTGATACTAAAAGTGAGGAATGTATATTCTAGGTTATTCCACAAGAAGTAAAGCTTATAAATGTTTAAATACTAACACTAAAAAAATTGTGGAAAGTGAAAATGTGAAGTTTGATGAATATACAAGGGTACATGAAGCTAACCCTACAAAAGAACCTAAAGACAACAATACTTTTGCATATTTTTATGATGATACAAGTGATGATGAAGCTGTGAAACAAGTTACAAATCAGCAACAACAAGATTCAGTGACTACCAAGTCACATACAATGAATGTCGAGTTGCATTTAGGAGATGAGTTGCATTTAGGAGCTTAGTTGCAATTAGAAGCTAAGGTACTTGCTGATGATGAGATCAGTGCACATGAAAGGAATGCAAAATTACCTAATAGAGAAGCACAGAGTAATACTAAATTTGAAAGATCTATTATAGAAAATAGAGTAGAACCAAGATTGTCAAAGTATGTTAGAAGACATCTATAGTGCCTCTTGTGTTTGCAGTCTATACCTTGTCTATTTTGATTCAAGAGGTACTTGATACTCTTATTGTTATTTGTACTTTGAGTTGACCTCAGGGTCAAATATTATACTTTGATTCAGTACCATAGATGCTTTACTGCTATACTATTGACTTTATCATATTTGCATGTTGATGTTATTTTGAGATGACAATAGATCTATGATGATATCTGGTTATATGGTTTATTGTTCATATGTGTTGATTATGTTATGAGTTGGATTTTATGCTATGCTTCTTTACTTCATTCATGTATCTTTATGCTTTCTATGAACATGAGTGGTGTAAATGGATTAATTAGTTATTTAATGCATTAATTTCTTTGGCTATTATATTATATGCAATTGCACTTAATCATGTGTTTTAGTGTGCAAGATGTATATCCCTAGTAGTGGCCTATGGAGTTAGTGATTCAGCTATTCATATTTTACCAATGTCATCCTTGTATGGTCGACATATCCTTATTTTAATTGTCTAAATTAAACTTTTTGGTGATTAGTAAATCCAAACTCATCTACATTGTATGATTAGACAATGAGTGTGTTTGTGTATTTAGACATTTGCTCTATCACAAAAGTGTTAAGTGATTTTCTGTGATTTTGGGTTTTCAAGTTTTAATCTTTTTAGATTTAATTTTTGTTAGCTTTTCATTAGGTGAATTCTTGTTACAGAGAATAACCTATTTTCATTTGGGTTGATTCGGAGTCTAACTACTCTAGTTGGCTATTTGGCCTAATTGACTATTCACTCAAAAAGTGAATAAGTTTTGAAACAGTGATTTGATTATTCACTTCTCACTGTTTGAAATAGAAATTTGAGAGCTTTTTGAATATCCTCTTCTAAAGGATTCAAATTTTGTTCATTCTGGGAGCTGTGAGCATGGGTTTTTTGCGAGGTCAATCTTATTGGATCTAGCTTGGGGAGGTCTTGCTTTGCTACCACTTTCAACAATTTCAACGAGATATTTATTTTATTATGTAGTTTTCAGTTTCTGCCCCTTTTTCTGTCTGGTAGGGTCTTCCTATTTTATTTTATTTTCTCTATTTTAGCTTATGTTTCTTGTAGTAGTATGTTAGGAGGCTAAGAACTATTGTTCACCTCCATTTTTGTTTGCTAGTTCTGCCCAATTGGTCAAGTACGAATGTTTTCCCTATTTTTGGGATGAGGGTTTGGAATTCTAAGCCATTATGCTGGCCATTATTGCATACGGTGTCTAAATTCATTTATTTTTGGATTTTCAGGGTTTTTGTGCCCAAAGGCCAAATGGGTTTTGATTTCAAAAATTTTCCAAATTTTGGTTTTTTAACTCGTTTTGGATGTCATCCTATTTTCTCAAGTTTTATTGGCACAATGTGTTTCATGGACCTAGATGATCCATTTGGATGTCAATCAGATCACTATTGTAGTTTTATGATGCATTGGGATGCCTGTTGCATTCGTCCTCTCAATTCTATTTTCAGTTGAGGGAATTTCTACTTTGTGTTCTCATCTAGTCCTCATGCTTTGATCTTCATGATGGTGGTGTGCCACACATGAGTATGTGCACGTACATTTGTTGGGTGACCTACGGGGCCTAATCTTCCATGGTATTTTTTGGAAGTTATGATCATTGGGATTGGGTTAGGAATTTGCATGCTTACAGACACTCATTGTTGGATGAGCAAGGATAGGCTAAGGTAGCATATGGAGGGCGCTTCTATCTCATAGCCTGTCAATCATGATGCCACAAGTATGGTAAAGGGAGCTTTAATTAAGTGATAACTAAGGAAAATATTGGGTGGTAATAAAATTAAAGATAATAAAATGTATGTGTGAGAGCCTTTCCATTGAGGGATGTTGTATCTACACAATCTAAACTTAGGCTTTTCGATGCCAAGAAATTCTCCATGATGCCAATCCCTACTTAGTAGCCCATTGAGTGTCTAACCAGGACTTATAGTTTTGCATTATTTTTGTCTTGGTTTCAGTCATCATATTGCTTGGCATGTGTGTTAGCCATGGGTGTTTATTTTGCATGTGTTTATGGTTGGATCATTATCTCCATCAACATGGCAGGTGTCAACCTATGGGTGCCACATGGTTGGGAGGCATAGCTACCTTCACCACTACTAGGGACTATTGTATAGAGATAGTCTTTTGTTCTAGTGCGACCATTGTTGGATGTTGTCACTTGGTACTTTGAGTTTCGGAGTATGCTTTCTTGTGATTTATTCTATCAATGGAATGCTTGTATATCATGTTTCAATGTTGTGCTTTCTTTTTATTTATGTTGTCATTGGAATAATTGTATATCATGCTTAGATGATGTTATTTACTAATGCATTTCCTTACTTTGATGATTAGCATGTGATAGGCAATGTTATCTACTTTGTAGGATTATCTAATGCTTTCTATTAGCATGTTAGATTTCATTATGCTTGTTGTAGCATGTGTTAGTAGTGACATCCCTATTATGACAGTACTGACAATCTAATCAATGGCTTGAGATGTTACGTGTGGGGGATGGCTAGGACCCATGATGGTCTTATGATGCTATTGATGGTTGGGAGGAACCACATACTTAGTTTTTTTGTATTGCTCATTGTGATGTTAATTCCTATTCATTGCGATATTATTTCTATTTACTATGATGTTTCTTTTAGTACTCTGCAATGTTTCTCATATGTTCTTTTACTTCAATATATGATTAGATGGTTAGATGTTATTTCTAGCCTTCCATCTTTTAGTTATGGTTGGAGTGTCCTTGCCTTGAGATGTGGATCTAGTACTCCCCGATGTGGAGGAACTTTGTTCTTAGATTTCTTAGCTTTTTACTTCTTTTTTTTTCTTAAATGTTGATTTGGGATCTTATGCAAGATTTCACTTTCTTGCGTGAGGATGCAAGTCTTCGCACAACATGTTGGGTTTCTTTGTGTGGCTAGGCACTTTCTCACACAAAACACTACACCAATTCTAGGGTGTCTTTTTTGTATGACCAAACACTTCCTCATGCATTTGAGCACTTCTTCATGAGAAAAGACACTTCTTTGTGTGGCATGATCCACTTCTTCATGTAGAATTCTAGTAGAGAATGTTCTTGCACAAAAAATAGGGGCTATCTAGGCTTGTCAGAGAAAAGTTTGAAAGTTGGTTTTGGACACCCTTTTAGGTTTTACATCTTCATAGTTCAAAACAAATTTCCTAAGGGGTTTAAAATATATCATTTAAGTATATTTAATTCCTTATACTTAAGATATAGTTTAATATATGTGACAAATCTTTTGAGATAGGTTCCAAACCTCTACAAGCTAAGATAAAGATTCTAGGAAATTTTAGGGCTTCAAGAATTCAGACTTAGCCATTTTTTAGGAGTCAGCTTTTGTCTTTCAACTTGGTTGATCTCTTATGTTTTCTTGTTTATGTTTTTGGTCAGTGGTGGCACTTGGAGATCTTTGGTGGTTGGTTGTTGGTTAGTCTTTTGTTGTGATCTTTATGATCCATGTATGATTGTTGTCATGTGCTTTCATACTTGTTTAAAAAAATATATATCTTGCTTATATTTCATCCTTGTTCCAAGGATCTCTGAGTGGGGCATTACAACATCACCCTACTGAACAAATTATTGCAGACAAAGAAGCCATACCTATGACAAGGAACAAGTTGAGAATGGATACATGTTTTCTAAGCATGCATGAGCCTAAGTCAGTGAAGGATGCATTGGAAAATGATGACTAGAGTCAATTAATGAGAGACAAGATTGATTAAATTGAGAAGAAAAAAACTTGGTCACTTGTACCCAGGCCATAGAACAAGAATGTTATTGGAACCAAGTGGGAATGTAGAAATAAACTAGATGAGAATGGTGAAGTCACAAGGAACAAAGCAAGATTATTTTGCAAGGGGTATGCTCAAGAAGAAGGAATTGAATATGGAGAAACATTTGGCCTTGTTGCAAGATTGGAAGGAGTAAGAACTCTACTTTCTTACTCTGCATACAAAGGTTTTAAAGTTTACCAAATGGATATGAAATCTGCATTTCTAAATGACATATTGATAAAAGAGGTTTACATTTAACAACCTAAAGGATTTCTTAGTGCAAACAAAAAGAACATGGTATGTAGACTACAAAAAGCTTTATATGGTTTAAAGAAAGCTCCTAGAGCATGGTATGAGAGGCTTCATGACTATCTTGTGAAGATTGGTTTTGAGAGAACTAATGACAACAATAATTTCTACTTGAAGATTGAAGGAGGTAAAGGTATTTTACTAGCTGAAATTTTTGTTGATGATATCATATTTGGAGGGAAAAAAGCATTATGTAAGACATTTGTTGATTAGATGATGAAATAATTTGAGAGGTCCATGTTTGGAGAGATTAAATTCTTTTTTGGCTTGCAAGTGTATCAAATGTGTGAAGAACCTCCTTATAGCAATATCGTGAGAATGCTCGAAATAATAGAATACAAAGTGATAGCAGAACTCAGAATGAATCTACTGATCGCAGGCCACTTCAAGGGGGTAACCTCCTTTGAGCAAGCTCAATACAATAAATTCATCCGTGCCCATCAAGGGCCTCAACCTATTCTTATATACTGGGTACGATCTAGAAAAGTAATACTACCTATGCATGTGGGATAATAAAATATACTCGCGGGACGACTTACAAAGCATATGCGTCCAACAACACTACTCTAACAAAATAAACAGAAGGAACACACAGGTTCCTAACATCCCCTCTCCCTTAGAAAAAAGCTTTGTCCTCAAAGCTTAAGGTGTGGAAATTGTTGTTGAATCTGAAGAAGGGGTTCCCAGGTAGCATCCTCTGGTTGCATGCCATGCCACTGAATCAAGACCTCAGAGATGGAGCGAGAGCGAAGCTGGCGAGTGCGCTGGCCAATGATTGCCACCGGCTCCAGGATAATGGATCCTTCCGTATCCATTTCAGGGAGAGTAGTTTGTGCTCTGACAGTGGTACCCAGAACTTTCTTTAGACAAGAAACATGAAAGACTGGATGAATGCGGGAAGAAGGAGGAAGTTCCAGTTTATAAGCAACTGAACCAATCTTCTGCAGAACCTTATAAGGCCCATAAAATTTTGGGGCCAGCTTATGACGCCCTTTCAGCTTTAGGGAGGATTGTTTGTATGACTGTAGACGAAGAAAAACCATATCCCCAACTTGAAATGAGCGCTCAGAACAGTGTTGATCTGCTTGCTGTTTCATCCGATTACGGGCCATGTGAAGATTATCCTGTAAGGTACGAAGAATCTGATCCCTGCTGCGGAGAACTATGTCAACTGCCTGGACTGGTGAGCTGTTGGGAGTGTAGGGAAGGAGCACTGGAGGTGCCTGACCATAGACTGCTTCATATGGAGTCATTTTAGAGGCAGTGTGGTAAGAGGTATTGTACCACCATTCAGCTAAAGGGAGCCACTTGGCCCACTGATGTTGCTGTTCGGAAGTGAAGCAACGAAGATAAGTTTCCAAGCATTTATTGACAATTTCAGTTTGACCATCAGTTTGTGGGTGATAGCCCGAACTCATCTTCAGTTTGGTGCCAGTTTTTTGAAACAGTTCAGTCCAAAAATGACTGGTAAAAGTTGCATCACGATCAGAGACAATGGAAGAAGGGAGTCCATGAAGACAAAATATCTGGTCCATGAAGATTTGTGCAACAGAGGAGGCAGTATAGGGGTGGCTGAGGGCACAAAAATGACTATATTTCGAGAGACGATCAACCACAACCAAGATCACTGTCTTGCCACCGGATTTAGGAAGCCCTTCAATGAAATCCATAGAAATATCAGTCCAAATCCATGTAGGGATGGGCAATGGTTCGAGCAAGCCAGGAAGGAGGGTCGTTTCACCCTTGTGGCATTGGCAAGTATCACATTCAGCCACCATCTGTTGAATCGTCTGTTTCATCCCTTTCCAAAAGAAGTTTCTCCTTGCTCGCTCATAAGTTTTGAGGAAGCCTGAGTGCCCTGCTGAAGGAGAAGCATGGAGTTCATAAAAAATAGCCTGATGTAGAGCTGGGTTCTGAGGAAGCACTAGCCGACCCTTGTATCGAAGAGAAGCACCATCCCAAGAGTAATGTGGTATAGCAGAAGGATTATTGGCTAGCTGGTGAATGATTTGAGATAAAGAAGAGTCACTGTCATAGCCCTGCTGAACAGACGCTAACCAATTGGGAATGGGCATAGAAATAGCGGAAAGGGAAGCTTGATTATCAAATGTGCGAGAAAGAGCATCTGCCACAATATTCTCCTTACCCTTCTTGTAGGTGATCTCATAATCATACCCCATGAGTTTGCTGACCCATTTCTGTTGTGTAGGAGAGGATACCCGTTGTTCCAGGAAGTATTTCAGACTTTGGTGATCGGTTCTGATGCAAAAATGACTCCCTAAGAGGTATGGCCGCCACTTCTGTACAGCATGCAAAATAGCCATCATTTCTTTTTCATAAGTAGAGAGGGCTAGATTCTTACCAGAGAGGGCTTTGCTAGTGAACGCAATAGGATGGTCATCTTGCAGGAGAACATCACCCAATCCATTGCCGCAAGCATCACTCTCGATAGTGAAGGGTTTGGAAAAATCTGGCATCGCGAGAACAGGTGTACTGCACATAGCCTGTTTCAGTTGTTCAAATGCAGTCTCAGCAACAGGGGTCCAGGAGAAGGCATCCTTTTTTAACAGAGCTGTCAATGGTGCTGCAATTTTCCCGTAATCTTTGACAAACTTGCGGTAGTAGCCAGTCAACCCCAAAAAACCCCGAAGGCTCTTGAGAGTTTTAGGATGCGGCCAAGTTTTCATGGCATCTATTTTTGTAGGATCCACCCGCACTCCATGGTGTGCAACAATATGCCCGAGATACTCCACTTCCTCTTGGCCAAACACACATTTAGATAGTTTTGCACAGAGTTGATGATCAGAGAGAAGTTGCAAGACAAGCTCCAGATGATGGAGATGCTCAGCCCAAGTTTTGCTATATATGAGGATATCATCAAAGAAGACCAGAATGAATTTCCGGAGGTATGGTCGAAATATGTTATTCATCACTGCCTGAAATGTTGAAGGAGCATTCGTGAGGCCAAAGGGCATGACTAAAAATTCATAGTGACCATCATGTGTGCGGAAGGCAGTTTTAGGTATATCCTCCTCATTAACCCGAATTTGATGATACCCAGAACGAAGATCTAACTTGGAGAAAAAATGAGCCCCATGAAGTTCATCAAGAAGTTCATCAACAACTGGAATGGGAAACTTGTCCTTTATAGTGAGATGATTAAGTGCTCGGAAATCAATGCAGAGTCGCCATGACCCATCTTTTTTGCGAACAAGCAGAACTGGAGAAGAAAAGGAACTGGTACTAGGGCGAATAATACCTTGCTTCAATAAGTCACGGACAAGTATCTCGATTTCGGTCTTCTGATGAAATGGGTAGCGGTAGGGCCTGATGTTGGGCGGAACACTGCCAGGAAGGAGCTGAATACGGTGGTCCTCTGGACGAGAAGGAGGTAATCCCACAGGTTCAGCAAATATACCAGAATACTTGTCCAAAATGTGTTGGAGATCGGCAGGAGTGCTAGAGACTGTTGATGGCTGCATCTGAATGGAATGGAGCTGAGCGATGACACCATGTGAATTCTTCTTAAGAAGTTTTTCCATACGGTGTGAACTGATGATGCTGAGAGACCCTGGTTGTAAGCCTTTCAAAGTGTGTTGGTGCCCCTCGGCTGAAAACTGCATCCAAAGTTCAGCAAAATCCCAGAGAATGGGGCCAAGAGTGCGTAACCATTGGGCACCCAAAACCACATCACAGCCACCTAAGGGTAAGGCAAACATGTCAGAGCGCATGTTATAATCTCCAATAGAGAGACGCACATTGCGACATTTCCCTTTACAAGGTAAAGTGCCCCCATTAGCAATCATGACTTCAAAGCTAGAGCAGGGATGGATAAAGCAATCAGCCTGTTTGGCTATTCGTGGATCAATGAAGTTATGAGTGCTACCAGAATCAATGAGTATAGTAAGAGGGATCTTCTTGAAGAAACCCTGGACCCGCATGGTTTGTGGAGTAGTGACTCCTGCCAAAGCATGGACAGATATCTCTGGTGGAGCTTCTGGTGAAGGAGGTTCAGGCTGGTGAGGCTCAACCTCATCATCCACTGTTTCCTGAGCATCTACATATTCTTCCAGTTCTGGTGGAGAATCCACATCCAAGAGATAGAGCTTTTGCTGAACACATCTATGGCCCCGAGACCATTTCTCATCACAATTATAACAAAGCCCTTTGTCACGCCTGACTCGCATCTCTGTTTTAGACAAGTGCTTGATCGGAGTAGTTCTGGGAGCTGGTATGACTGGAGGGTTGTGAGAACCTGTATTTCTGAATGGAACAAAATTAGATCTAGAGCGTTGTAGAGCACTAATCTTGTCTTCCGCTAACTTAGCCAACCCAAGGGCTTCCATCATTGTAGTAGGTCGAAACATTTTGACTTCTGAGCGAAGTGCATCCTTCAGACCACTGACAAAACAACTACGGAAGAATTCATCAGACAAGCCCTCTGTGTAATTAGCTAATTTTTCAAACTCTGTCTGGTATTCTCTTAGAGTGCCTGTTTGACGCAGTTTAGTGAGTGCTCCTGTGAAATCATCAAAGGAACTAGGGCCAAAGCGCTCCAAAATGAGGGTGCACAATTCTCTCCACGTTGGGCCTACATTAGCCTTGATGTACCAACGGAACCATTGAAGAGCTTCATGTTCCAAATGAAAAGATGCAAGGGAAACTTTGTGGGTATCCAAAGTATTATGCAAGCTGAAATACTGCTCTGCCCTATAGATCCATCCAGTCGGATCAGAACCATCGAAGCGTGGAAAATCAAGCTTTGGTCCACGGAAATTGCCAAAAGAGGACCCAGTATCTCCTGAATGGTTTCGGCTCATGGCTGACTGCTGAAAGTTAAGACCCAGAATTTTGTCATCCAGATCTTGAAGTTTGGTTTTGAGGGATGCAATTTCCTCTTCCATGATTTTTGCTCCTGTACGCGTAACAACCATAAAACAAGTTTTTTTTTTTTTTTTTTTTTTTTTTTTTTTTTTTTTTTGGAATGGGTAGAAGATGAGAAACAAAAACTTTTTTAGTTACGGCAAACTTGGATTTGGGTAAAACTCATATAGGAAATGGATGTTCGACGGGTGGTGGGAGACTATCTGGGGACAAGGGAAAAAGAAAAATGAGGGTTTCAAGGGTAGGGAGGCGAAATGAGGCGAACAGTCCAAGAGGGATAAGGGAGCAAAATGAGGAATTGAATCTTGTGGCTCAGTTTGGTGGCGATTGGATGAGAGGTGAAAAAGATAGGGCAAACCCTAAAATTAGATAAATGAGGGATTTAGGGCTTTGATATGTAAAATTTGGGGTTGGGTCTCCAAGGAAGGAAGTATGCGAAATGATATTGCAGACGTTCTGCGGAAGTATGAGCAGAAACAGAAAGCAAACAAGGAAGCTACGACTAAAAAACAAAAAAAATTTTACTCTTTTTTTTTTTTTTGAACAGTCGACTTAGAAAAATTCACTCACAGACAGAACAACTGAAAAGAGTTATTGCAATAACAAGAGATATTAGAAGTGAGAGGAACCTGAAGGCCACGACAAAAAAAAAAATTTGATGTAATTTCCACCCAGCGAGCCCAAGAGAGTGCTCTGATACCAGATGTGAAGAACCTCCTTATAGCAATATCGTGAGAATGCTCGAAATAACAGAATACAAAGTGATAGCAGAACTCAGAATGAATCTACTGATCGTAGGCCACTTCGAGGGGGTAACCTCCTTTGAGCAAGCTCAATACAATATATTCGTCCGTGCCCATCAAGGGCCTCAACCTATTCTTATATACTGGGTACGATCTAGAAAAGTAATACTACCTATGCATGTGGGATAATAAAATATACTCGCGGGATGACTTACAAAGCATATGCGTCCAACAACACTACTCTAACAAAATAAACAGAAGGAACACACAGGTTCCTAACAAAATGAAATATGGTATTTACATCATCCAATCCAAGTATGTGAAAGAAATATTAAAAACTTTTGGTATGGAGGATTCAAAACTTGTTAGCACACCTATGGTCATAGGACATAAACTATCAAAGACTGATGATCTTGCTAAAGAAAACCAAACTTTATATAGGTCTATGATTGGAAAATTACAATGTGTAGTTCATAGCAAACCTGACATTGCATTAACTATTGGGATTGTTGCAAGATTGTTTTCAAGTCCTAAGGAGAATCATTTCATGGAAGTCAAAAAGATTATGAGATATCTTAAAGGAACAAAGGATTATGGTCTATATTATGAGAAAAATGATAAGTTTGAATTGAGAGCCTATACATATGCTAATTGGGCTAGAAATGTGGATGACAGAAAGAGTATAAGTGCTGGAGCATTTTTCTTGGGAAAGAGACTAGTCACATGGACTAATAAGAAATAAAATTGTATATCACAATCTACTATTGAAGTTGAATGTGTGGTTGTGTGTGCTAGAAAATGTGACCTGTTAAGAGCATGGGTTAACAAACAAACATTAGTTAAAAACCTTGAAAGTGCATCGAAGATTTATCAAAATGAAAGGAACAAACACTAACTAATGCTTGCTTGGGTTTTGCAACCCTAAGCAGCTAACAAACCTAATCTTCTAGCCACCTCTATAGCTCAACAAAGGCACCCATAAGAGGCCTTGTTCATTTGTTAAGATGGGGGTATGTTTGGTGTGCTCTCCCAAACACAACAATAAATGAATCTCTTGAGTGTGTGAGTGCAAGTGTGAATGTAAATGTGAATAAAAATGCACTAAGATCCTAAGCTATGTGGGTTGAAGAACACTTCAAGAAATGGCTATGGATAAAGTTATTCTTGAAAGCCTTCAATAATGAAGATGATATGCAATAAAGGAAACTAACTAAGAATGTAAGCTATGGAATGGAAATGCAAATGCATGAAGAAAATTAAATGAACAATGCAAAATTCAAACTAAATCAGCTACCAAATGATTAGCATGAACCTATAAAATCACTATGAGAACTCTACTAATGCAAGCTCAAACTACCATGAAAGCTCAAACTATGAATGCAAACTCAAATCTCAAACCAACATGATAACAATGCAATAAAAATGAGAGATGCAAATGCTTGAGACAAGCCCTCTATTTATAGGCTTAAGGGAGGGCTTGGTGAGGTGGAATCCATGTAGATGCCACATAAGGTGACATGCAAGCCATGCAAATGGTCAAGAATTCAAAGTTTGCTCACACATGTGTGAGAAAACTTGAGAAGAAGAGTGGGAGACAAGAGTGTGTAGGCATGCCATCTCACACATGTGTGAGCACACTCTTAGGCTAATGAGGGGGATTAGGAAGATGATTAAGAATGATTAAGTGGGATTACAGAAGAAATAGGCTTAAGAAGATGAAAATGATGGTTATAGGCTAAGCTCTAGTTTAGGCTTAAGATTAAATTAAATGAGATTTAATTTAATGATGGGTTTAGAGGAATTAATGGAATGTGAGGGTTTAAATAAATAAAATTTATTTAAAAAGGGGGAGACATGGAAGATCATGTGTTAAATTAATTCAACACATTAGAGCTAGGAGTATTTAAATTGAATTTAAATACCTAAGAGAATGAACTCATTTAATTAATTAGTTTAATTAAATAAGTAGAAGAATGTGAGCAATATAATTAATTAATTAATAATTAATTACAATGTCACATGCAATATTAAAATTAATTAATATAGTGTTTAGGGACGATTTTAAGCATCTACATTTTTCCCCTCTTTGATGTGATGTTGGAATGACATCATATCAAAGAAAAGAAAATATAGGTTTCCCTAGAGAAGGATAGGAGTCCTAGGAGTTGTGCTGAAGTGATGACAAGGGAGGAGGGTGCCCCCTCAAGGAAAAGGGGTGAAAATGAATATGTTTTGCCTCATTTTTTTGAAAATAGACACGGGAAGGAAAAGAGAAAGAGAAAAGGCTTAAAAGATGACCTTGCATGACTTGTTGGTAAGCTTGACATGAAGCGGGGTGAAGTGGATAATGATTAATCTAAATTCAACTTAACTACATGAATGCATGAGATTCATTTGTGTTCATCTGGAGAGAGCACACCTTATTTTGATATTGCAAGAGGAGTTATGCATCAAATGCTATAGTAGCATAGATGACAATATTCCTTTGCGTGGACTAGACTGTCAACACAATAGATATAGGTTTCAGAGTCATGATGGAACAAATGACATATACACACTAGAGAGGTCTGGGCACACCCAAAGTCTTGTTAGAGATATTGGTGGAAAGTGTGCTAACCCATTGCCCCTAGTGAGAAATGCATAACCATAACTTGAAATTGACATAAATGTGCTAAAGAATCATGAAAATAGATCATATTACAAAATGACACGTGTAATCAGGTTAAACCATTCAAATGATACCAAGATACTGAAGATCAAGGCACACTTGGGAAGGCTATTACTGACACACAAAGATAAAATCAACAAAAAGTCTTTATGACCAATTAGTCATTCAATTCACCATGTTTGCCATGAACTTGATTTTGATTGTGACATTTGTTAAGCCTGTGTAGGAAGGATTCATCCTGTAAGGAAAAAATTGATTGTTTAATTGAATTGTATTGAAATGTATGTGATTGTTCATTGGTAATAGTGTGAAAGGAACAATGTTCTTAAATCATTTAGTCTCGGTGTGAATTTGTGTAAGTTTGTTTGCAATCACTATTTGATAAGCTCAGTTTGATGGGTTGAAGCTCAATGTCATGAGAGAAATAGAAGAATGTGGATAAGATAAGATAATGGATGAATTGAATTGGAATAGAAGAGAGAAAGTGATATTTTTTTATAGAGGAAAGTGTATTGAATGGAAGACTAGAAATTTGATCAAGGTAGATGCAAATAGATGAAAAAATGAAGGAATTGATTATGGAAATGATTTGAATGAAATGATTAGAAGAAGGGAATATGATTAGATTAGAGGAGAAATTAATTGATTGAATGGATTGGAAGAAGTAAAAATTGATGGAAGGTGGAATAGAGTGGATAGAATGGATAGAAATGAATTGATTGAATGAATGTGTGAGAGAATAGATAGAATGGATGGAATGGATTGGGACCAATGACAAGGGAAAACCAAGGCATGGTAAATGGAGGAAAAGCAACGTGAGTTGGGGGATGACAGGAATGGTGAAAGGATATGAGGGGCCAAATGATATGGGATCAGAAAATGCGAAACCAAGGGCCATGTTTCAAAGGAGTCTCAATGCCCCATACCAAGGATAGGAAAATGGAAGGAAATATGGTCAGAAAGGATGCATGAAAATGGAAAGATGGAACGAAGGCTAGCGTATGGAGGAAGGGAAGGCATGTTCTCTTCCAAAGCATGTATGAACGTTTTAGTATTGTGCCTCTAATAGTGATCACGAGCATGGGCATGAAAGGGAAATGAATAAGGGATATGGGAGGGAGGTTATGAAAAATGGATAATGATATGAAGAGTATGGATGAAATGTGGGATATGAGGATGCATGAAAATGGAAAGATAGAACGAAGGCTAGCGTATGGAGGAAGGGAAGGCATGTGCTCTTCCAAAGCATGTATGAACATTTTAGTATTGTGCCTCTAATAGTGATCATGAGCATGGGCATGAAAGGGAAATGAATATGGGATATGGGAGGGAGGTTATGAAAAAGGGATAATGATATGAAGAGTATGGATGAAATGTGGGATATGAACTGGAGGGGATAACCAAGATCAAGGACATATGAAAAAAGGATGGAAGTATATAGGAGTATGGATGGAAAATGGATGAACATGAGAAGGACTATGGAATGCAAGAGAGGGATAGCATGTCAAGATCAAAGATGTGGATGTGAAAGTGGATGGAAGTACGTAGAAAAATGTGTGGATAATGTGCAATGGACATGGAAAGTGCATATGGATGGATGAAAGGAAAGTGAAAGTCAAGATCAAAGATGGAAAGGGATATTAATGGTAGATGGAAGAGATGTATGGAAGATATGTAAGGCAATGGTATGCATGGAGCTTTCCCCCAGTGTAGAGTGCAAGTGGAAGAGGAAAAGTGAATGGAGGGATAAGTGGAATAGGAAGACATGAGATACATGATAGGAAAATGAAGGGAGGACTCAAGCATCTATTTATATGGATAGCATCCCTTGATATTTTTGTCTCTTTATTTTTTATTTTTTTCAAAGAATTTTAGCTATTTTCTCATAGATGTTGGTAGGATAGTGAAAAGAAGGATGACGTGGAATGGGGAATGGAGGACAATGACTTATGAAAAAGTTTGGATGAAGGGGGTGGAGTGGGTGGAAGACATGGTTGATGGATGATAGGTTGGAAGACTTGTGAATGCATGGATGAAGGAGGTGGAAGGATCGTCATTGGAACACACCTTGAAGGGTGATGGAAAGGAGGAAATTTTGGAGGATATGCAGGGGAAAGTGTGGATTTTGGGATATAGGCACCCAAAATGGATGAAGGAGACGATGGATTTGGAATGGTGGATTTGGGTATATAAGGACCCAAAATGGATGTGGAAGCCTTTGGATTAGCCAAATTGGATGTCATTTTGAATCTTTCTTTGAGATTCATTGCTACATTAAGTAGCTTTGGTATCCACAAAATTTTTGCATTTTTGATTTTCAGCCTTTGTGGCCTTTTGATTTTTCTTTGGATCAGATTTTTCTTTTTTGGAACATGTCTTTTAGAGGGGACATGTTGATCCTTTGGATTTTGTGGATTTTTGACTTTATTCACATTTTCTTTAGCATCCAATTTGCTTCCATTGGCTATGGTATGGGTGTATGAAGGTAAGTGTAGTGGAGAGTGTATGGATGGTGAACATTGGAAGGGATTCAAGGATGTGTGCCTTTGTTGATCTTGATTAGGACTATGAGGGGATGATGTGGAAGACATGGATATGGTGGATGGATGTATGTAAGGACCCAAAATGGAAGGAAGGGATGAAGGGTTTGGATGTGGAACATAAGGACCTAGAATAGATGGAAGGGAGGAAGGAATGGGAATATGGATATAAGGTCCCAAAATGGATTTGGTATATGAATGATGGGAAGCTTTAGGTTTGGATGGAGGAATTTTGGGGTTGGAAGAAGTGGAAGGTGTACCAACATCTTGAGACGTTATTTCTTCAATGGGATAGTCAGCATTTTCAACAGAAGATGCAAGTCCAAGTATATGGGGTTCATGAATGGATTGGATAGGTGGGATAGGATCATGTGGAGGATGAGGATCACATAGGGGATTATGAAGGATAATAGGATCTTGGGATGGAGTGGGATCATGATACTTTGATCTTGACTTAGAAGAGGATCATGGAGTAGAATGCATGGATCATGAGATGGAATAGGATCATTGAATGAAGTGGAGGGAATGTAACGATGAGCTAGGGCGATTTGATCTTGACATGTAGGAGTATTAGTGTAAGAAAACTCTTCATCAAGTGGAGGATCTATGAAGGCTAACTCGTGAGATGGAGCGGAAGCAGTAAGGTGTATGACACATGGAATGCCTTGATCTTGATTAGGAAGGGGATCATGAGATGGACCAGGAGGGATAAATGGATCTTGAGGGATAGGGGAACAATGAGATGGAGAAATATTGGGATCTAGAGGAGAAGAGGCATCTATAATGTCCTGCTTTGGAGGAAGGTCATGAGATGGAATGGGGTGTATGACTTTGGGTGATTGGCTCACTTTATCTTGTATTTTACACTTAGCCAAGAATGATGAGAAATACCCCTTATGAGGTGGGGAGGATGTTTTTGGAGGATCAGGATTGTGGAGGGAATTGTATGGAGGAAGAGGACACATGGCATGGAAAGCGAACTCCTTCTGCTAACTTGCTAACAGATAATGCTTTAATTGTTCCATTTCCATGGCAAGGGTCTTTGTGCTTGAGGAATTATGTGGGCTATGAGTGGAACTATATGTAGTGGAAGGGTAATGAGGTGGATTTCCCTTGTCAAAGGTAGAAGAATAATTCACATGAGATGGATGAGAGTTGGGTATGAAATGTTGAGGATGAATTTGATATGCAGGTTGAATGGGAGGTATAAATCCATACTATCTTTGAATATTGTCAACCATTTGATTAAGCAAATTTAGATCCATAGATGTTATATGAAGAGCTAAAAGATGAATGATGGATGGGATACAAACTTAGGACTAGGAGCTTTATGCTAATTGGATTTGAAATGAATTGGACTTGATATGATTTGATTGAATTTTGAATTGATTCGATATTGGATTTGATATGATTTGATGTGATTTGGATAAGGGTTTGATTTGATTTGATAAAAAAACCCTAACCAAGTGAATGTGAGGTTTGAATGAAATTCCAATGTGTATGACTATGCTCCTATGTCCAAAGTAGAATGATTTTATGAAGATTAAATTAGAAGAATGTTTGAATAGATGAAGAAAAATTGATTGATTTTGAATTGAAGATGTAAATGGATTGAATTAGAAATTGATTAGAAAAGAATGAATTTAACAAGGGATTGGATTAAGAATCATGAGGATGGATCATTGAATGAGGGAATTGGATCTTGATGCAGATTATGAATCATGATTAGGATGAAGATTATGGATGAGATTGAATGATGAGGAAATGATTTGGATGAATAGAAGTGATTAAGACTTTGAGGAAAGATTTAAACAATTAAGAATGTGATTAAGACAAGAGATGCATGATGATGATGAGATGGATGGATAGAAGAAGTGATGGAGAAAACGAGAGCTTCTTTTTGTTGTTTTTGAAAATTTTCTTGATTTTTTGGATTTTTGAAGTTTTATGATTTTTTTGGATTTTTACGTTTTCTAATATTTTTGGATTTTTCAAATTTGGAATCCAAAATTAAAAAAAAAAGAAATATATACAAGACAAGTTTATATGGTGTTTTTCCCCTATAAATGGGGAGGTTTTTGAACATTCAAGCACGTAGAACACACCAACAAACCTATAAGGTTGCAACTAGGATGTACAAGGATCAACTGGAGGGTGTCCTCGATATACACAAGGTACGTGAGGCCCAAATCTGTAGACGAAAGAAAATACTACCACACAGCCAGGGGGAGATAGTAACCCAAATCTCCTCCTTCACTTCCCAAAGGTATAAAGTTCTTTGGGGCTTAGCCAAGAGTGACAATATTTTTCTTCCAAGAGAGGTGTCTTTTGATTCACCTCTCGATATTTATACTCTGCCAGAACACTGGAGTTGAGGTCGTCCCAAGGGGTGATGAAATCCCCAAGTAGGCCTCCTAAAAAAAAAAAAAGACCACTTATTTCTTGTGCACCCAAGATCACCCAAAGGTGCAAGAGGAGAGAATACATAAGTGGCCTTGGGGTTCAAAAAGACACACATTCGTTCCCAATGAAACTTAGGTTATGTAATCTACTTGAAGACACATGTGTTTAAAGCATACAATGTTCATTCCAATGTGAAATGGTGCCAACATAAATAAAAATGCAAGTTCATCAACAAGAAAGTAAATTGAGTGCGTGAAAGTAAAATGCTGAAAATGAAAATGCAAAAAATGAAAGTCAATTTACCTTAGGGCATTCAAGAGTGTGTGACTTCCTTTTAAGCACCAAGTCCAAATGCTTACTACCCTAAACATGTATTCCAAAAAAAGTGTGAGCATTCACAAAAGTTTTCCTTTAGGCATTCAAGAGTGTGTTTAGGGTTTACTTATTAACTTGCATCATACATTCAAATGAAAGTGATTAAACATACAAGTTCATTAACCCCTAAGTTTATAGTGATAAGAATCACTACAAACAAAAATTAGTTAAAAACCTTGAAAGTGCATCAAAGATTTATCAAAATGAAAGGAACAAACACTAACTAATTCTTTCTTGGGTTTTGCAACCCTAAGCAGCTAACAAACCTAATCTTCTAGCCACCTCTATAGCTCAACAAAGGCACCCATAAGAGGCCTTGTTGGTGTGTTAAGATGGGGGTATGTTTGGTGTGCTCTTCCAAACACAAAAATCAATAAATCTCTTGAGTGTGTGAGTGCAAGTGTGAATATAAATGTGAATGAAAATGCACTAAGATCCTAAGCTATGTGGGATGAAGAACACTTCAAGAAATGGCTATGGAGAAAGTCATTCTTGAAAGCCTTCAATAATGAAGATGATATGCAATAAAGAAAACTAACTAAGAATTTAAGCTATGGAATGGAAATGCAAATGCATGAAGAAAACTAAATGAAAAATGCAAGATGCAAACTAAATCAGCTACCAAATGATTAGCATGAACCTATAAAATCACTATGAGAACTCTACTAACGCAAGCTCAAACTACCATGAAAGCTCAAACTATGAATGGAAACTCAAATTTCAAACCAACATGATAACAATGCAATAAAAATGAGAGATGCAAATGCTTGAGACAAGCCCTCTATTTATAGGCTTAAGGGAGGGCTTGGTGAGGTGGAATCCATGTAGATGCCACATAAGGTGACATGCAAGCCATACAAATGGTCAATAATTCAAAGTTTGCTCACACATGTGTGAGAAAACTTGAGAAGAAGAGTGGGAGGCAAGAGTGTGTAGGCATGCCATCTCACACATGTGTGAGCACACTCTTAGGCTAATGAGGGGGATTAGGGAGATGATTAGGAATGATTAAGTGGGATTACAGAAGAAATAGGCTTAAGAGGATGAAAATGATGGTTATAGGCTAGGCTTAAGATTAAATTAAATGAGATTTAATTTAATGATGGGTTTAGAGGAATTAATGGGATGTGAGGGTTTAAATAAATAAAATTTATTTAAAAAGGGGGAGACTTGGAGGATCATGTGTTAAATTAATTTAACACATTAGAGCTAGGAGTATTTAAATTGAATTTAAATACCTAGGAGAATGAACTCATTTAATTAATTAGTTTAATTAAATAAGTAGAGGAATGTGAGCAATATAATTAATTAATTAATAATTAATTACAATGTCACAAGCAATATTAAAATTAATTAATATAGTGTTTAGGGACGAATTTAAGCGTCTACGGGTTGATGTAGTGAATTATACAAATATGTTATGGATCAAACAACTACTCAAAGAAATGAAGGAGGAAATTACTGAACCTGTGATACTTTATTGTGATAACACAAGTTCTATAAATATATCTAAGAACCGTGTGATGCATACAAAGAAAAAACACATTGAAATCAAGTATCCTTACTTGAGAGAGTTGGTTTAAGAAAAAGAAGAGAAGATGGAATATGTGACTACAAAAGAACAAATAGCTGATATATTCACAAAAGCTTTACCTAAGGATGCTCATGAGTATCTAAGAGGTGAACTAGGGGTGATACCCCTATCCAAAGTTGTTTAAGAAGCATAACAAGTGCCCTGCATCAACTAAGTTGAATACCATATTTTCCAATTTGATGCAGTGGATCTTGCTTTAGGAATTGCCTAAGTAATCAAGGAGATGGAACAAAAAAATAGTCACAAACAAGGTAACAAAGGGAAAACCTAAATTGTGAACATCTACATGTTGAGATGACAAATCTTTGGCAATGTTGTCAAAGAGGGAGAGTTACCTTAGAGGGAGAAATAACTTGAAGAGCACAAAGAGTGAGAGAATACCTAGTAAGAAGGATATATGCATTAAAAGAGAAAGATGGAGACAATAAAGATAGATATCCTATAGATCAAAGAAAGTTAGAGAAATCAAAGAATAGATAGAGAGATCAGAGATATAATATAGAGAGAGATATGAAAGAAAGAAATTAGAAAGAAGGAGATTGACACATTACCCTACACAAAGGAAGGACACATATAGATAAAGGGAGAATTTATAGTACAAGGTATTAATTTTCGTTTTGGTATTGTTGTTGGTATTGGTTTACCATTAATACCAAAGAGGGAAGTTATTGAAAAAAAGATTGTTTAATGAATGGAATCTGGAACAATCATTATATTGTTAGTGATGTCAAACTTGCTACTTGGTGGTGAGACAATTGCTTGTTTGGTATGAATGATATCATTTGTTTGATTGATGAAGAGGATTTGATCAGATGTGGTAACAAGAGTACCTAAAGGAAAGGTTGAGTTATTTGGTGTATAAAAGGAGCACTAAGAAAAAGTAAGACATGGATGTTATGATGTATTATTTATCTACTTAAAGTTGAAGTTAATGGATACACTAGCTAATTCTAGAAGAAAAAGGAAAATAAAATGAGTCTGCCAAGCTTGATTGAGTGATCAATAGGAGCTGAGTGATGTTAGTTCAAGTTAACTAGAAAATTAGTTAGTGCCAAACAAAGTGAAGATCTAGTGTATGCCGAGTAATTTTAGTATGTGTCAAGTGATAGTAAAAGTTAGTATGTGTTGAGTGAATTTTAGTGGATAATGAGAAACATAGTATATGTCAAGCATTAGAGGTTAGTTGTTTCCAAGTGACAAAAATTAGAGTTTAATCAAGGATTTACTAAATCTGAGCTGACAATGTTGATTTCTTGGATTATGTGAAGTGTGTGGAAGATAAGCTTGATGAGTGGAAGGCATATAATTCAAGACAAACCATTTTGAGGTGAATTCAAAGAGGATTGTAGAAGAAGTTTCTAGAGGGAACAAAATGGAAAAGAGGGAAGATTTGATGAATCTGACCTAACCCTAAAAAGGACAATTGTTATTGACTGGAAAAAGACCTAAATTCTCTTTATAAGCGGATACAAGGCTTGAAGAAATAGTTGGCATGTGCGAGAACCCAAGGAAGACAAGAATTCTAGTGTGTTGTTTCATATGGTGGTTGAATAGGAGAGTCTATAATTGGCATGCAAAGAAAGAAGGCTTAAGAGGATGAATGCTTGAAGGGTGAACAAGCTATCATAGATAAAGTGTATGAAGCCAAGCAGAATAGAGGACTGAAATAGAGATTAGTAATCTGCAAGTGAGTAGTGATTTATTATCAGATCAAGTCCTACTATTACTTTCTAATCATTGTATCAGTTTATGCTAGATCCTTTGGATTAAGGTTGACCTAATAGTCATTTGTAAATCGTTTAATTGGGTGACATTCTAATGGAATGTTCTAAAGTCCTCTAACAAGGCTCACTCCTAATAGGGTGATTGAAATCCTTTAACCAAGTCACATTTAATAGTGTGTATTGTAACCTTTAACAGGTTTGGCCTTTCACAAGGCATCACTTCAGATGAGTGAGAATTAGTAGCATGTTACTAATGATTTTTCTCAAATTGGGTTTCCACGTAAAATCCTTGTATCAAAATATGTGAATTATTTTCTAGTGTTTAATGTTTACATTTCTACTAAAGTGATTCTGACCTAGGACAATGACCTACTAAGTTATGGAATTATTAGATGCATGCAAGATACATGATAAGGATATATGTATGAGTTTCCTTAAATTCTAGAAAGTATCATTGGGACATTTAGACCTTGGATAATTGATTCACCCCCTCTCCCTTAGTTATTCTAAAGTATTCCAACACCTATGACCCTTTTTCTAGACCCATTTGATAATATTATGTATGGTTAAGGGTCTTGTGACCCCTAACAACACAAATAAGGTGTTCAAATGTGTCATAAGTGGTCATAAGGTACCCTATGACTCCTTTCGATTGATTTGGTCACATTATGTGTGCTTAGGTGTTCTCGAGAGAGGTTGTAAGTATTATAAATATTTTCAAGGTAAATTGAACATCTAATATATAGGGTGCCTAATTTGTTAAAAAAGAAAAGAAAAAGAGACACATTGAAGATATATGGTATCCAATATCTATCAGGTAACCAATTTGCTTCAATATTCATTTTTGATTTAGTATTAGACTTGGTAAGGAAAAATTCAACATGGCTTTTTTAGTGCTTTTGGACATTTCAAAGCTTATTTTTTTCATATCACTAATATTTGGCCTCACATGATCTTACACATATCCTCATGAAGCATAATACATGCATCTTAACGTATATAAACATTATCTAATGTTAAAGATGATATTAATGCATTTGTATTCTTGTATCTTTACTATTATAACCAACACATAAGAGGTCACTTTGGGAATTTTTCACATTTCCATTCACATATCATAATGCAACTAGTACCCCCACAACCAACATGCAAATAAATACCATCTCTAAATATGTAAGTGGCCTAAGCATCTGCCATAATATGTATTTGGTAAATATGTCAATTGATGCATTATATATCACAACATGAAACAAATCACATTTTCTAAAACTCATTTATGACTTCCATGAGACATGATATCAAATGCATGATAACCTTGATAGCCAAATATGTTAATTGAAAATGTTGAACTTGAATAATTGATAAACACTAAAATAACATGTACACATAATACCTAGTCAGAAATAAAATATTGATAATGCCTAACCCAAGGCATAAATGTGTAGGGACTACACTTATCACTATATTTTTACTTAGATGATACTCAACTTCTTAGTAGGTTTGTCATCTATAATGAACATAATTTGTCAAATTATCACATATTATGCTAAATCTATAGATGATGAATATGAATTTAGTATCTAGTAAATTTGAGACATCTAAATTCAACTATAAGCACTTGAATTATGATGTAATTATTGACATTAAGGTCAATTTGTCTATTAGTGACTTAACACTTAGTTAGTTGGTTTCATTTTTATCAAGCTCTATAATTTCTACTAATATTATCATTCATCTAGTAGTGATAACCAAGTATTTTAGTTGCTACCAAGCCAAGTAGTCAAATTATAGTGCTTATCGAGTTCTACAATGTCTACCGAGCTTCAGTGGCTAAGCATAGTGTTACCTAAGTGTAGTAGAGTCTATCGATCTTTCCAGTAGAAGTAATGAAGATCTTAGTGT
This sequence comes from Cupressus sempervirens, assembly GCA_028749045.1. Lineage (NCBI taxonomy): Eukaryota > Viridiplantae > Streptophyta > Pinopsida > Cupressales > Cupressaceae > Cupressus > Cupressus sempervirens. The sequence continues at coordinate 217,662,983 of CM053785.1, read as the reverse complement.
TAACCAAACTCTGTAGTGTTAACCAAGTATATTAGTGTCTACCAAGCTCGTAGTGTTAACAAATAGAATTGAGTGTTGACCAAGTCATGCAGTGTCAATCAAGTGATTTAATATCTACCAATTTTCTTAGTGTTCACCAAGTTATACAGTGTTAACAAATTTTGTGCTACTTGAAGTGATCAGTATGGACCAAGCTTCAACTTTAACTGAGTTTCAAAGTTTTTTGAGTGTTAATTATTTCTATCGAGTGTTAGAACGCCACTGAGTTTTTCTTCAGAACCTAAGGTACAACAATAGGCCAACTTTGTGAATTATGATAAATTTGGTATTGTAGCCGACTCTAGAAGGTAATTAATTGGATTGATATATATGTAATGTATTGTATCATATCCAAATATAATCAAGGATGAGTATGTGAAGAAGGAAGAAGTAGATGAGTGTGAATTGAAGAAGGCTACAAGTAGTATATGGTATAACAAAGACTTATCTATCATAGTTAGGTGATCAAATTGCAATTCAAGGAATCTCATTTAGCAAATCAAAGTTGTAGATTAGAGATCATCCACCGATTCATCCTAATGGGTGCATCAGTCAAATCCTTTAACTAAGTGGACTTAACAGTCTTTTGCTAAATCTCCTAACAAAGTGCAGACTTCAGTGTATGTTTGTAAACCCTTTAACAAGGTGGAACTAACAATCTGTATTGCTCCTAATAGGGCAGATCACCAGAAGTGGTCAATTGTAAGCCTTAACAAGCCAAATTTATACTACAGTACTAAATTTTGTGGGTATCATCCCTACCCCATTTTTACTTTTTATTTGGAAGATTTCTGGGTCACCATATCTTGTATCAAAGTGTTATGAATGTTATTGCTTTCATTCTTTAATGCATGCAATTAGATTGGAATAATATATGAAGGATTGATTGGTGAAGTAAGTTTAAAGTTTTATTGGTTCATGATTCACCTCTTCCCTCTCAATAACATAGCCTACCTTATATTGCCAACAATTGGTATCAGGGCATTTGGTTCTCACATCAAAAGTTTATCATCTTGAGAAAAGATTAGAGGCAATAGAGGTATATAGGCTAGAAAAGACTATTGAGAATGAAAATTTGGATCTAGAATTAGCTACTGGACAACTAAAGAAAGAAAAGGAGAAACTATCTCAATCCTTGCAAAGAAGGAAGGATCTTGCAGCACAAATGGATGACAATTTCTACATTGAACAAATAATAGAAGAATTATGTTTGGGAAGAAATTCAGATTAAGTTGATGCAACAATCGAAGACCTACTTGAGAGGAATATCATTCTCCAAGAATAAGTTAGAAAGTTGAAAAGAGAGCAAGAAATTCAATTAATCAGATTATGTGAAGTCATGGAACAAAAAGACAAAGCCAATAAAGATATAGAACCCAAATCAAGAGCTTATAAATATAAGGATAGAGAATGAAAGAATGTAGAATGATCTCAACATGGAAAAGAAAACCAATGAGAGAATGATGAAATCTCAAGAGAGCATGAATCAATTAAATGAGAAAATTCAATATAGACACAAAGGAAAAGATGGATTAGGATATACAAAAGTTGAATCATCTCAGCAAGGAACTCAAAAGGAAAAATGGCCTACTTGCAATCATTATGGTAAGATAGGTCATACATAAAATAAGTGTTGGAGCAATGGTAAAGAAAAATTCAATGGAAAGTGTTACAACTATAATAAGAATGGGCATAGAACAAGTGAATGCATAGAGAAACCTAAGTTTGAAGGAAAGTGTCACAATTGCAACAAACAAGGACACAAATCTTCATAGTGTAAAACCAACAGAGAAAATTGTGAAAACGATATTTGGTTGGGATTACAATACATGGTCTAGATGTCACTACTGTGGTGAGTTTGGGCACATTGGAGAAAATTTTATAAAACATCACATGAGGAAGAGAGACACTACAAAGAGATGTTTTGTATGTATAAAACTTGGACATCTTGCCAAGAATTGTATGAACCAAAGAAGAGTTAAAGATGAAAAGAAAGCCAAAGTTGACAACATCAGAAAACAAATGAAACAACAATGGGTGCAAAAATCTCCAGAGAATACAAGTCAAAGTCATGAAGTTGTTGACACCCAAGTCAATGAGTTGGGTGGCACAATCACTCCGACTTAGTTCCCTATGGAGATCACTAGAACTATGATTTAGAAGAAGTCATCTAAAATTAATTCCAACTAGCAAGTAGAAAGATCCATATCAGCATTCAAGATGCACAAGGATCACTGAGTGATGATGGAAGTTCAAGACCTTACCGAGAAAATTTGGGTCACAAGACCTTATTGAAAAAGGTTGGGATGCACTAGATTTACCTAGTTTTGGATGTAGATTCTGAGTTGGTGACTCTATCGAGTACCAAGTTTAGATCGAGTGGTGGTAACCCTATTGAGTTTGAAGTTCGTATCATGATGAAGTTCCTACCGAGTTGAAGTTATCTTCCAAGAAATAAAGATCAAACTAAGTGGAGGACAACCTGTCACCAAGAAAACATATGTATGAAGCATTAATGGCGATTGATAAGACAAAATTTTGTTAAAAGGAGAAAATTCATTAAATAATTTCACCATGAATTTTCAGAGCTATTAGTGAAGAGCGATTTTAGAGCCCCCAAGTGATTTGAAGTAGTAATTGGTGAAGGTTATTTTTGTGTTCAAGAATTTACCAAGCGAATGACATCTTGAAGAAGCAAAGCAAAAAAGGGTTCAGAGATATTGATTCATGGAGTGGATTACAAGGCTCCCACATTTGAATTGACACCAACAATTGTAGAGGCACTTGACCCAATTGGAGCACAATATTAAATCCCTTTGAAAGTACTTCTTATACACAATTACATGTCATTCTATCACTATTCAATTCAAGAGCTTGGAACCCTAGAAATGAACCAGGCATTCAATAAACTTTGTATGGATGATGTTTTGAAACCTGAGGATACACATTTGGAGACAAAGGGTTTAACACACATTATGCATATGTCACAAGATTTTCAAGGGAAATGAATCAGACACATTTTAAGAAAAGTTCATGAGATGCATTTGTAGTTGGATCACCCTATCCAGATGACAAAGAAGATGATGCAAAAGATTACCGAGTTGTCAATGTTGAATAAAGCTAAGACAATGAAAACCTTAGGTTGGAGTGAACTAATGAAGAGAACTCTTACTAAGTGGGATGGAAGAGGAATGAAGCTTAATGGAGTGATAAACATGGAAATAAAGTTTGGGATACATGTTATTGTTCACAAGTTATATAACTAAAGCAGATAGAATAATGTTCCCTATGAAGCAGTTAACCTAGCACTGAAGGTGGTGAAAAACAATTTATCTTTTGAACTTGTTGAGCTATTATTGAGTCAATTGGGAAAAAACATGGATAGTATCCGAGTCTCCAAGAACAATCCATTTCTTCTATCTTTAAAAGTTTTCCCCTTCTAAAGGAACTGTGGTATGGAGGAAAGACGCACCTATATTATACCAAATAAATGAGTTCAAATCTAAAATGGGAGAAAAATTTGAAAGTATAATGGATGCCAACTTTGAAACATTAAAAAAAAAAATGCAAAGAAGATATAGGATTCCTAAAAGGTTAGTAGAAGACTATGAGCAGGACATCTATTTTTTTGTTGACTATGATAAAGTTTACATCCAAGCAGTTAGGCCAAGAGTGGCATGGGTGAAACCTTTGGGTTATGAAGTGAACATTGATGACACGAAAGATATTATTCTTTCAAATGAGCCTGTGGATCCTAAGGCTACCTACTTTGGAACATATGAAGAGGCAAAGGCTAGTATAGAACTTGAAACCAAACTGCCCCAGGCATTAAACAAAGGAAGAAAGAGGATAGAGAAAATCATGAAGAACACCAAGTCATTAAGCCCTTCTCTCATGCTTATGGAGATGAGATAGATGAAGATGAAGATGAAGAGGAGAATGCAAAGGAAATAGAACTTGAGGAATAAGAGCCTCCAAAGAAGAAAGGGAAGGTTATAATAACAAAACCTACAAAGTCTTCCCTTGCTATGTTCACAAGGGCATCCACCAAATCTAAAAGGAAGCTAAAGTTAGGTGATGAAGAGAATGAAGCTAAAAAAATCATATTTTAGAAGGCTGCCCCTACTTTTGAAGAGAGGCTAAGTAGAATAAAAGAAGGAGGAGATGCGACATCCTTCAAAACACTTAAGTATGACACTAGGAGTGCAACAAAGAAGAAATATATTGAAGATGCCCTAATGGCACAAATGGAAGAATGTAAGTATTCCCTTGATGAACTGGTCAAATGAGTTACCAATCTAATTCTCAAGGTAGTTGCACCAGTATGGGAAAATGTAGCAAATGTTTCTAGAAACATCAGAGAATAGACATTGAGACAACTCGTGCCAAGTCTCAATGATAAAGAGGTGAAGAAATCATTAAAGGACAATGAAACAAAATTTACACCAAAGTTCAATGCATTGTTGATCCTATCAAAGGACATAGAGTCTGTGGTGAAATCCAATACTATTGCATGGAAAAATATCTATGGGCTACACAAGCCTAGTGATAATGTTGTGAAAATAGATGATAAGGATGGAGAAGAAGATGTGGCAAAGGATAATGAAGATGCTGAAATAGAAGATGAGGAAATAGAAAATGTAGATGTTGATGATGTTGGCGAGGAAGAAGAAAAAGAACCTACAGGAGGAAGTCTTCTAGAAATACAAAGTATTGAGGACATTGATGTCGAGAAGATAGCAACAGAGATCATGACTTCCCTTTCTCATTCTCTAAATGAAGCTTTAGTAAAATCTATCTCAGAGAAGGTTTCTACCAAGTTGGTTGAGGTAAAATTTGCAACACCAAGAACCCAACCAATCTTTGGAGTTAATTTACTGAGTACTTCAATGAGTGAAGCATCTAACACTTCATCTGTCGAGCAATAGGCTTAGATCTTTCTAGTATCAAGCTTGACCAAGCAGCAACAAGGTATTCCTATTGTTAGTCTTGTTTTCTCTACATTTGTTCCTATTCCATCTATTTCCACTTTTGTTTCCACCATGACTAGCGTAATGACAGTTGAGACTCAGTCTCAACCGAGCACTAGAGTTTTGAATAAGGGAAAATAAATTGTTTCATCTATTATTCATAAGGATAAGGGTAAAGAGGAAGAAATTGATCTAGATGAGGACATTTTTATTCTAAATTGGGATACCTCTAACCTCACTCTTGAAGAGATGGATACCCTTGGAGAACTTTGGAAGAAGAGAGCAAGGAAACAAAAACTTAGAGATGAAAGGAAAAAGAAAAATGAAGTACTTGAAGATATCAAGAGCATATTTGTTGATGCTCTAAATATTGAGGTTGATGAGAAACAACCCATTTTGGATCAATTGGTTGAAATTGTCCCAAAATATAATGAAGAAATGAATGGACAATAAAAACTTCTGTAGAGGGCAAAGAGAAAATTTGAAAGAAAAGTTTTGGAGGACATAGCTACACTAAAAATATATGTCAATAATGTTGTTTCTTTATTTTTCGAGTGACACATCTATCTTTACCAAGGAAATCAAGGATAAATTATCCAAGATAGATGAGGAGTTGAAGGCAAGTGCATAACAATTGTCACTTGATCCTAGTTGCAGTTCTGCACATTTTTCAAAGATCAGGTACTTGACAGATCTCTAGGCATAATTGTTAAGGGAAGAGACCAGGATTAGGGCCACACTTGTAGAAATCCAAGGGATGATTCTTCCAAACATGGATGCACTGCAAAAGAATATTTTACATGCAAGAACACTCATCCATGACAATAACTTCTCCATAATTGATCACATGATGAAACTTTTAGCAGAGGTACAGATAGCCTTGCATGCATATGTGGTATTGCAAGAGAATTGGGACAAGACCATGACAATCATTTTGAAGGTACATTGTGACTTCTTGTCACATTTTGGCATTAACTTATAAATATTTTAAACCTTTGGCATTTATATCAAAAGGGGGAGAATATTATTGATAAAGGGGGAGACGATTATCATACTCTAGATATATGTATGGGGGAGAGATATATGTATAGGGGAGTAGTAATATGGAGATATATGTACAACTAAGCATAAACTATGTTTACAAAAGAAATTTTGAAAAAAATAAAGAAATTGAGTAAGAGGTAACCAAGCCATAGCAATAGACATTAGTCAAAACCAAGTTGAAGATCCTGACTATTGATAAGGAAAGTTTTGAGAAATTAGACTTTTGGTATGATAAGTTTTTTTGTCACTAATGCCAGAGGAGATTTTTGACATTAAGGTCAATTTTTCTACTAGTGACCTAACACTTAGTCAGTTGGCTTCATTGCTACTGAGCTCTACAGTTGCTACTAAGCTTATCATTCATATAGTAGTGATGACCAAGTGTTTTAGTTGCTACTAAGCCAAGCAGTCATATTACAGTACTTGTAAATTTTTACAATGTCTACTAAGCTTCAAAGTCTAAGCATAGTGTTATCTAAGCATAGTAGAGTCTACTGAGCTTTCCTATAGAAGTGATGAAGATCTTAATGTTAACTAAGTCTATCAGTGTCTACTAAGCTCACAATGTTAACAAAGAGAATTGAGTGTTGACTGAGTCATGCCGTGTTAATCGAGTGATTCAATATCTACCGAGTTTCTAAGTGTTCACCGAGTCATACAGTGCTAAACGAGTTTGTTCTACTCAATCTGATTAGTATGGACCAAGCTTCAACTTCAACCAAGTGCCAAAGTTTGCTGAGTGTTGACAATATTTTCTAAGTGTTGACAGTGTTTGCCGAGTGTTAGAACATCACCGAGTTTGTCTTCAAAACCTGAGTTACAACAATGGGCTGACTTTGTGAATTATGATGAATTTGGTATTGTAGCCGACTCCAGAAGGTAATTAATTGGATTGATATATATGTAATGTATTGTATCATATCCAAATGTAATCAAGTATGAGTATGTAAATAAGGAAGAAGTAGATAAGTGTGAATTGAAGAAGGCTACAAGTAGTATATGGTATAGCAGAGACCTATCTATCACAACCAGGTGATCATTGTAATTCAAGGAACACCATTCAACAAATCAAAATTGCAAATCAAATATAAGCCATTGATTCATCTTAACAGGGGCATCAGTCAAATCCTTTAACTGGGTAGACCTAACAATCTTTTGCTAAATCTCCTAATAGAGTGCTTACTTCATTGTATGTTTGTAAATCCTTTAACAAGGTGGACCTAACATTCCTTATTGCTCTTAATAGGGCAGATCACCAGAAGTGGTCAATTGTAAGCCTTAATAGAGAAACTTTATATTGTAGTACTAAAGCTTGTGGGTATCATCCCCACCCCAATTTTATTTTCTATTTGGAATATTTCTAGGTCACCATATCTTGTGTCAAAATATTATGAATATTATTGCTTTTATTCTTTCATGCATGCAATTAGATCATAATAATATATGAAGGATTAATTGGTGAAGTAAGTTTAAAGTTTTATTAGTTCCCGATTCCCCCCTCCCCTCTCAATAACCTACCCTACCTTATATTTCCAATAGTAATAAATCATTACATAATTTAAAACTTACTAAAACCCTCAGAATTTTTTTTTGAAAACTTCTATTTTGTTTTCCAAGTCAAACTATCCTAGTATTTAACAATTAGGGTCAAATTAAGATTAGGGGTTTGTAAATGTTTTTTTTTGCTTAGGAGGTATCCTTGTGACCTAGCCTAATCGCCAACAACCCATAACTTGGGATGCGAGGTGACTTGTAAGCCTCCTCCCTTGACCATGTTGGCTGGGGTCAAAGCCCCAAGACTAAATAAACATTACAATTAGAATTTAATTAAGGTTACCATTGAATTAGGGTTAAGGTTAGGGCTTAATCAATATTATAGAACTTAATAATTGGTAGGTTGCAATTTGAGTTTGACTTTAGAAAGAGTTAAAATAAATAATTTAAATGTAAAGTTAATTTTGTTAAAATTTAATTAATCATATGAGATTTCCACAATCCATTTGTAAATTATGAAATTGACTACATAAATCCACAAGTCAACTTCATACTTTAAAACTTAATTATTTAAATTAAAAATAATATTAATTTTGAATAATTTTGATTAAAATAAATTATAAAAGGTAAATTATTGAAACTATAAAATTATTATTTTTTTCTTAATTTATATAGATTATAAAAGATATATTTACTAACATTTTACTCAAATTATCTAAATTTATATAGATCATATGTCTTAATTTTTTCTTTATCCAATATGAATTTACGTAGAATATTGAAGACAATGTAGTGAAAGTTAGATGCTAGTATTTTGAGAGTTAGACATAATGAAATTTAAGTTTGACTTTGAAAATATTAGTATATATATAATTTGTTTCCTTTCCAATAATTTATATAATATTAAAAATTAAATTACAAATCATTATTACTCTATTTGAAAATCTAACTTTATTAAATTAAAAATATTTAAAAATATTTCTACCTCTATCTTGTTCTTTATCTGTATCTCTTTATATTAATATTTTAATGCCAATTATGAATTTTTTACATATCTAATGTAAAATTTTAAAAAATAAAGAATATAAATCTTAGAAATGTGTGAATTGAAGTAAAATAATTTTGACCAAAATAATTTTGACTTTATTAAAATAATTAAAAATCAAAAATCAAAAATCAAAATATAATCGTGATATTGCTATGGATTTAACTGTGTGATTTTGAGTCAAACTCATTGACCCATGTTTCATGAATAGTGATTTAACATGAATCCATCTCTCATGAGAATGAATGAAACACTTAGCACTCATTGGATCTAGGTGATGCTCACAAGCATGACCGAGACTTCCCAAAAGGTCACCCATCCCAGTACTACTCCAGCTTGAGCGCACTTAACTGCAGAGTTTCCTCCACAATTAAACCCAAAGCTTACAACCCCATTTGCAAAATATAATCATGAACTTTTTCTTGACAAATTTATCCTCTCAATCCTAGAAGTTTAACTGAAAAGACTTAAGAATATTGGAATCTCAATGGACTACTTGAATACATCCCAGTCAACATATATATTGTAATCAGTTAAAGGCAGGCACACTGTATTTTTAGCCGATAGGCTACCTTGTACGGGGATGCCTGCCGAAATTAAAGGTTAGACGCCGAGAAAAATAATTGGTTAACCCGTCCATATTTTTATCGAACCGAATAATAAGCTGCAATAAATATAGATCAACTGAAGTTTAATGTTTGACCGCGTGCCAGGTGGGCGAAAGGGACGAAAGTATGTCATTGCGTTTCAATGTCTCACACTGGTAATAAAATGGAAATGGTGGTTTTCAATGCTAGATGCCAGATAATTGTGTTGGTAAATTCGTTGTCAGTTACGAAAGACGTTAGCCGAGCTGTTGAAAAGACAACCAACCACGATTGACACATTAAGAAGAGACATTCGGCCACACAATTGGCATGTGGAGATGAGACAGCCGCCCATGGTAGTGGCATTGGAACGTGTCATTCAAAAGGAGGTAACTTTCGTTCATATGCTCCTCCCCTTTTCTATGCACAGCGCATTGTGTGGAGAATTCCAAACTTTTACAAAAAAATTCACATATTCAATACCTTACAAGCCCCGTATTTGGAATTTTACAGTGTCATAAAATTAGGGTGTTAAGTTTCAACCTCGATTGTCAACAGATGAATACTTAAACTATCAAGAAATATACTTGCCTCAAGCAGCTCTTATGCAGCAGGTGAAGTATTTTATCCAGCCAATTCTATAGGACAATGTTTATAGTTTGCTTATCTCGCATTTATTAACTGCAAAGACTTTATATAATATACAATATTTTCAATGGAAAATACAAAACATTTTTGTTTCTCCTGATAGTCTCTATTTGACTTTTGATTTTGAAATAAGACAGTTGTAGGAGTACTCATAAGATAATCGATTTCTTGAATTGGGGGTAGAAGAGTTTTAGTTTTGGATTCTCCTCTTTTTGGTTTAATTTGCTATATTTGAGCACCAAGCTATTAGTTTCAGATATTCATACGACTCTAGCATTTGAGTTAACACGCCATCCAAAGACCAAAATCTTTGATGGAATCTGGCGAGGCTTCAAGCGAGCTTAAATGGAATTTGTGAACTGTGAATCATGTGTAAACACTTCTAGGATTTTTCTGATGCTCATGCAAAGCTTGCCTTAATGGCAAGGGAAACCTTGCAGAGATTAAATTATCTATAATTGTTTTCAAGGAAAAAAGTACCTCAAAGAGTAAAGCTCATTTATGATCTGATTTACTGTTTACTGCTTATATGCGCTCTTTCAGCTGACCTAATTTTTCCAACTTTCTCATTTCTTTTGGTTCTTCCCACAAATTGGACGGCCACGCACAAGATGCTGTATCTTTTTTATAATCCTAGATTTTCCATTTTAAGGGTTAATGTAGCCTAACCCGTAACAGAAATTTTCTATTTATAAAAGGTTAAATTGTGGGGACCCATTTCTTTCTGTCTAAAGAAAAATGTCAAATTTTTTGACAATTTGCAAGATGTTATGCTTTATACATAAAACTTGTTCGCCTCGAATTTATAATCACTAAGAAACGACATGATGTAAATCCTAATTTGAATCATCAGCTATATTTAGTCTTCGGGAGTTTTTAGTCCCTGCCATTTTTAAAGAGGCAGGGAACTAATGTAATCTTTTACCCCCCCCCCCTCCCAAAATTAATTTTTTCTGAAGAACCCTGCACAATTCCAAAGTTTGGAAAAGCTATATTTAAAAAACAATTATTGAATAGAAATTTCTATTTTTCGATTAGATGAATCAATTTTCTTGGGGTATTTAGCTTTTTTTAGAAAAAATATTGCTTGGATTATGAAGAATAGATAGATAAAATAAAAGCACATTAAATGGTAAGAGATAAACATGCATTTAATATTCGTTTGCACAGTCCAAGAGATGCACATTAACCAACATATTCAAGAGAATTAATTAGACAAAAATGTTGTCTCAGCCCCAATATTTCTTATATCGTCAGAACGTCAAAGAATGCACGTATCGAGCGTGTAAAGTTGGAAACTTGAAACAGTAAGACCGCAACTTTAAATTTTCGGAGGCCGAGTCTGCAGGACGATGCTGGCGACTTCGGATTCGCCCACGTGTACGGGCCGCATATTCGCCGTTGCCAACTTCCTTGCCAGATATTTGTGGGCAGTGGTGGTAACGCACAAAACCACTTATTCCGTCTGCTGGACGGGAGCGTACGCCACGTGTTCCCTACCGCAGATTTTGACCAATGACATCACCCATGATTTTTGTTGATATGTTCAAGATTTTCATTAATTGGTGTGTGGCGTCTCAGATTTGATCCTCCAAAATCACAATTAAAGTTCTTCCCTAGACATATATAAAAACAACCATTCTTCATCCATGAAGATTGTGCGAGTGTAATGGCTTCCGCTCATATGAAATAGGATTTCTTCACATGGTACAAGCCGCCCACACCAATTGAGGAGGGGATATGAATTTAAGACAAAAAAGTAAAGATGAGAATATCAAACAAATTATTAAATTAATATGATTAGAAAACATAGACTGGAGGCAGATATTAATTTTATATTCTCTATGATAGTAATAAAAAAATTGAATTGCTTTAATCTTTTATTCTCCCCCTTAAATTTTGTACCTATCTTTCACTTCGAAGATACCGTGTAATGGGTTAATCATAGATAAATATAACTTAGGTCATGATTTTTTAAAATTAATTTTTTTGTTTTTACTAATTCATTTTCAAAATATTTTGAGAAAAATATTAAAATAGAAAAAATCAATGTTTTAACATTTTAAAAAAAAAATTTAAAATAGACATGTTTAGAAAATTCAATATTGAAAATAACTATTAAATTATAAAAATAAAAAATTAATTTTGAATTAATATAAAAATTTAACAAATTTAACATATAAATTCAAACTTCAATTTATTTTAAAAATATTATAAACTATAAACAACTTTAAAAATAAAAAAATTACATAAATTATTTGCAATCTTAACTTTCAATTTTAGCTTTAGCAATTGTTTAGCGTAAGTACTCATTGTCTCTATCATCAAGTAAGCTAAAAGCTTATATGTTAATATCAAATTACAAAACACCCCATAATGCTTTTTTTAGAAGGGAAGCTATGTACTAAAAGCCCTAGAATCTAGAGTAATCAAAAATAAAAAAATGTTCTCATTTAAATTAAATTATAAAAAATATAATTATTTTTATCTCTATATTTAGATATTTAAATAATATATTATTTAACCATATGTTCTAATATACTTATTATAAAACATCATATACATTTTAGATAATTATCTAATTTGAATATATAACTTTTTTAACTTCTAACAATAATAAGAAAATTAAATTATTAAAAATTTCATATTATTGTCTTAATATTAGTTAACTAAATATTAACAATTCTTTTGTAAACAAATTATATATTTTAAAAAATAAAAAAATTGTACATTATATGTTATAATTATTATTAAAATAAGTTAAAATTATAAAATTTAATACATGATTAGTTTAATGAGCATAGTGCAAAAATATCCTACCATACTATGAGATTTGGAGTGAGTAACTAGCTCGATTAATGTCATGTGGTTATCATCTTCATATCTTTCACTAGTAGACTTTGACATAAACAATATAAACAATATAAGATGCAAAGGCTTGATTTTCGGAGCCTGGTGGTCTGGGGGACCTTCATACTCTACAAAAAATGCATAATCCTTTTCCTCACCGCCCAATCTCCTCGTCTTGCCTGCTTTCGATTTGTTCATGCTTCAATAACAAAAAAACACTTGCGTATGGGGTTGAAGGAGAAGAAATGCACTTGCCATGAGACAATACCTACCAACTATAATTACCTTGCAACATGATCGCCAGCCTGTATCAGCCATTCATTCGTTGTCTGTCTATGTAGAGAAAGCTGACTTTAGCATTTGCATAGAACGGATAAGTATTGACAAGTTGCTAAGAGTTGTCAGTCCACCATTTCATTTACAAAACATGTGCTAAGGCTCAGCACCACCTCGAGCCCAAATATTTACATTATATCTTAAGGCAGGGACTCAAGCTCGCTTAGAGCTCTCTTGTTGATGCATGTTTTGGTTTTTGATGCACGTTTTGTATCATGCGCTTTATTAATGTTTGTTGTATCTTTGGATCACTCTGATTTTAAAAAAGGAACTTTTATCCATGTTCAAGAAACAATTTTTTTTTTAATTTAAAATGTATTTGGGATGCATTTTAGATCAATTTGCATGTAACTAATATCGGTTAAAACCTTGTACCATTGGGTACAAGTGCTAGTGTTATTTGATTATATTCCTCTCGTATCCGTTTAAAAGGGAATACATACCAATTAATTAATGTGTCCAATGAGACCTTAGTGTGTCTCAACGGCACCGGCTACGGTGCAACATATTTGCACCGAGCCGGGCAGGTATAAACGCTTGCTGCCTGGACTTGATGTCTCGTGTTGACAGTACTGTCAGATGCTGTCAACGAAACATTTGACTGTACTGGCGATACAAACAATTTTAGTAAATGCGTGACAATCCACCGGCTTCGATTTCTTCTTTTTGGGAGAATTTTATTTTCCATAGTTGAATTTATCGAGAACGGATTTCCACTTTTTAGAAACCGAAAATTGGGGGAGTTTGGTTTTCGAATTTGACCATATTTTATTTTATAATATAAATATATGTCAAAGGATATATACTATTGTTCTAAACTTAATTAATTTTCATCAATTACAAATAATTTTTTTTTATTAACTTAAATATTTCATAATATGATTTTTTTTAATCGAGGTTATCCATAAACGAGTTTTGGGTACTCAATAGAGGCCCATGCCCACGTGTGATATGATTATTTTAAAATAAATATATTTTAATTTATTTAATAAACACTTGCATCCCATAAATTATATAAATGATTGAAAAAAAATTGTAAAAAATGAATTCCGCATCAATTTATTGATTCAATACAAAATATCAAATTTTATAAAATTAGATTTTGAATTAGTACACCAGCTAAATCACCCATTATATAAATTATTTTTAGTCATTTGTATCACTAGTTACATTATTTTAAAAACTTTATATCTTTTACACAATTGCATACTTTATAACAAATTTGATTTTTACAACAAGTTTTCCACTTAATTTAGATTTACTATTCAATGAAATAGAATTAACTACTCTATGTTTAAAAAATAAAATTTCTAAAACTTTAAATTTTTAGATTTTTGAACTTAATTGAACTATAATATCAGAATTAATTCAAATAATGATAATTTTAAATTTTTTTTATGCTTTTATATATTAAATAATTATATTAGAGATATTTATTATAACAAGTAATACACCTAAAATTTGGAATGATGAATTTAAGAAATGATTTCTAATTGATTATAAAAAATCATGAAATATTTCTAATACTTTTTATTTTGATATGCATAATAATGCTTACAATTTAACTTATGAAATATTTAAACCTAAATTTTGGAAAATATATTAATTTTTTAATAATATTATAGTAATAAATTTTCCCTGCCTGTTTGCCCTGCCCGTCCCTTCACTACTCCATTATCGTTCGCTGACATGAAATAAGTTCCTGTGTTTGCCGTGCATTATTTCCCTCGTTTCAAAGTATAACATTGATTTCAAAGGGAAAGGGACTAGTTTTATTTATTAATCAAAATTGTTTATTTTTTATGTGTTTTTAGGAATTTTATTAGTTTTATTTTAAGATTTACTTTCATGTTTAAAATTATAAATAATATTTTTTTAATTTGAATATTTTTAGAAAAAAATCTTAAATAACTTTAAAATAAAGAATACTAAAAAAATTTTTAAAGAATTATAAAATATTGGAAACTTCATTAAATTAGAAAAAGTTTATATTTGTAATAATATTTTGAATTATAATTTAATCAAAATCTTGTACTAATTTGATTTAAGTCAAATTGTAATACTTTTTATTTAAAGAGATAATATGATATGCATAATAATATTCAAAATTTAATTTATAACTTAAATTTTGAAAAATAAATTAATTTTTATAATATATATAGTAATAATTTTAAGTAATCTAAGAACTTACTATTAAATAAATCATTTAATGGTATTGGGGGAGTGGCTCATTGCAAATAAGTTGCATTGTGGTAAGTCATGCCTAATTTTTTATGCCCAGATATCACCTCGTACTCACATTGGAGTCTAACACTACAATGTCCTTACCTGCCACTATTTAATTTTGTACATAAATATTAATTTATAATATTTAATATTTGTACATAGATATAATTTTTAATTTATATTAATTCAATATTTATTTTTAATAATTAAAAATTATTTTATTTAATTAAAAAATAAAAAACTATACAAATATTGATATTAATAAAATTTTAAACATCATTTTAAATTATATACATAAAAATTATATAATAATTTTTTTTTTAATATTTAGATTTGATAATAGAAATATATTTTATTTAATCTTAAATAATTTATAAAATAATAAGTCCTTAATTTACTTAAATTTATTACTATATAATATTATGTATTTAACATTTAATAAATTTATAGTAAATTTTATTAAAAAATAATATGGAAATGTTGGCTTAAATTATAAATAAAACTAATAGTTTTTTTTTCAATATAAAGTAAAAATATATTCTATTTACTTTTGAACAATTTATTTAATAGTAAGTTCTTAGCTTAGTTAAATGATTTACTATATAATATTATTAAAAAAATAATATATTTTTCAAAATTTAAGTTTACATATTTCATAAGTTAAATTGTAAGTATTATTATGCATATCAAAATAAAAGTATTATAAATATTTCATGATATTTTATAATCAATTAGAAATCATTTCTTAAATTCATCATTCCAAATTTTACGTGTATTACTTGTTATAATAAATATCTCTAATATAATTATTTGAATATATAAAAACATAAATAAAATTTAAAATTATCATCAAATTATAATTATAATTTAGTGGATATAATCTCAACACTTCTTTTTTTCTTCTAATATATTGATTATTTTAGTATTAGTTATATTGTAATTATTTAAGATTAAAAGGAAATGTGTTTGTACATATCATTTTACATAACATGCTAAATTTTTTATTTTTTTAAAAAATGGAAATAGAATACACACACACACACACACACACACACACACACACACACACACACACACACACACACACTCACTCACTCACACACGCACGTTTTAAAAAATTCTATATAAAATTAATAATATTAGAATATTGAATGAAATAAATAATATAGTTGTTATATATTAATTTATTATTTGTATAATATAATTTGTAATGATTTAAATCAATCTATATAATTGAAATAAAAATAATAAATGAATAATAAATAGAAAAGTAATTGTATATATTAATTATAATACAAAATAACAATAAGTTAGTAGGTATCTAATTTATATACTTCAAAAATACTGAAATGATATTCATTACCATCTAAATAATATGAATATGATTATGATTTTAATATAAATATTATCTCAAGCCTATATTCGGATTGTTAAGTTATATTAAAAATAATGTCAGGACGGTACTGACTTTTATCGATGCTGCAGAAAACTGCACAGGTGATGGATGTAATGTACTATACAGCTCAACAAAGGACAATGGAGTCAGTCGATAGATGGGCAGGGCAAATGGGCAGCGGCTTAGTGCAAATATGTTGCACCGTAGCCAGTGCCCTCTACTTGTGGTAGAGTGGTCCCCACCATACCATCATTTTTCTCCATCTTATCCATCATGCCTCTACTCGTGTTAATAGATTCAAGTGGACTTAGTCATTGGTTAAAGAAAAGGTCTAGTTAAGTGGCATAGAAAGTAGGAATAGTTAAAGAGGGAGTGTTAATAGATACAATATAGTGCATAGGTTTGGAAAAACTAGGGTTAGTGCTTAGACTTTAGTGCTAAGAAAGTCTAGGAAAGGGCCACGTAGGAATAAGTTATGTTAGGAGTTTGAGGTGGGCCACGTGGATATAAGAGGTAAGGGAGAAAAAAAATTTAGGATAAAGTGCATCGATAATATTAGGAAATGTTTTAGTTTATGCATAATATTGTTAGGTTAGAGATCAAGCACTATCATGACGAGTGGATATGTAAGGATTAAAATGAGTCACGTGGGGCTTAGAGGAATATATGGAAGTTAAGGTTGTTTAATATAATGCACATGTAATAATTATAAGGTAGGTTAGATATCTATTTTTAATTAGTGAGTAGCAATGTAATAGTTAGAGACTAAATGTTATTAATATGTGATAGCACAAAAAGAGTAATAAAGTTAGTTAAATAGTGATTTGGTTTTAGGATTTAGTATATTTTGGTTAAAATAGATAGTTGTTATTATTATTATAATAGGGTGGTGTATATGAATTAGTTAGGATAGTATAGTGATTTACTTATTTTATAATACTAATTATAGTGAAATATAAATGTTAGGTTTAAGGAATCATGCAAATCACTAATAATAGGAAGTGCAAATGATATATTATTTAGGATGCAACATAGGCTAGTACCAAACAAATTGTATATAAGTATAAAATGAGTGATTTTTTTATCCCATGTGAAATTTAGAATGGTAGGAAAATGAGGTAAGGTTCATGTATATTGGGATCTAAAGTCATTAATATAAAGTGTGATCAAACAACTTCAAGTGTTGTTAATGAATGGTTATATGGAGATAAATACATGTACATATATTTGACAAGCAATTGACTAAGTTACAATTGTAAATACAAACTTGTCTCCAAGGGTATTCACTCATTCCTTGTGAAATGACCTATAGAAAAGAATGTGACTTTCAATCGGGTGAAACTATGTTTCCACCACCCCCATAGAAACACATTTTAATGTCATTGAATTCTTTGCGTGTCTAACCTAGAAGTAAGAAGAAGACCTCCACCACAATTATGAGGACCAATTCGATTAAAGATTTGAGATTATGTTGGAACCTTGTATCATAACTAATATATATCCCAAACTCTTAGTCTTCTATAACCTAGTATAAATTTTTTTAGCTTCCTATGTTATATCCTAAACATTACCTATAAAAAATAAATTTAAAATTTAAAATAAATAAATAAATTGTAGTTTTGCTTTACCCTAAATTTTTGGGCATGGCAACATCAAGTGTCAAATTGCCAAAGATTAACCATAATGAGTCAAAGATGGGAGAGAACTTAATGCTTAGAAGAGTTCTAATCAAGTAACCAATCAAAGAGGAGCCAAAGCGTAGGAGAGCCTTATTCAGGATAAGATGTAAAATACTTGGCAAGGTGTGCAAGTTTATTGTGGATTCAAGTTCAATAGATAATATAATCTCAGAGGAAGCAGTAAAGAAGCTTAAGTTCGAGAATATACCCCATACCAACCCATACAAGGTGACATGGATGAATAAGGGGTAAAGTATACTTGTGAAGGCGTAGACATGGGTAGAGTTCTCCATTGGAGGATATAAAGACAAGCTAATTTGTGATGTGTTACCTATGGATGCATGCCATCTTCTATTGGGAAGACCATGGAAATATGATAGAGGAGCCATCTATGATGGAAATAAGAATACCATTTCTTTTTAAAAAGGATGGAAGGACCTTCAAAATACAATCATTAATATAGGAAGGGAAAACACACAAAAAAAATCCTCGTGTCCTATTAAGTAGTGGCAAAGATTTTTTTAATACTCTTCAACAAAGAGGTGAAGAATATGCTATAATGGTTCAACCTAAAGAAAAAGAAGAGACTATGCATGTACCAATACCTAAAGAAGTGCAAGATCTACTTGGGAAGTTCAAGGATATGATCAGTGATGGGACACCTCCAGCATTAGCTCCTAAAAGGGATATTATTGATTAGACAGACTTTATCCCAGGGGATTCTTTACCAAACAAGATAGCCTACAAGCTTTCCCTAGAGTAAAACCAAGAAGTGGCTAGACAAATGCAGGAGATGTTAGACCAAGGCTTGATCAAGAAGAGCATTAGCCCTTATATAGTACCAATGGTATTGGCATCCAAGAAATGTGGTGAGTGGAGGGTTTTTATTGATTCTAGGTGTTAGAATATATAGTCCATTGATATAACTAAGAGGGCGGGGAATGAATTAGTTATCCAACTATTATCACAATTATCAACCTTAAACAAACTTAACCATATGAGCAATATCAACTAAAAATATAAAAAGATACTTATTCACAATAACACTAGATATGTTATCTAGGGAAAACCTTGACAAAGGGAAAACCCCAGTGGTGATAGTGCCCACAAGATGATGTACTAATATAATTGTTCCTTATTAGAGGACATACTCTGTTGGGAGTCTATGAATTCATTCAACATGTATGCATCCCTATTGGGAGACTTTAAATCCCTGTTAGGAAATTCCAACCCTGTTAGGATTTGTAGAAGAAAGCTAGACCCACAACCTAAATAGCTTCAATAGAAAGACCAATGAACCCACTGTCCAAATGATCTCTGTATTATTCCTTGTAGAATAATATAAATTTATTGTATTATTCCTTCCTCTTTTTCTATTTTGTCACATGGACTTCTGCTCATTTTGATCTTGTAACTAGATCACAAATCTTGCATCCAATATTTCCTTGGGTTGCTTACATGCATTTAGTAAGCATTCTACTCCTTTTCACACTTTGCACTTCATACAATGATCACAACACATTAAAAATAAGGGAAACGTATTTTTCTTAATACCATATCTTTATAATAATTTAGTGAGTTGGCCTTGAGGCTTTCCCAATTAATTGTAATTATAATAGCACTTTTAGCTTATAGTCTATTTAAAACTTCACACATGTGATACTAGGGATTGGGCACTTGTTGACATCACCACCTAACTATCCTCTATCACTTCTTGACTGCACATCTTTTCATTACATCTCAAATGTAAGTTGTGTAGGAGCACCACACACAACCAAACCAAAGTTGAAGTTAATGGAGACCTCAAAGACCCTCAAAACAAATTAGAAGGATGGAGTGTATAAGCAGGGTCATCAAATCAATTGGAGGATCTTAAGACCTATAATGAAACTAAAATAATGCAATTCCTCAATCATTTTGTAAGTCCTCAAAAGGACTAATAGTTGGTTGTAATGGACCAATTTTGTCCAAGTTTCAATGATTTTCTTAATAAGGTTTCTAGGAGTCTAAGATAGGTTGGGGGTGAGTCTGGGACTTTAGGAAACAATTAGGAAGGAGTTACAAATTCAAGTAAAGCCATTTATGGTTTTAAAAATTCAAATTTTCAAATAATAACTGCTATCTCAGGGAACTATTATTTTTTTATGTTTTGGTTTAAACATTCAACTCAACGCTAAGAGTTGGTTGGATTAGTTTTGGGAGTTATATTGGAGTCCTTTTAATAGCAAGGGAGTCTCTATTATGGGATAAAGATAGTGAGATTAGTGTATAGATTGGTGAAATACAACAATAAAACTCTTTGTGTCTACAAGTTTGTTCATTCTTGAGAATTTCAAATTAATTTTTTTGATATGTCAATGAATCAATAAGGTTATTCATTTAGTATCACTATTTTGAATGTATTTATCTTTTCAATAAAGTTGTTGTAGCACCAACTTGTAGGACATTAAGTTTTCTTTGTCTATTACTATTACTATAGTAGAGTTTAAGGAATGGGAGTCATTCCATTAACAATATAGGGCCTAATATTCATGGGATGACCAAACTAACTTGTACTATTAAGTGCTAACTGAGCAAATGTAGGAATAAGCAAGACAATGCGAGTTCAGTCATAATTGTGAATGAAGAAATAGTGAAATGATGGATTGGGTAAAGTAGTAAGCTTTCCATCCAATCAAGGAGTAGTTTTATGATTGGAATCACCTTGGGAGGTTGGAGTGAAGGTTATTTGATCATCAATTTTTTTCAAAAGTGCGTAGAACCAAAACATTGAGAAATATTCAAATCTAAATATTCAAAAAAAAAAAAAAATTATATAATTTTTATGTAGATAATTTAAAATGCTGTTTAAAATTTTTTTAATATCAATATTTGTATAGTTTTTTATTTTTTAATTAAATAAAATAATTTTTAATTATTAAAAATAAATATTGAATTAATATAAATTAAAAATTATATCTATGTACAAATATTAAATATTATAAATTAATATTTATGTACAAAATTAAATAGTGGCAGGTAAGGACACTGTAGTATTAGACTCCAATGTGAGTACAAGGCAATATTTGGGCATAAAAAATTAGACATGACTTACCACAATGCAACTTATTTGCAACGAGCCACTCCCCCAATACCATTAAATAATTTATTTAATTTTAAGTTCTTAGATTACTTAAAATTATTACTATATAGTATTAGAAAAATTAATTAATTTTTTAAAATTTAAGTTATAAATTAAATTTTGAGTATTATTATGCATATCATATTATCTCTTTAAATAAAAAGTATTACAATTTGAATTAAATCAAATCAGTACAAGATTTTGATTAAATTATAATTCAAAATATTATTACAGATATAAATTTTTTCTAATTTAATGAAATTTCCAATATTTTATAATTCTTTAAAAATTATTTTAGTATTCTTTATTTTAAAGTTATTTAAGATTTTTTTTTTAAAATATTCAAATTAAAAAAATATTATTTATAATTTTAAACATGAAAGTAAATCTTAAAATAAAACTAATAAAATTTCTAAAAACACATAAAAAATAAACAATTTTGATTAATAAATAAAACTAGTCCCTTTTCCTTTTAAATCAATGTTATACTTTGAAACGAGGGAAATAATGCATGGCAAACACAAGAACTTATTTCATGTCAGTGAACGACATTGGAGTAGTGAAGGGATGGGCAAGGCAAACCGGCAAGGCAAATTTATTACTATAATATTATTAAAAAATTAATATATTTTCCAAAATTTAGGTTTACATATTTCATAAGTTAAATTGTAAGTATTATTATGCATATCAAAATAAAAAGTATTAGAAATATTTCATGATTTTTTATAATCAATTAGAAATCATTTCTTAAATTCATCATTCCAAATTTTAGGTGTATTATTTGTTATAATAAATATCTCTAATATAATTATTTGAATATATAAAAGCATAAATAAAATTTAAAATTATCATCAAATTATCATTATTTGAATATCTCTAATGTAATTCTGATATTATAGTTCAATTAAGTTCAAAAATGTAAAAATTTAAAGTATTAGAACTTTTATTTTTAAAAAATAGAGTAGTTAATTCTATTTCATTGAATAGTAAATCTAAATTAAGTTAAAAATTTGTTGCAAAAATCAAATTTGTTATAAAGTATGCAATTGTGTAAAAGATACAAATGACTAAAAATAATTTATATAATGGGTGATTTAGCTTTTGTACTAATTCAAAATCTAATTTTATAAAATTTGATATTTTTTTATTGAATCAATAAATTGATGTGGAATTCTTTTTTGACAAATTTTGTTACTTTAATATTTTACTTTTTCAATCATTTATATAATTTATGGGATGCAAGTGTTTATTAAATAAATTTAAATAAATTTATTTTAAAATAATCATATCACGCGTGGGCATGGGCCTCTATCGAATACCCAAAACTCGTTTGTGGATGACCTCAATTAAAAAAAAATCATATTATAAAATATTTAAGTTAATTAAAAAAAAGTTTGTAATTGATGAAAATTAATTAAGTTTTAGAACAATAGTATATAGCCTTTGACAGATATTTATATTATAAAATAAAATATGGTCAAGTTCGAACCAAACTCCTCCAATTTTCGGTTTCCAAAAAGTGGAAATCCGTTCTCCATAAATTCAACTATGGAAAATAAAATTCTCTCAAAAAACAAAATCGAAGCCAGTGAATTGTCGCCCGATTCTCGCCTTTACTAAAATTGTGTCTATCGCCAGTACAGTCAGATGTTTCGCTGACAGCATCTGACAGTACTGTCAGCACGGGACATCAAGTGCGCGCAGCAATCGTTTATACCTGCCCGGCTCGGTGCAAATATTAGGTGTATTACTTGTTATAATAAATATCTCTAATATAATTATTTAATATATAAAAGCATAAAAAAAATTTAAAATTATCATTATTTGAATTAATTCTGATATTATAGTTCAATTAAGTTCAAAAATCTAAAAATTTAAAGTTTTAGAAATTTTATTTTTTAAACATAGAGTAGTTAATTCTATTTCATTGAATAGTAAATCTAAATTAAGTGGAAAACTTGTTGTAAAAATCAAATTTGTTATAAAGTATGCAATTGTGTAAAAGATATAAAGTTTTTAAAATAATGTAACTAGTGATACAAATGATTAAAAATAATTTATATAATGGGTGATTTAGCTGGTGTACTAATTCAAAATCTAATTTTATAAAATTTGATATTTTGTATTGAATCAATAAATTGATGCGGAATTCATTTTTTACAATTTTTTTTCAATCATTTATATAATTTATGGGATGCAAGTGTTTATTAAATAAATTAAAATATATTTATTTTAAAATAATCATATCACACGTGGGCATGGGCCTCTATTGAGTACCCAAAACTCGTTTATGGATAACCTCGATTAAAAAAAATCATATTATGAAATATTTAAGTTAATAAAAAAAAATTATTTGTAATTGATGAAAATTAATTAAGTTTAGAACAATAGTATATATCCTTTGACATATATTTATATTATAAAATAAAATATGGTCAAATTCGAAAACCAAACTCCCCCAATTTTCGGTTTCTAAAAAGTGGAAATCCGTTCTTGATAAATTCAACTATGGAAAATAAAATTCTCCCAAAAAGAAGAAATCGAAGCCGGTGGATTGTCACACATTTACTAAAATTGTTTGTATCGCTAGTACAGTCAAATGTTTCGTTGACAGCATCTGACAGTACTGTCAACACGAGACATCAAGTCCAGGCAGCAAGCGTTTATACCTGCCCGGCTCGGTGCAAATATGTTGCACCGTAGCCGGTGTCGTTGAGACACACTAAGGTCTCATTGGACACATTAATTAATTGGTATGTATTCCCTTTTAAATGGATACGAGAGGAATATAATCAAATAACACTAGCACTTGTACCCAATGGTACAAGGTTTTAACCGATATTAGTTACATGCAAATTGATCTAAAATGCATCCCAAATACATTTTAAATTAAAAAAAAAATTGTTTCTTGAACATGGATAAAAGTTCCTTTTTTAAAATCAGAGTGATCCAAAGATACAACAAACATTAATAAAGTGCATGATACAAAACGTGCATCAAAAACCAAAACATGCATCAACAAGAGAGCTCTAAGCGAGCTTGAGTCCCTGCCTTAAGATATAATGTAAATATTTGGGCTCGAGGTGGTGCTGAGCCTTAGCACATGTTTTGTAAATGAAATGGTGGACTGACAACTCTTAGCAACTTGTCAATACTTATCCGTTCTGTGCAAATGCTAAAGTCAGCTTTCTCTACATAGACAGACAACGAATGAATGGCTGATACAGGCTGGCGATCATGTTGCAAGGTAATTATAGTTGGTAGGTATTGTCTCATGGCAAGTGCATTTCTTCTCCTTCAACCCCATACGCAAGTGTTTTTTTGTTATTGAAGCATGAACAAATCGAAAGCAGGCAAGACGAGGAGATTGGGCGGTGAGGAAAAGGATTATGCATTTGTTGTAGAGTATGAAGGTCCCCCAGACCACCAGGCTCCGAAAATCAAGCCTTTGCATCTTATATTGTTTATATTGTTTATGTCAAAGTCTACTAGTGAAAGATATGAAGATGATAACCACATGACATTAATCGAGCTAGTTACTCACTCCAAATCTCATAGTATGGTAGGATATTTTTGCACTATGCTCATTAAACTAATCATGTATTAAATTTTATAATTTTAACTTATTTTAATAATAATTATAACATATAATGTACAATTTTTTTATTTTTTAAAATATATAATTTGTTTACAAAAGAATTGTTAATATTTAGTTAACTAATATTAAGACAATAATATGAAATTTTTAATAATTTAATTTTCTTATTATTGTTAGAAGTTAAAAAAGTTATATATTCAAATTAGATAATTATCTAAAATGTATATGATGTTTTATAATAAGTATATTAGAACATATGGTTAAATAATATATTATTTAAATATCTAAATATAGAGATAAAAATAATTATATTTTTTATAATTTAATTTAAATGAGAACATTTTTTTATTTTTGATTACTCTAGATTCTAGGGCTTTTAGTACATAGCTTCCCTTCTAAAAAAAGCATTATGGGGTGTTTTGTAATTTGATATTAACATATAAGCTTTTAGCTTACTTGATGATAGAGACAATGAGTACTTACGCTAAACAATTGCTAAAGCTAAAATTGAAAGTTAAGATTGCAAATAATTTATGTAATTTTTTTATTTTTAAAGTTGTTTATAGTTTATAATATTTTTAAAATAAATTGAAGTTTGAATTTATATGTTAAATTTGTTAAATTTTTATATTAATTCAAAATTAATTTTTTATTTTTATAATTTAATAGTTATTTTCAATATTGAATTTTCTAAACATGTCTATTTTAAATTTTTTTTTTTAAATGTTAAAACATTGATTTTTTCTATTTTAATATTTTTCTCAAAATATTTTGAAAATGAATTAGTAAAAAAAAAGAAATTAATTTTAAAAAATCATGACCTAAGTTATATTTATCTATGATTAACCCATTACACGGTATCTTCGAAGTGAAAGATAGGTACAAAATTTAAGGGGGAGAATAAAAGATTAAAGCAATTCAATTTTTTTATTACTATCATAGAGAATATAAAATTAATATCTGCCTCTAGTCTATGTTTTCTAATCATATTAATTTAATAATTTGTTTGATATTCTCATCTTTACTTTTTTGTCTTAAATTCATATCCCCTCCTCAATTGGTGTGGGCGGCTTGTACCATGTGAAGAAATCCTATTTCATACAAGCGGAAGCCATTACACTCGCACAATCTTCATGGATGAAGAATGGTTGTTTTTATATGTGTCTGGGGAAGAACTTTAATTGTGATTTTGGAGGATCAAATCTGAGACGCCACACACCAATTAATGAAAATCCTGAACATATCAACAAAAATCATGGGTGATGTCATTGGTCAAAATCTGCGGTAGGGCACACGTGGCGTACGCTCCCGTCCAGCAGACGGAATAAGTGGTTTTGTGCGTTACCACCACTGCCCACAAATATCTGGCAAGGAAGTTGGCAACGGCGAATATGTGGCCTGTACACGTGGGCGAATCCGAAGTCGCCAGCATCGTCCTGCAGACTCGGCCTCCGAAAATTTAAAGTTGCGGTCTTACTATTTCAAGTTTCCAACTTTACACGCTCGATACGTGCATTCTTTGACGTTCTGACGATATAAGAAATATTGGGGCTGAGACAACATTTTTGTCTAATTAATTCTCTTGAATATGTTGGTTAATGTGCATCTCTTGGACTGTGCAAACGAATATTAAATGCATGTTTATCTCTTACCATTTAATGTGCTTTTATTTTATCTATCTATTCTTCATAATCCAAGCAATATTTTTTCTAAAAAAAGCTAAATACCCCAAGAAAATTGATTCATCTAATCGAAAAATAGAAATTTCTATTCAATAATTGTTTTTTAAATATAGCTTTTCCAAACTTTGGAATTGTGCAGGGTTCTTCAGAAAAAATTAATTTTGGGGGGGGGGGGGGGGGGGGTAAAAGATTACATTAGTTCCCTGCCTCTTTAAAAAAGGCAGGGACTAAAAACTCCCGAAGACTAAATATAGCTGATGATTCAAATTAGGATTTACATCATGCCGTTTCTTAGTGATTATAAATTCGAGGCGAACAAGTTTTATGTATAAAGCATAACATCTTGCAAATTGTCAAAAAATTTGACATTTTTCTTTAGACAGAAAGAAATGGGTCCCCACAATTTAACCTTTTATAAATAGAAAATTTCTGTTACGGGTTAGGCTACATTAACCCTTAAAATGGAAAATCTAGGATTATAAAAAAGATGCAGCATCTTGTGCATGGCCGTCCAATTTGTGGGAAGAACCAAAAGAAATGAGAAAGTTGGAAAAATTAGGTCAGCTGAAAGAGCGCATATAAGCAGTAAACAGTAAATCAGATCATAAATGAGCTTTACTCTTTGAGGTACTTTTGTCCTTGAAAACAATTATAGATAATTTAATCTCTGCAAGGTTTCCCTTGCCATTAAGGCAAGCTTTGCATGAGCATCAGAAAAATCCTAGAAGTGTTTACACATGATTCGTAGTTCACAAATTCCATTTAAGCTCGCTTGAAGCCTCGCCAGATTCCATCAAAGATTTTGGTCTTTGGATGGCGTGTTAACTCAAATGCTAGAGTCGTATGAATATCTGAAACTAATAGCTTGGTGCTCAAATCTAGCAAATTAAACCAAAAAGAGGAGAATCCAAAACTAAAACTCTTCTACCCCCAATTCAAGAAATCGATTATCTTATGAGTACTCCTACAACTGTCTTATTTCAAAATCAGAAGTCAAATAGAGACTATCAGGAGAAACAGAAATGTTTTGTATTTTCCATTGAAAATATTGTATATTATATAAAGTCTTTGCAGTTAATAAATGCGAGATAAGCAAACTATAAACATTGTCCTATAGAATTGGTTGGATAAAATACTTCACCTGCTGCATAAGAGCTGCTTGAGGCAAGTATATTTCTTGATAGTTTAAGTATTCATCTGTTGACGATCGAGGTTGAAACTTAACACCCTAATTTTATGACACTGTAAAATTCCAAATACGGGGCTTGTAAGGTATTGAATATGTGAATTTTTTTGTAAAAGTTTGGAATTCTCCACACAATGCGCTGTGCATAGAAAAGGGGAGGAGCATATGAACGAAAGTTACCTCCTTTTGAATGACACGTTCCAATGCCACTACCATGGGTGGCTATCTCATCTCCACATGCCAATTGTGTGGCCGAATGTCTCTTCTTAATGTGTCAATCGTGGTTGGTTGTCTTTTCAACAGCTCGGCTAACGTCTTTCGTAACTGACAACGAATTTACCACCACAATTATCTGGCATCTAGCATTGAAAACCACCATTTCCATTTTATTACCAGTGTGAGACATTGAAACGCAATGACATACTTTCGTCCCTTTCGCCCACCTGGCACGCGGTCAAACATTAAACTTCAGTTGATCTATATTTATTGTAGCTTATTATTCGGCTCGATAAAAATATGGACGGGTTAACCAATTATTTTTCTCGGCGTCTAACCTTTAATTTCGGCAGGCATCCCCGTACAAGGTAGCCTATCGGCTAAAAATACAGTGTGCCTGCCTTTAACTGATTACAATATATATGTTGACTGCGATGTATTCAAGTAGTCCATTGAGATTCCAATATTCTTAAGTCTTTTCAGTTAAACTTCTAGGATTGAGAGGATAAATTTGTCAAGAAAAAGTTGATGATTATATTTTGCAAATGGGGTTGTAAGCTTTGGGTTTAACTGTGGAGGAAACTCCGCAGTTAAGTGCGCTCAAGCTGGAGTAGTACTGGGATGGGTGACCTTTTGGGAAGTCTCGGTCACGCTTGTGAGCATCACCTAGATCCAATGAGTGCTAAGTGTTTCATTCATTCTCATGAGAGATGGATTCATGTTAAATCACTATTAATGAAACATGGGTCAATGAGTTTGACTCAAAATCACACAGTTAAATCCATAGCAATATCACGATTATATTTTGATTTTTGATTTTTGATTTTTAATTATTTTAATAAAGTCAAAATTATTTTGGTCAAAATTATTTTACTTCAATTCACACATTTCTAAGATTTATATTCTTTATTTTTTAAAATTTTACATTAGATATGTAAAAAATTCATAATTGGCATTAAAATATTAATATAAAGAGATACAGATAAAGAACAAGATAGAGGTAGAAATATTTTTAAATATTTTTAATTTAATAAAGTTAGATTTTCAAATAGAGTAATAATGATTTGTAATTTAATTTTTAATATTATATAAATTATTGGAAAGGAAACAAATTATATATATACTAATATTTTCAAAGTCAAACTTAAATTTCATTATGTCTAACTCTCAAAATACTAGCATCTAACTTTCACTACATTGTCTTCAATATTCTACGTAAATTCATATTGGATAAAGAAAAAATTAAGACATATGATCTATATAAATTTAGATAATTTGAGTAAAATGTTAGTAAATATATCTTTTATAATCTATATAAATTAAGCAAAAAATAATAATTTTATAGTTTCAATAATTTACCTTTTATAATTTATTTTAATTAAAATTATTCAAAATTAATATTATTTTTAATTTAAATAATTAAGTTTTAAAGTATGAAGTTGACTTGTGGATTTATGTAGTCAATTTCATAATTTACAAATGGATTGTGGAAATCTCATATGATTAATTAAATTTTAACAAAATTAACTTTACATTTAAATTATTTATTTTAACTCTTTCTAAAGTCAAACTCAAATTGCAACCTACCAATTATTAAGTTCTATAATATTGATTAAGCCCTAACCTTAACCCTAATTCAATGGTAACCTTAATTAAATTCTAATTGTAATGTTTATTTAGTCTTGGGGCTTTGACCACAGCCAACATGGTCAAGGGAGGAGGCTTACAAGTCACCTCGCATCCCAAGTTATGGGTTGTTGGCGATTAGGCTAGGTCACAAGGATACCTCCTAAGCAAAAAAAAACATTTACAAACCCCTAATCTTAATTTGACCCTAATTGTTAAATACTAGGATAGTTTGACTTGGAAAACAAAATAGAAGTTTTCAAAAAAAAATTCTGAGGGTTTTAGTAAGTTTTAAATTATGTAATGATTTATTACTATTGGAAATATAAGGTAGGGTAGGTTATTGAGAGGGGAGGGGGGAATCGGGAACTAATAAAACTTTAAACTTACTTCACCAATTAATCCTTCATATATTATTATGATCTAATTGCATGCATGAAAGAATAAAAGCAATAATATTCATAATATTTTGACACAAGATATGGTGACCTAGAAATATTCCAAATAGAAAATAAAATTGGGGTGGGGATGATACCCACAAGCTTTAGTACTACAATATAAAGTTTCTCTATTAAGGCTTACAATTGACCACTTCTGGTGATCTGCCCTATTAAGAGCAATAAGGAATGTTAGGTCCACCTTGTTAAAGGATTTACAAACATACAATGAAGTAAGCACTCTATTAGGAGATTTAGCAAAAGATTGTTAGGTCTACCCAGTTAAAGGATTTGATTGATGCCCCTGTTAAGATGAATCAATGGCTTATCTTTGATTTTCAATTTTGATTTGTCGAATGGTGTTCCTTGAATTACAATGATCACTTGGTTGTGATAGATAGGTCTCTGCTATACCATATACTACTTGTAGCCTTCTTCAATTCACACTTATCTACTTCTTCCTTATTTACATACTCATACTTGATTACATTTGGATATGATACAATACATTACATATATATCAATCCAATTAATTACCTTCTGGAGTCGGCTACAATACCAAATTCATCATAATTCACAAAGTCAGCCCATTGTTGTAACTCAGGTTTTGAAGACAAACTCGGTGATGTTCTAACACTCGACAAACACTGTCAACACTTAGAAAATACTGTCAACACTCAGCAAACTTTGGCACTTGGTTGAAGTTGAAGCTTGGTCCATACTAATTATATTGAGTAGAACAAACTCATTTAGCACTGTATGACTCGGTGAACACTTAGAAACTCGGTAGATATTGAATCACTCGATTAACACGGCATGACTCAGTCAACACTCAATTCTCTTTGTTAACATTGTGAGCTTAGTAGACACTGATAGACTTGGTTAACATTAAGATCTTCATCACTTCTATAGGAAAGCTCAGTAGACTCTACTATGCTTAGATAACACTATTCTTAGACTTTGAAGCTTAGTAGACATTGTAAAAATTCACAAGTACTATAATATGACTGCTTGGCTCGGTAGCAACTAAAACACTTGGTCATCACTGCCATATGAATGATAAGCTTAGTAGCAACTATAGAGCTTAGTAGCAATGAAGCCAACTGACTAAGTGTTAGGTCACTAGTAGACAAATTGACCTTAATGTCAACAATCTCCCCCTTTGGCATTAGTGACAAAAGAACTTATCATACCAAAAGTCTAATTTCTCAAAACTTTCCTTATCAATAGTCAGGATCTTCAACTTGGTTTTGACTAATGTCTATTGCTATGGCTTGGTTACCTCTTACTCAATTTCTTTATTTTTTTCAAAATTTCTTTTGTAAACATATTTTATGCTTAGTTGTACATATATCTCCATATTACTACTCCCCTATACATATATCTCTCCCCCATACATATATCTAGAGTATGATAATCGTCTCCCCCTTTATCAATAATATTCTCCCCCTTTTGATATAAATGCCAAAGGTGTAAAATATTTATAAGTTAATACCAAAATGTGACAAGAAGTCACAATGTACCTTCAAAATGATTGTCATGGTCTTGTCCCAATTCTCTTGCAATACCACATATGCATGCAAGGCTATCTGTACCTCTGCTAAAAGTTTCATCATGTGATCAGTTATGGAGAAGTTATTGTCATGGATTAGTGTTCTTGCATGTAAAATATTCTTTTGCAGTGCATCCATGTTTGTAAGAATCATCCCTTGGATTTCTACAAGTGTGGCCCTAATCCTGGTCTCTTTCATTAACAATTATGCCTAGAGATCTGTCAAGTACCTGATCTTTGAAAAATGTGCAGAACTACAACTAGGATCAAGTGACAATTGTTATGCACTTGCCTTCAACTCCTCATCTATCTTGGATAATTTATCCTTGATTTCCTTGGTAAAGATAGATGTGTCACTCGACAAATAAAGAAACAACATTATTGACATATATTTTTAGTGTAGCTATGTCCTCCAAAACTTTGCTTTCAAATTTTCTCTTTGCCCTCTACAGAAGTTTTTATTGTCCATTCAGTTCTTCATTATATTTTAGGACAATTTCAACCAATTGATCCAAAATGGGTTGTTTCTCATCAACCTCAATATTTAGAGCATCAACAAATATGCTCTTGATATCTTCAAGTACTTCATTTTTCTTTTTCCTTTCATCTCTAAGTTTTTGTTTCCTTGCTCTCTTCTTCCAAAGTTCTCCAAGGGTATCCATATCTTCAAGAGTGAGGTTAGAGGTATCCCAATTTAGAATAAAAATGTCCTCATCTAGATCAATTTCTTCCTCTTTACCCTTATCCTTATGAATAATAGATGAAACAATTTATTTTCCCTTATTCAAAACTCTAGTGCTCGGTTGAGACTGAGTCTCAACTGTCATTATGCTATTCATGGTGGAAACAAAAGTGGAAATAGATGGAATAGGAACAAATGTAGGGAAAACAAGACTAACAATAGGAATACCTTGTTGCTGCTTGGTCAAGCCTGATACTAGAAAGATCTAAGCCTGTTGCTCGACATATGAAGTGTTAGATGCTTCACTCATTGAAGTACTCAATAAATTAACTCCAAAGATTGGTTGGGTTCTTGGTGTTGCAAATTTTACCTCAACCAACTTGGTAGAAACCTTCTCTGACATAGATTTTACTAAAGCTTCATTTAGAGAATGAGAAAGGGAAGTCATGATCTCTGTTGCTATCTTCTCGACATCAATGTCCTCAATACTTTGTATTTCTAGAAGACTTCCTCCTGTAGGTTCTTGTTCTTCTTCCTGGCCAACATCATCAACATCTACATTTTCTATTTCCTCATCTTCTATTTCAGCATCTTCATTATCCTTTGCCACATCTTCTTATCCATCCTTATCATCTATTTTCACAACATTATCACTAGGCTTGTGTAGCCCATAGATATTTTTCCATGCAATAGTATTGGATTTCACCACAGACTCTATGTCCTTTGATAGGATCAACAATGCATTGAAATTTGGTGTAAATTTCGTTTCATTGTCCTTTAATGATTTCTTCACCTCTTTATCATTGAGACTTGGCACGAGTTGTCTCAATGTCTATTCTCTGATGTTTCTAGAAACATTTGCTACATTTTCCCATACTGGTGCAACTACCTTGAGAATTAGATTGGTAACTGATTTGACTAGTTCATCAAGGGAATACTTCCATTCTTCCATTTGTGTCACTAGGGCGTGTTCAATCTATTTCTTCTTTGTTGCACTCCTAGTGTCATACTTAAGTGTTTTGAAGGATGTCGCATCTCCTCCTTCTTTTATTCTACTTAGCCTCTCTTCAAAAGTAGGGGCAGCCTTCTAAAATATGATTTTTTTAGCTTCATTCTCTTCATCACCTAACTTTAGCTTCCTTTTAGATTTGGTGGATGCCCTTGTGAACATAGCAAGGGAAGACTTTGAAGATTTTGTTATTATAACCTTCCCTTTCTTCTTTGGAGGCTCCTATTCCTCAAGTTCTATTTCCTCTGCATTCTCCTCTTTATCTTCATCTTCATCTATCTCATCTCCCTTTACCTTCCATAAGCATGAGAGAAGGGCTTAATGACTTGGTGTTCTTCATGATTTTCTCTATCCTCTTTCTTCCTTTGTTTAATGCCTGGGGCAGTTTGATTTCAAGTTCTATACTAGCCTTTGCCTCTTCATATGTTCCAAAGTAGGTAGCCTTAGGATCCACAGGCTCATTTGAAAGAATAATATCTTTCATGTCATCAATGTTCACTTCATAACCCAAAGGTTTTACCCATGCCACTCTTGGCCTAACTGCTTGGATGTAAACTTTATCATAGTCAACAAAAAAATAGATGTCCTGCTCATAGTCTTCTACTAACCTTTTAGGAATCCTATATCTTCTTTGCATTTTTTTTTTAATGTTTCAAAGTTGGCATCCATTATACTTTCAAATTTTTCTCCCATTTTAGATTTGAACTCATTTATTTGTATAATATAGGTGTGTCTTTCCTCCATATCACAGTTCCTTTAGAAGGGGAAAACTTTTAAAGATAGAAGAAATGGATTGTTC
Source organism: Cupressus sempervirens (assembly GCA_028749045.1). Lineage (NCBI taxonomy): Eukaryota > Viridiplantae > Streptophyta > Pinopsida > Cupressales > Cupressaceae > Cupressus > Cupressus sempervirens. Next base: position 217,628,761 of record CM053785.1, on the reverse strand, counting down.
TTGAAGACTCGGATACTATCCATGTTTTTTCCCAGTTGACTCAATAATAGCTCAACAAGTTCAAAAGATAAATTATTTTTCACCACCTTCAGTGCTAGGTTAACTTCTTCATAGGGAACATTATTCTATCTACTCTAGTTATATAACTTTTGAACAATAACATGTATCCCAAACTTTATTTCCATGTTTATCACTCCGTTAAGCTTCATTCCTCTTCCATCCCACTTCATAAGAGTTCTATTCATTAGTTCACTCCAACCTAAGGTTTTCATTGTCTTAGCTTTATTCAACATTGACAACTCGGTAATCTTTTGCATCATCTTCTTTGTCATCTAGATAGGGTGATCCAACTACAAATGCATCTCGTGAACTTTGCTTAAAATGTGTCTGATTCATTTCCCTTGAAAATCTTGTGACATATGCATAATGTTTGTTAAACCCTTTGTCTCCAAATGTGTGTCCTCAAGTTTCAAAACATCATCCATGCAAAGTTTATTGAATGCCTGGTTCATTTCTAGGGTTCCAAGCCGTTGAATTGAATAGTGATAGAATGACATGTAATTGTGTACAAGAAGTACTTTCAAAGGGATTTAAGATTGTGATCCAATTGGGTCAAGTGCCTCTACAATTGTTGGTGTCAATTCAAATGTGGGAGCCTTGTAATCCACTCCATGAATCAATATCTCTGAACCCTTTTTTGCTTTGCTTCTTCAAGATGTCATTCGCTTGGTAAATTCTTGAACACAAAAATAACCTTCACCAATTACTACTTCAAATCACTTGGGGGCTCTGAAATCGCTCTTCACTAATAGCTCTGAAAATTCACGATGAAATTATTCAATGAATTTTCTCCTTTTAACAAAATTTTGTCTTATCAATCGCCATTAATGCTTCATACATATGTTTTCTTGGTGACAGGTTGTCCTCCACTTAGTTTGATCTTTATTGCTTGGAAGATACCTTCAACTCGGTAGGAACTTCATCTGGAGATTTTTGCACCCATTGTTGTTTCATTTGTTTTCTGATGTTGTCAACTTTGGCTTTCATTTCATCTTCAACTCTTCTTTGGTTCATACAATTCTTGGCAAGATGTCCAAGTTTTATAC